>CM033643.1:221109802-221277390 GCA_019512145.1 Engystomops pustulosus | reverse complement strand
ATAGATAGATAGATAGATAGATAGATAGATAGATAGATAGATAGATATGGGATAGAGTGATATGAGATAGATAGAGAGATAGATAGATATGAGATCGATAGATAGATATGAGATAGATAGATAGAAGATAGATAGATAGATAGATAGACAGATGGTAGATAGATAGATAGATAGATAGATAGATAGATAGATAGATAGATACATAGATAGATAGATAGATAGATAGATACATAGATAGATAGATTATTGCAAACTAAATGGATAGATAGATTATGGATAGTTGAGTATATATAACATAAACACCAAAGATAGATAGGAAGGAAGGATGGAAAGATAGATACAAAAGAAATAGATATATAGATAGGCAGATTAGTGGGAAGGAAACAGACTGATCGACCAAAATCGACACAAAAGTTGCTGATATCTTCTTTTAAATGACTAATAGATGTTCTCACTCTTCTGTTCTTGTAGATTATTATGACAGAATTTTCTTGACCGTTTCGGTTTCTCTTTTGGTTAATCGCCATTTTAATGATTATTTCAGGATTCTCCACCCTGTCCCTCGCCGATCAGATGAGCCTCCTGCAGAGCGCATGGATGGAGATCTTGATACTGGGCATTGTATACCGATCCCTCTCATTCGAGGACGAGTTGGTCTATGCTGAAGACTACATCATGGACGAAGACCAGTCCAAGTTGGCAGGATTGCTGGAGCTGAACAACGCCATCCTGCAACTTGTCAAGAAGTATAAGAGCATGAAACTGGAGAAGGAAGAATTTGTCACTCTCAAAGCTATAGCTCTTGCTAATTCAGGTAGGTGCACATTCTTGTGATATGGTGGTGACTTGGGCCTTATCTCAACTCTACATCTAGATTTAAAGGGGTTTTTCCACAATAACTTAATGTGTTAGTAAACCTCTCCATTTATACATAGATATTCCCAGAGGAAGCTGAAGTTAATCACACTGATTCCCTATAGCGGCCACTACAGACGAATCATTGCATTACATTTCCACTATTCAAATGAAGAGGCAACCAATAGGCCAGGTCCTCCAGAGCGGAAGCCACTTTGCCTAATAGGGGTCAGTCCTAACATTGAGCACTACAGGCAAAATGTAATATTACACTTTCATCATTCAAGTGAACGGTCAACCATGTAGAACCTATTCAGGTTGAGTCCACCAGAGTGGAAGTCAATCTTTCGTAGCAAATCTCTTTTGTAACAGAGTTCAGTTCCTACAGTGACCACTACAGGCAAAATGAAATATTACTCATTCATCATTCAAGTGAACGGTCAACCACATAGAACCTGTTTCAGGCCAAGTCCACCAAAATGTAAGCCTCTCTGACTTGGAGGTCAGTCCCAACAGTGACCACTACAGGCCAAATTCAGTCTTATACTGTCGCCATTCAACTATGTAGAACCTGTTTCAGGCCAAGTCCACCAAATTGGAAGCCTCTCTGACTTGGAGGTCAGTCTCAACAGTGACCACTACAGGCGAAATGCAGTCTTACACTGTCGCCATTCAACCATGTAGAACCTGTTTCAGGCCCGGTTCCCCAAAATAGAAGCCACTCTTATAGAGGTCAGTCCCAACAGTGACCACCACAGGCAAAACGCAATAGCATAATTCCAGTGAACAGTCAACCATGTAGAACCTACTCAGGTCGGTTCCTCCAAATTGGAAGTAACTCTTTTTGAGTTACTCGGTTCCTATCTTGTAACTGTAGGTCTTGAGTGGTGGCAGTGATCAGAATACATTAGACAGGAGGTTGCCCTTTCACATATCAATTTGCTGCCCAAACATCTCACCAGTCTCTAGTTCACCATCCACGAGATCAATCAAAGCAAAGGAAACCGTTGTTAAAAAAATTAGGGCATATGGATCTATTGACGACACTATTAAGAAGAACCGATCTGATTGAGGCTCGACTGAGTGATCCGGATAGGTAGAGGTTAACCAAGCATTTAGCCGTGTGAGATACTGAAGCAGTCGATGGAAGGAGATAAGTAAAGATCATTGGGCACTCGGCCCTAATGCTTTTTCCATGTCCCTTTAAGTCCCTTTTAGCATTAGCATATAGTTGCCTATAGATCTGTCTTTAATCACATGCTGATCAGTAGATACCTATGTGTCGATAACGTGCTCGGATGGCGTGTACCATTGACAGACGTGCCGTGCCCCTCCATCTGCTTTTGTTGTGACCCTTTCTTTGAACTTTATCTTGGTTTCTGGCCAGTAGTTTTCCCTTTAATTACAAGAAGGAAACTGTCAATAAAATCTGTTAAATGGGATGCAACGAGCGGCTTCAATGGGTAGACGGCTATTTGTTCAAATTCTGAGGCATTCAAGGTATTGACAGTTTGTTTTCTGGGGCCATATGCGGCGATCAATCTCAGGCTGGGCTCAGCCGCTCTGAAAAATGAAAAACCAGATTGCTATTGCTTACTTGCGGATGACGACTTGTGATTTGGCGCGGCTCGAGTGAAATGAGACCTTCTGCCCAAATTGCCCCCCAGAGAGACACGGGATGCGTGACCGGTTTTAGAATTTTTTTTTTTTTCCTAATTGATTTTGCAATTAGCAATTTGCAATATTGTTGCTGTGACTTTAAATGTTGACAAAACGGTTATTTTCCGAGGCGGATTTCCGAGATCTTCATATTGGTCGTACTTCCCGGTGCATCGTGTATCGTTGTGTTATGTACCGATAAACTCCAATGTGGAAAGGGGAATTTGTGTTCACTTTCTGGGGGTCTAATCCGCACCGTCTCTACATTTGCATTATGTGCTGCCCCATGGTGCTGCCTGTGATTGGCACACAACTGATTAAATGCAGCTAATGTTAACTTGACTTTTTTCGAAAAGCTTTCGATGTGTTAAGTGTCAATTTAAGGGTTGCTGCAGCACTCTATTTAACCAGTTAAGTGTCAAGTTAAAACTTGCTACTTCTGTGCCTTAAGTGGGGGAATATCTAAATTATAATGTATCCTACTCAACATGGAACTAGTTTTTGTAGTTGGGGTCTTATGGAATACAAAAACACTCAAAAATGTCAATGTCATTGGAGAAATAACGTTACAGTAAAAGTAGGAGAGGAATATATTACAGCTCTGCCAAAAATATCCAAAAAGTTGTACATTTTTGGGCTAATTGGGCAAAAATGTTACCCAGGTTACCCAAATTTGTCAAATTTTTGAAGCCAGTATTCTTGAGTAAGGGTCTCATAAATGTCTCCAAATACAAAACTCATCTCTGCTACTATGCTACCCCAGTAATATTCGGTCATTACCTGCCAATATGACTTGGGATCTCCCCGTCTGCTGCCTCCGCTCCCCAGCCTGGCCTAGCAGTTAAGCCTCACTTAGCAATATATGTCTCTTTTCTTAATAATCAATTAGCTTAGCGCACTCGGCTCGTCAGATAACATCGACTCATTAATGATGACATCATAATTCTTTTGTTGTGTACTAAGTGTCCAACCATCAGGAGGAAGTATCATTGGGACAAGAAAAATAGCAACAGGAGCTCTTCCATGTATTGATTGTCCTGAAAAACAGAGCAAAAGAGAATGAAAACATATAAAAAATCTGTAAAAAAAAAGGAAAAAAGTCACAGATTTTATTATTTTTTTTTAAAAAATTTAAAAAATGTTAGTAGACACCAGTAAAAATTTAAAATGTTATATTTAAATTTGTGGATTTATGTTAGATTCTTAAAAGTTTTTCTGATTAAAATATACAAATAATACATAAAATCACACTTTAGTTTTCAAAATTTTATCATCCAATTGTTTTTACCAGATATTTTTTGAATCTTTGTTCTATCTGTCAATATCTGAGCTGAAAACATGGATGACCTTGATAAAGGATAGGTCAACAATATTAGAACACCCCTACAGATCAGAACCGAGTCCCATTGAAGTGACTAGAAGTTGAACTACAGTGACCTCGTCTGACCACCAGACAGGAAATGGAGCTGTCTGCTTCCTGTTTCATTCATTCGATTTCCTGTTCCTGTTTGTCAGCTTTAGTGAACAGCTAATTTTTAGGGGGCTGGGTGTTGACCTCTAATCAATCCAACATCAAAACCAATTCTTTGATTTTTTTTGTCACTATTACAAACACTCCTTAAGTTTATAGTGATGTATAATTAATGTATTTTCTCTTTATTTTTCAGACTCCATGCATATAGAAGACGTTGAAGCTGTGCAAAAACTTCAGGACGTCTTACATGAGGCTCTTCAGGATTACGAAGCCGGGCAACACATTGAAGACCCTCGCCGGGCCGGCAAGATGCTAATGACTTTGCCATTGCTCCGACAGACGTCCACTAAGGCTGTCCAACACTTCTACAACATCAAACTGGAGGGGAAAGTTCCTATGCATAAACTTTTTTTGGAAATGCTTGAGGCCAAGGTCTGACTAAAAGAATCTTTGGTGACCCGATAGCACCACTGATCAAAAATTAAGGGAAATTTAAGTCAAAATATTATGGCAAATAATGTACTGAATCTAAAGCAAGAGACTGCACTGACGTCCATAGCAGCAAGACTGGAGCAGCTTTCGACTTTTACGTCTGCGATGTAACTGTGCAGAAACTTTTTCCTCTCCTGATTTTTTTTTCTTTTATTTGCTGCTGAACTTACAATAAAGAGTAAAAATAAAAAAAATTAAAAAGTCTTTAACTAAGAGAGATGGAAGCCAGCCCTGCCAAAGGACAGAAATCCATAGGATGCCACTGAATCAAATATGGACCACAAGGCCACCCCAACCCCCCTCCTATCGAATGGAATCCCCGATGAAGTATCATATCCAGCGTAACTGATACAAAAAGTGACTGCGCTTTTAAGATTCCTTAATTTTTTTTACCCTTGGGCGACATGTCATTGGCTGCTTTATTTGGTTTTGATTTCCATCTAGGCCACCCAGCCATTCGATTCCTTTGTTTTTGATTTTTTGAAGTCTTCCAAAAAAAAAAAAAATTCTCGGTTAGGTACGATGTGACTTTTTTCAGGGAATAGTTTTGAGCTTTACTCATCCATGCAATATTAATTAACAAATATTATTAATTTAATTAAAAAAAAAACAAAATGATAATATAATGCAAACTGCGTATTGGTTCGAGCAACGATGAACAATAAATGTGGACATTGAAATCCTTAAAGGAAGGTTTTTTTTTTTAATTATGATTCTTGAAATGTTTTTTTTTTCTTTTCTTGTTATATAATGGAGATTATTTTGTACCAGCTTTATCACTTCTCAGCCATTTACTGATTCTTATTGTGGATATGTCTCTAATTCAAGCAATAGATGAAGGATGGTGCATATTACCACGGATGCAATTAATGTTGTGTGCCAGTCTGGTTAAAAAAAAAAAAAAAAACAAGAAAAAAAATCCAGTTTCTTACAATGTAAAGCCTAGCCTATATGTTCTGTTGAATTCAATATTAGATTCCACCTGCAATGTATATAAATAGTCTTACCTGCTTAACACTCCCCGTGATGAGGACGCTTGGAAATCGCTACGGTGTCTTAAAAAAAAAAAAAAAATAGATAAACTTTAGTGTGAAATTGCGATATGAAAATTGTAAAAAAATAAAAAAATCAATATGTAAAGTAATATATTAATATTGCAGGTAATGCAAAGGCCAGCAATAAACTCTCTGAAAAATAATATATACATATGTGTGTATATAATATCAGCCGAGTTAAATAAAATTATAATAATGTAAGAAATTATTGTAATTTTTTTTTTTCTTTTTGATTTTTTTATGTAATGTTTTTCTGTTTTTTTTTTACAGATAGTTAAAGCAGTCAGTGTGGTTTTTCAACCTTTATCGTTGCTGCATGAAATCTGTTTCTGTATGAGACTGTTAAAAGGTGTCATCTAATGTAATCCCACACCTACCCCGCCGAAAAATTTTACACCTACCTTAAAAAACATCAAAACGCTCTGCCAATATACCAGTGTTAATAGTTGCTCCCTGTATCATGTGAACGCCCACATTCAATGTACACAAATGTGATTAAAATTGTACAAAAAAATCTCATAATTCAGCTTTTCATGTTTCCGGTGCTTTTTCGCCCAAAATTTAGTTGTTTGTTTTTTTTTTTTATTTTATTATTATTTTTTACCTTCTCAAATGCATTTTTTCCGATTCCTGTTGTCTTGTTCTCCTTGTGGCTTTTTCGACTCTAGTGATGTGCGCTTTTAGACACAGGGTAGAATTAGAGGCAATATTGGATGTACAATTCCTCGGGAGCCTACAGTCATTTAATCTGTGGTTTCCTGGTCATAGTCTTCGACAAAAAAAAAATAAAAATACTATACCTTGGCAGATAAAACGTAAAAAATAAAATAAAACTTTAATTGAAAAAATCACACAAGAAAACTTGAGGCTTTCAAAGAAAAAAAAATAAAATGTAAAAAAAAAAAAGGATAAAAATAGTCAAAAACTTAAAAAAAAACACAAAAAGACTTTTTAAATGGTTCTTAAAAGAACACCAAATATATCTTCTACTTCTACATTTAACTAAGCTGAATTTTCAAGTGCTGTAAATATGGCTTCTTCTTCTTCTTCTTCCGAATCATCTCAACTGTTAATAACTCGCTCTGTGTTGTTGCAAACCATATGATTTTTTTTTTTTTCTAAAAAAAAAAAATTCCCAACACTATTGCTACTCTGTGTGCTTTAAACAGAATACAACGGGTTGATGAAACACAGCAGCCTGATCCTATAAATACTGTGTATCTACCATTAGCTATATAAGGATTATATTGTAGATTGTGGTTTCTCAGTAGAGAAGTGACTGTAGTGTGGTTTTAGATTACTCATCATTAGCAATTCATTCAGATGGCGAGTACTGTACCTTTAAATATAGCTCTGATAGGTATTCAGAAATTGGCACATCCCTCTACAAGTAGGTAAAATTTGACTACTCCTTGGAGGAAAAAAAAAAAGGTGCTGATTGAATGAGATTATTTATTTTAATTATAATATTTTATTTTATTTTACTGTTTAATGTTTTTACAATATAAAGTAATATATATGTATAAGTAAAAAAAAAAAATCAATGCAACTTAGCTATATGCATCTATTTTACAGTACTGGGGTATAGCTGCATGCTCAAAATGTGTCAACCAATGAGATTAGAATTGCAAATACCCCCCCAAAAAAAATTGGGAAAAAAATCATTTGAATGCACTAATTTAGGCCCCGTCAGTCAATTTAGACTCTTGATAATACTGCTGAGCTCATTAAAAAAAAAAAAAAGGTAAAATACTAGAATATTATTATATGCTGCATTGAACCTAAAAAAAAAATGTTTAGAAATTGAAAGGGGCTAAAAATAATATATATATTATAAATATATTATTTTATAATTTTATTTTATTTTTTTCTTGTGTGGATGGCGTTTTATTTATATTTCTGTTCATATGACATAAATAGCATGAGGTGCAAGATAATATAAAGGGTGTACGATTTAAAATAAAAAAAAAATGTAAATTATTATTTAGATTTTTAATTTAATTTTTAAATTATTTGTCTTTTTTTTTTTTCTTTATTTAAAGCAATACGATGATTACACGCCTGTGAAGAGTCGCACTCTCGATATCTCGATCAAATTGAGGAGAATATTTTGAATGATAGAACAAAAATGTACAAAAAAAAAACCTATTTTTTTTCTTAAGGAGAAAATAAATGGGTAACAATGAGTGTTTTTAGCGATAAAATCTTCTTGGTTTTACCTTGCCAAGAAAAAACATTTCGATAACGTTTTGATGGGTGAGGATGGTGAAAGGTAAAAAAAAAATTATTGAAAAAAAAAATTATAATAACATAATTATAATACTCCAGGAGTGCAACATAACCACTATTTGAAATAAAACCATGTCTATAGTTATCGATGGGCTTCACATCTGTAATACAATCAACTGTATATTTTTGTGCTGTGTATCATACCATGTGCTCCAGAAAATATGTCCATTTGTGTAAATGTATTTATTTTATATTGTATATATTGTTAAATGCAAAAAGGAGACATGATTCTGTAACTTCAATCAGTTCAGATGTGTACGTCAAATTATTATGCCTTTCAGGATGATGGTAGAGCAATATTAAAAAAAAAGCTTCCACTTTTTGAATGTTTTTGTGTTGTTTTTTTCCCCCCCTTTCTTTTGGTTAAAGCATATTCAAACTGAAAGGTTCCGATTACACTGTGGGTCGTGAAGTGGTAGAGTTACGGCTTTGGCCTCCAAAGTGTAGCCAAAACTTGGAAGGCTTTGTTGGACAATCTTAATAATCCAAGCCGGTTGGCCCAGGCCACCTTCCTTGCCATAGATCTGAAGTCCCAGCCAGTCAAGGGGGAAGGTTCCCGTAAACATGTGACCTCCAACAGTTATAATAAATATCAGGGGCCAAGGCTATTTGGATCATGTGGTAACTTGCAATTTTTGGCACCACCACTGAAGCAAACCTTGACTGCTCCATTTAGTCCTACCAAAAGGCTATTATTGATGAAACAGGTGATCATTAGTGGTAAGTGAATCATCCAAGATTCGATCTGTTTAGGTTCAAGTTTGACGATCTCGGCTAAACCTCGATCAAAAGTTCGGATTTGGTACCCACCAGTAACACCCGTGATCGGTGTTGGCTAGTGATTAGCTGACTGTAATCCGCAATGTTCTATCAGAAGTTCATCAATTTGTGGATCGCCCCTCCCCCCCCTGCCATTTGATCACCTGATCACAGTAATCAGTCTATCCCGAACTTCACCAGGCCTGCTCATGCCTAGTGCTGGTGGTGCCGGTTGTGGGTGTCAAACCTTTAAATGCTGCTACTGGTATTTATCGGTTTAGGTCTGCTCAGTACTATTTAACACCTGTGATTGGTGCTGGCACCGATAATGGATGTTAACCCTTTAAAAGTCATCAGCAAAGCTGCAGCATTTAAATGGTGTCTGCAGGGATTCTCAGTTGTTACCGCAGGGGTAGGCCTGAACACTGAATATTTTAAGCTAAAATCTGGTTTTTGGGACCATCGGCATTTGGCTCCCCCCCTCCCCCCTTTACAGGTTAATACTTTAAATGGCCAAACAAGAATGTAAATGGATCTGTTAATCCTTACAGAGTTGAAATAATCTGGTGTTCTATAATTTAGTGATAAAATTTTATATAAAATTTCAACATTTGAGGAAAAACAATTTACACAAAATCACCGTTCTTTGTAAATTGATTGTCTCTGCTAAGTCTTCCGTCTCTGGACATGGTACATGTTTTACCTTATTAGAGACTATTGCTGCAAACAACAGATAATAATATTTTCTGGACTCGTTTTTGGGCTGTCTCAATAACACATCCCATATTAGGGCTCGTGGACATCGTAGTGCACCTACCCTTTAATGAAGTTTGAATGAGCAGAAATGTTTCGGGGAAGTTGTTTGAAATGGATATTTCAAGGCAACAAGCAATACCATAGGATTTGGAAAGGATAACATATTGGTAGGGGTCGATCCACTAGGACCCCACCAATCATGAGAAAGAGTTTATGCAGACTATTCGGTCAGTCAAGATCTACAAGACTTCAGGTGACTCCTGCACTTCTTACTAAATGAATGGAGTGATAGTTCAAATGCTCCACAACATCTCCATTCAGATGGGGGACTCAAGAGCCCCATTCTCTTAAACTGTAGGGGTCCTGGCAGTTGGATCCCCACAAAAGTAGCACTTATCTCCGAAGCGGTGGGCAAAGTATTACTTGTTATTGTCAAATTACAACTTTAAGGAAATATTTTTGAGTTCATTATCATCAATTCTGATACTTTTCCAAAAGCTCCAATATGTAAAACCAAAATTGTATGATTTCTACTAAAAATGACCACTTTCTAACTCTCGAGCTTAGGGGGTTGCATCAACTGATCCAAGGGTCACCCTATGTTTCTTGTTGTGCCTTAAAGACCCATCGTAAAAAGTGCTAATGTGCTTCTCACCCACGTTCCAAGTATCAGGATTCGTCTCTACCAAAACACTTCTCACCTCCAGCCTTGGAAATTCTCCGAAGAGTAAGAGTGATGACACACAAGATACCATGCTAAATGCTGCTCGGAGAAGCGGAGAACTAAACTCATTTTACTGTCACAGCTTATTCTTTATGTCTAAAGGACAAGGGATAAGGGATAGTTCAACAATTCACCTATAACTTTTCTTAATTTTTTGTGCATTTGTTATTAATTAGAGATGAGCGAACATACTCGTCCGAGCTTGATGCTCGTTCGAGCATTAGCGTACTCGAAACTGCTCGTTGCTCGGACGAATACTTCGCCCGCTCAAGAAAATGGCAGCTCCCGCCGTTTTGCTTTTTGGCGGCCAGAAACAGAGCCACACATCACAAGCCCAGGGACTTCGCACATCCACCCAGCATGACGTTGTAGCTTACACGTCGATAGCAGTGGTTGGCTGGCCAGATCAGATAGTGCCCTGGGGATAGACTAGCCCCTGCCCGCGCTCGCTCGTATCAATTCTCTGTCCTGGATGCCGCTAGGAGAGAGCTTGCTGCTGGTCAGGAAAGCGTTAGGCTGTTTCTATTAAATAGTGTTAGGCAGGAGTGATTCTACAGAACCCACAGTCCCTTCTTAGGGCTACAATAAAGTTTTAGTTTTCCTTTTTTTTTTGGTTTGCTTGTGCTGGGCTTGCTGCTATTAGTGTGCAGCTAGTACCATATTGTGAGTAATTTTCAGTGAGACTGGTGTTTAGCTCTTATAGCACACATATTCACCTAAACACCGAATTGGGACAAGTTAATAGGGGTTGTAGTTTGAATTACGACGTATCTGGTTTTTTTTTTTACGTTTATTACTTTTTAGAACTCACAGTAATCTGCAAAGCTGTGCTTGAGTGTGGGCTAGTAAAATGCCATAGGATAAACCCCAACGGCTTATTTAGGCCTACAATAGCGTTATATTTTTCCTTTTTTTTGTTTGCTTGTGGCTGGGCTTGCTGGCATAGTTAGTGCAGCTAGTACCATATTGTGAGAATTTGCTGGGAGAACCGTTGTGTTTAGCTCTTAAGTGACACACATACCCACCTCAAAACACCGAAGTGGGACAATTTATTAGGGGTTTGGGATTGAATTAGGCACAGTCTGCTGATTTATTTATTTTTACGTTTATTTCTTCTTATAACTCAAAGTCATCTGGCACAGCACAAAATCAGTTTTGTGCTGTCAGTGTAGGTTGAAAACTAGCCATAGCAAGAGGATAGCAGCGTTTTGTTAAAAAAAAAAACACAAAAAAACAACAAAAAAAAAAAAATTTGAAGTTTGCACTTAATTTGAAATGTTTAACCAGGGCTAGGGGTAGAGACGAGGGCGTGGACGTGGACGTCCAAACTACTGAAGGGTTCAGAGGCCGGTGTTCCGGGTGGGTGAACCCACCTGCTGATGAGGGGAGCAGGGGGAACGCCACAGAGCTACACTCCCTAGGTTCATCATGTCTCATTACTGGGACTCGTGTAGAGCACCTGTTGGGCAGAACAGTGCGAAGAGGTATGTCGTGATTGCGGACAATGACTTCTACCATTTGTCCACCAGTCAGTCTTCCACGCAGTCCACCCATGTCCCCGAAAACGCACTCCTCCAGCTCCTCAACTCACCTCATTCCCCCCCAGTCTGCCCCCTCCCAGCAAAATTTGGCTTTGAACCGGCATACTCCTGAGGAAACTGTTTTCCTGGACCTTTCCCACAGTCACAAACCACTTGTCCGTGTGCTGCTGAGCAATTTTCCGATGCCCAGGTTTTCCACAGTCGCAGTCTGTGAGTGATGATGACATTATTGCACGTAGTGGAAGAAGTGTGTAAAGAGGGTGTACAGACTATGAGGAGACACGGTGTCAGACAGTGGTGAAATTGTTGTCAGGAGCAGGAAGTCCGAGGGGGAGCAGACTGAGGGATTGGAGGTGAGTTGAGGTGACAGACCCAACTGGGTTGATAGGCCGGGGTGAAACACTGGCTTCTAGACGGTGGCGAGTCCTATATAGCAGAACTTGGCAGTGGTGGGCCAGACAGAGAGGCAGGGCCAGAGCTGGTGCATCAGCGCCAATGTTGCCCGTAGTCAAGCCCCGGTGTGAGGGCGGATTTTTCCAGAAGTCTGGGGTTCTTTACAAGAACGGACTGTGGTGTGCCACCTTTGCCAAACCAGGATCAGACGAGAGTTTTCCACCACTACTAGCTTAACTACCACCAGTATGCGCAGGCATATGAATGCTAAACAACCCCAGTCAATGGCAACCAAGCCCGTTCACAACCCCCGCGTGGCACACCACCACTGGCTCCTTCCCTTGTCATCTGCTAGTCAAGCCCCCTGCCCAGGACCACGGCCAAAACACTCCCGTGCGAAAAACCCCCTCTTCGCCTCCACGATCCTCCACAGCATCCACAGCGTTCAGCTCTCCATACACCCAGACGCTGGAGCGCAAAGTATAAGCAACCCACCCCACACCCCAAGCCCTCAACGTCCACATCTCCAAGTGGCTTAGCCTGGAGATGCTGGCCTAAGGGCTGTAGAGACACCGAGGCCTTTCGAAACCTCATTGCGGCGGCCGCCCCTCGGTATTCGGTCCTCCCCGCGCCACTACTTTTCCCTAGTGCCATCCCAGCCCGCACAAAGCACGTGTCAGAGAACATCATCCGTGCCCTGACCACGCCGTTTCTGCACAGGTTCCACCTGACCGGACACTTGGATGAGTGCTGCCTGGCAGGGCCACTATATATCGCATGACACACATGGGTTAACTGGTGGAGGCTGGACCAGTCTGACCCTGGGGCATGGTCATTAGCTGCCGACGCCGATTGCGGGCCTACCTCTCGGTCCCGTCTCAAGCCTCCTCCACTCATCCTCCTCCGAATTACCTCACATCCTGGGCTGGCGCCATCGTCGTAGCTCTAGCACAGCAGCAGTGCCGTCGACAGCAGGCGGTGCTCCAAACTTCTGAGCCTAGGCGATAAAAGCACACCCGCCCAAGAGTATTACCAGGGCATCCGCGCAGACTGATCTGTGGCTCGGCACCGCGTACGAACCTGAGGCCGGCATGGTTGTGTGTGACAACGGCCGTAACCTGTGGGCAGTCTCTGCAACTCGGCAAGACTGACACATGTGCCATGCCTGGCCATGTGTTCAATCTCATAGTTCAGCGTTTCCTCAGACATACCCCAATCTGTCTGATTTGCTCACGAAGGTGCGCCGCATCTGTGCGCATTCAGGAAGTCCAGCACAGATGCTGCCACTCTACAGGGCAGCGCAGCGCCGCTCCAACTGCCCGCTCACCGACGTTGTGCGACGTGCCCACGAGGTGGAATTCAACACTTAACCATGTTATCCAGAGTTTACCAGCAGCGCAGAGCGATTGTAGACTGCCAGATGTCAACTTCCACCAGAACTGGTAGTCAGGTCAGTCAGCTTCCTCAAGTCTACAATGAGGAGTGGACTGGAGGTCTTATCTGTCAGGTGCTGAGTAACTTTGAGGAGTCAACAGATGGTCTAGTGGCGATTGCCGCCTCATCAGCCCAGCACACCATCCCGCTGCTTGCCTGTTGAAAAACTCTCTGGTCAGCATGAAGTCGGATGCTTTGCGCTCGTCCACAGAGAACGGGGGAAGAAGATTCCCTTGTTTAGCCAACACCCTTAGGTCTGTTTCTCACGCATATCGGAGGAGGTGGAGGAGGTGAGGAGGGAAGAGGAGAGTAGAATGTGTGGCGAGACAGAAAGGACCATTGTTCAGTCCTTCACTGTTCGGCGTCTATGGGCAGAAGAAGAGGAGTTGGAGGAGTTGGAGGAGGAGGAAATGGAGAGTCAGGCCAGTAGGGGAGTGAATTCTTGCGCGTTGGTACTCTGGCGCATATGGCAGATTTCATGCTAGGCTGCCTATATCCGGTGACCCTCGCGTTCAAAGAATTTATTCCAGCACCGATTACTGGTATCACTCTCCTGGACCCGGGTACAAGCAAAATCTTTCCACTCTCATCCCTGGAGAGGAAAGGAGTGTGAGATGAATGAATACCAGCCAGGCCCTGGTGCACAAGCTGAAACAGTATTTCCCTTCTGACAGCGCTAGCGGCAGAGGGCGTACTTCTGCGGGACAATTAGCGAGGGAAGTAGGCGAGCAGGCAGCTTGTCCAGCACTGCAGGGGTACGCTTACAAGGCCTTTGCCAGTTTTATGTCCAACCACAAGACACTGTCACCTGTCCCCAGTCTCGGCAGAGTAGGGCTGATCTTTACAACGGTGAGGGAGTACGTAGCTGACATAACATCGTCCTAAATGATCACACAGCTCCCTACCAACTACTGGGTTTCAAAGCTGGACATGTGGACACGAACTGGCGCTGTACGCTTGGAGGTTCTTGCCTGCCTGCCGCTAGCGTGTTGTCCGAACCGCAGCAGTTTTCATGTCAGCTGGTGGCATCATCACCGATAAGCGTACACGCCTGTCGACTGACAGCGTGACTGCTGACGCTTATCAAATGAAATAAAGCCTGGATTTCTCATAATTTCCAATCTCCACCAGGTGAAGGAAGCTCAACCTGATAGTTTATGCACTCCTCCTCCTCATTTTCCTCTTCTCCTCCTCTTTGTACACTAACAGCAGAGGAAATGGCTATTTTTGACAGGGCCCACTGGCTCTAAGCTATAGTACTTTATGCATTTAATTTTTCTGGAGGCCACCTACCCGGTCCCTGTTTTAAAACAATTTTTGGGAGTGCCACATACAGTATCAATCTATTCAATTTTTCTGGAGGGCCACCTACCTGCTCCTCTGGTTTGAAAACTTTTTTGGACTGCCACATCAGGCACTCAATTTATTTAATTTTTCTGGAGGAGCCACCTACTGCTTCCTCTGGTTTGAAAACTTTTTTGGGACTGCCACATACAGGCACTCATCCAAATTAAATTGCCTCCATAGCAGCACTCCACATGTCGTCTTTTTAGCTGCCTCCACACGTTGTCTCCATGCTACCCACACCCACACGTCATCGCCATAGCTGCCTCCAAAGTCGCCCCATATAGCTGCCTCCATACATGGTCTCCTTATCAAACAGCTGTGTCAGGCAGAATTTTCAACCTTGTTAACTTTGTCGCCACCACTGCTGTGTAGTCCACAAAATATACTGGCAAACGTTATAACCAAACTATACCTACACTGATCTTCATACAAAAGGTTCTTAGAAGTGTGTTTGGGGAGTAGCCTAGAACAGGGCTTGGATGGCGAAAGCTCGCCTTGTAGCGGTGCGCCCGCCTCCATTCCAAGATCCAACTAACTAGTTTTAATGCAGCACACCTTTAATCTACATCTAGTCATCACTGCCATACAGGTCCCCTTATCAAACGAGTTGTGTCAGGCAGAATTTTTGGTTTGTTTCATGGCGTCCACATCAAACTTGTTAACTTTGTCGCCACCCTGCTGTGTAATCACAAAAATATCTGGCAACTTTTATCATTTACCGATATTATTCAGCGCTTCTTGCGATCTGTTTACATTCCCTCACCCGCCATAACCCAAACTTATAAGAACGCACTACACTTGATCTTATACAAAAGGTTCTTAGAAGTGCTGTTTGGGGAGTAGCCTAGAGACAGGGGCTTGGATAGGCGAAAGCTCGCCTGGCAGCGGAGCGCCACTCCATCCCAAGATCCAACTAACATAGTTTTAACTGCAGCACCTTTAATCTACTACTAGTTCACCTGCCTCCATACTGGTCCCCTTATCAAACGAGCTGTGTCAGGCAGAATTTTCAGGTGTTATCACCAGATACTAGTGGAACTCGGCCCATCTGTCGCCGCCATGCTGGCGACCTAAGTTGCAATCATAGCAGCGCAATATGGTGCCCCATACTGTCGCTCTAATCATGGAAGTCGTCTCCATGGCTGCCTCCCCATGTTGTCTCTTTATTAAAACAGCTGTGTCAGGCTCATTTTTTCGGGTGTTTCACCAGATACGTTAGGGAACTTGGTCACTATGGTCGCCACCAATGCTGTGTTATCGACTAAATATACCGTCAACCTTTTGTTCACATAGGAAATCATTTCAGCGCTTCTTGCTCACCTCCTTTGTGTAACCTGAGTCCATTTAGGGTATGTCCCATGACACTCTCTAGCCTGCCGCTGCTGCCGCTGCCTCTGCATGCCGTCCCCTATAGTGTCAGGGTCAATTATTGCATGTTTAGATGCTATCTATCCTATTCTGACACTCTGTCATGGCCATGCTGTTGCCCATAAGTCTGGCATAATGGTGCGTTTAAGCAGCCTCAGAGGCATCCATGCATGCTGCCCCTGCTGTTTCCTGTCCATTTCCGTGGTGTTTCCAACCTTTTCTGAGGTTCCCAGGTGTTTGGCCAAGCTTCGAGGTGTAGACCCTTGGTCCCCTTGAAAAATGCTCGAGTCTCCCATTGACTTCAATGGGGTTCGTTATTCAAGACGAGCACTCGAGCATCGGGAAAAGTTCGCCTCGAATAACGAGTACCCGAGCATTTTAGTGCTCGCTCATCTCTATTATTAATCGAATGTAATTTTTTGAAAATTATCAATTTTGAAACAAACATTTGTATATTTAATCAGGAAAATGGTGTCGCTTTTGGGATATATATTTGGATTATCATGGCTTCTGAAACTTTTTATTATTAGAGAATCTATTCGTTGGTTCATAGATTTGGTAAAGGGGGTTATATGCCAATTTTTGAAACAATTTGAGCAAGAACTCGGTTTGGATTAATTTGATTCGGATCTAAGCTGAAACTTTTGACAAATTTTAAAAAGCTTCTACTAAGTTAATCTTGGATTATTTGCTCAACTCTAATCACATTGGTGAGGATCCTGGATCCTGGGTTGTCGTGGTATCATAGTAGAAAAGGTTAGAAAAAAAACATTAGTCCATTGTTTTAGTCCATACTGGCCAACCTATTACATTATACATTATGTTGATCCTGAAGAAGGCAAAAACCATGCGAGGCTGAGGTCAATAGGACTAATCAGGGTCGACGCCAGGTTTCAGTAGGACCCTGGGCGACAGAGCCTCAGTAGGCCCTTCACATGGTGCTGGTGCCATTAAAAATTCAGAAACTAAAACAGTCACCTGTTCTCTAAAATATTCCCTAGTTCAGTGATGGCGAACCTTTTAGAGACCGGGTGCCCAAACTATAACCAAAACCCACTTATTTATTGCTAAGTGCCGACACGGCAATTTAAGTAGTAATTTATTGCTATCTGTTCTACCACAACTTTCAATCATATTGGCCTCTTGAGGACAACAAAACAGTTGAAAGAAGAAGGGCAAATTTTGACTAATGTTGTAGCATCTCACTATGGTCCCCCTGTACAGGAAGAAATGTGGGGCCTAGAGGAGCTCTAAAGATAATACTCCCTTTTCCACATGGTCTACATCTTCCTGCAGTCCCAAGCAATCAAGAATGTGTTTCTTTAAAATAGTACTGAGAGCAGCATTTCTTAAGTTTCCTGGGACTGCAGGATGATTCTTTTGAGTTCTATGTTGATGGCTTGGGTGCCCAAAAAGAGGGCTCCGAGTGCCACCTTTGGCACCCGTGCCATAGGTTCGCCATCACTGCCCTAGTTTATCATTCAAAATAGCACCCTCATGGTTATTTTATACAAAGCCCCCTTCACGCCCTATATATTCATTCGATACAGCACCTCTCACCCCCATGTATTGCTTATGTTCAGTCTTATCTGGGCCCCCCCAGAAGCTCTGGGCCCCGACACTTGCCCAGGTATGCCCAGAGCTGCCACCGGCCCTGGGCCCAATACAGGGAAAAATTTCATTCCGACCCCTGATAAAATAACTCCCTGGATCAACAAAAACTTCTTATTTAGATAGGCACACCAACCTAGACTAATGCTCTGTAACTCTCATGTTTTTGAATTGAAATTATGAAACTTATTAGCTCTATGGAAGTTATGAAAACAACAAATACATAGAGCAACTGCATTAGGTTGTATTGACAATGTCCAAGTACCTCAACAAATTTTTAACCAAAGTTTAGGGTGGATTTTACTAGAAGGATCATTGTAGGCCTTTCCATTCTAGTTTGAATTTTTCGTCAACCAACTCCCTCATTTGGATGGAAACAGGCTTCAAAAATTTTCAAAAACTTCTAAATTTAATTCTAGATTTAAGATCTACATGTTTTTTTTGATGTATGAGAAAAAAATCTACAGCTGTACTCTAGATGCCAATGGACCAATGGACACCGTTAAGGTCAACTGAAGGACACATTTTTGTCTTTTGGATATGAGTAAAAATCCAACAAAATTCAAAAACCCAATGCATGTCTTTTGTCTAGAAATATTTTGTTCTGTGTGAAAACCCCACTGCTGTACTCCAGAAGCCTAAGGGTATGTCGAGATCACCTAAAAGGCTACATTTTAGTTGTTTCGGTACCTTATCTTTATCATTGAAAAATATTCTTAATTCTAACTCCTAGTGGTTGTTTTTTAAAAAAATTCCAAGAATAAAAACTATTATCTTAACACAGATATAACACAAAATAATTTTATTTTTCACCATGAAGTTGATATCTCAACTAATACTCACAGGAGAAGTTCACTCTTCCATGTCCATGACAGTTGGTCCATCGGCTTGTTACGGTGGTAATGACCTGATGGAACGTGATTTCCTATGGCAACAATACAATTGCCGGAGCTCACCTGCTGGGAAAATATTTCATTATTTTCACATTCCTCCCTAAGAGATTTGTTTTGCTTGTTTCTTTTAAATTAAATTCACAAGCGCATTATTGAGGCTCCAGAGTGCATTTCAGATACCAATCTAGAATCGAGAGCTAAGATAGCAAACTGCTTTTACTGCGTCTGAAAGAAAAAAATCTATATGCTCGAAGATCCGAGGAGCTCAGGGACCACTGTAAGGAAGGAAGAGAAAAGGCAATACAAATCTGTAGAATATTTACTAAGAAAATATTTACAAAAAAAAGTCTAAAAATAAAATCACAGTAAATAATAGACAGTTGTAGTAATCACGATAAAACAATATCACGATAAAATAAAAAAATCTCCTACATGTTACCGGTGGGAATATAAATTGCCGGTGGTTTCAAAACTTGACCTGGTTGGGTTTAATGCATTGATCACATGATTATTTGCTGCTAGGAATTACATACCATGGACTACAGTAGTGTGAGGCGTCAGTGTACTGAGGCATCGGGGAAGCATTTGACGACGGAATACGAGTTGGAAGATACAGAAGGCTGTGGAGGTAGGTTCAAAACCATAGATTAAAAATGTAAAACAAATCTATATGTTGGGGCAATTTTAATTGAAAGTAGTGGTGTAAAATGTATTTTATTTAAGACTATACAAGTCCAGTCTAGTCAGATTCCCAACTTATCTGGAAAAAAGGGTTGGGTTATAGGAGCGATTAAAAAAATTCTACTTAAAGGGGTTTTCCCACCAATGAAATTAGCCCTATCCGCAGGATAGGTCCTATCTTTCTGATCAGTGGTTGTCTCAGACTTCAACAGATCACAAGAACTGGGGGTCATCCGGGGTACCTCCACTGGACCTCCTCATCACTCCCGGAGATGAATGGAGCAGATGGCCGCACATGTCCGTTCTGCTAAATTCATCGGACCCCCCCCAATTATCGTGTCTCATCACTGAGACCCCCACTGATCAGCAAGTTAGACCCTATCCTGTATATAGGACCTATTTTGATTGGTGGTAAAACCCTTTTAACCAACTCTAGCACCTGGGATGTGTTGTCCACCACATCTGTTGTCGCTCCCACCAGGCCTGGAAGAGTTAGGAGTCACATGGCTATGGTGGCCAACAACTGTCTACACTAGATAGAGCAGTGACTTTAATTTGTTGCATGACGAATCCTGTTGGACATTGGCCATTGGACATGTGAAAAAAGGCTTTGAAGGGCTTTGAAGGGCTCCGGTTAAGGAATTGCATAATTTTTAAAGCTTTTCTTTGTAAAAACAAGGGCATAGAGAGCTAAAATAAGAGTAGATCCTGCCAGAGGGGGTATACACCAGCATGTAAGTGTGCTTAGTTTACAATCCTTCATCTTGGTGGTAGATTTCCTTTAAGTCTTATTTTTTTCCAGGTGCTCATGTATTTGCAGTTTCTCTGGCTGTGATTTTGCAGTGCACTTTTAATTGGCGGGTGGAGACCTGGCTGCTGTGTCTCACTGCTCCACCTCTCTTCTCCATTGAACCTCTATGTAATGCAATACCTCTGCAATCTTCTGTCTTGTTGCTAGCAAGAAAGAATTTAGGATACATTTAAGAGCCGTACAGAGATTAGGAGAGAAAGAGGGAGGTTGATAAGAGCCAAAATTGGGGAAATATGCACTTTCCTCGGATGAGATATATTACAAAGTCTCTTGTAGTCACTTTACGGAGAGTTTGTTGAATACCAATTTGTGGCTTCTATGGGGCCGTTACATTTTAATACCGACATCTAGGTAGAGCCGTACACTCTTCATCTACTTTAATGAACCTGCCCTTTAATTAAAAAGTCAAGCTGTTACAATCATGTAAATACAATTTCATTATTTTATTAAAGACTAATAAATTGCTTTCTCATTATAAACATTTCATCGACTACTAAAGAGTCTTTCATTCTGCGAGAGTCGTCCTCGGCAGATCCATGAATAAATTTAAAAAATAATAAAATTAGTCAAAAGATCGTTTGGTAATTTTCTAAGGTGAACGGCGGGATATTTGATAATCTCTCATTAATCCCTTTTATGTAACACCTCATTTATTTAAAATCAAGAAAATATGGCTTCAATGGAAAAATGGATTGTTATCGCCATGAAATTCATTTATTAAAGGTGTTGTTTTTGTGACTCGTTGTCACCCTGTGTTAAACGAGATATGTAATGTACCGTATATACTTGAGTATAAGCCGACCCGAGTATAAGTCGAGGTACCGAATTTTAACACAAAAAACTGGGAAAACTTATTGACTCGAGTATAAGCCGAGGGTGGGAAATGAATTGGTCACAGCCGCCCAGTATATAGCCTGCAGCCCCCTGTAGTATATAGCCTGTCAGTCCCTGTAGTATATAGCCAGCCAGCCACTGTAGTATATAGCCTACCAGCCCCTGTAGTATATAGCCAGCCAGCCCGTGTAGAATAAACCCAGCCAGCCCCCTGTAGTATACAGACTGCCAGCCCTCCTGTAGTATATAGCCTGACAGCCCCCTGTAGTATATAGCCTGCCAGTCCCTGTAGTATATTGCCAGCCAACCCCTGTAGTATAAAGCCTGCCAGCCCCCTGTAGTATATAGCCTTCCAGCCCCCTGTAGTATATAACCTGCCAGCCCCCTGTAGTATATAGCCTGCCAGCCCCCTGTAGTATATAACCTGCCAGCCCCCTGTAGTATATAGCCTGCCAGCCCCCTGAAGTATATAGCTTGCCAGCCCCTGTAGTATACAGCCAGCCAGTCCCTGTAGTATACAGCCTGCCAGCCCCCTGTAATATATAGCCTGCCAGCCCCTTGTAGAATATAGCCAGCCCCCTGTAGAATATAGCCAGCCCCTGTAGTAAGAAAAAAAAATAACACTGTACTCACCTTTCCGACATCCCCAATAGGTCCTCTTCTGCTTCCAATGCTGCCTTGGGTCCTTTGGTCTTCTTCGGGTTCTTCCGCTCCTCTTTGGCTCCTCTTTGGGACGTTCTGCTCCTCTTGGGGTTTTCGCGCTCTACCAGCACACAAAATGATGTCAGACACTTGCTGACGTCATTGTTTGTGAGCCGCCGGCATTGTGAGGGGACCCGAAGAGGAGCGGAACTTCCTGAAGAGGAGCCTAAGAGGAGCAAAAGAACCTGAAGAGGATCCGAAGGACCCGAGGTGGCACCGCAGTATCCGGCTCAGAAGAGGACCTACTGGGGACGTCGGAAAGGTGAGTTCAGTGTTAATTTTAAGTATAAGCCGAGTTAAGGTCTTTCAGCACAAAAAACTCAGCTTATACAGTATATATATTTTAGTTTTCCTTATTTAAGTATGAATTATTCAGTAAAATATTGTTGTTATTAGATCTCTGCATTGAGTTGCTCCATTGCCCCTCCCTTTTGATCTGAAAAACTGCTGCAGCTTTTACTCAGAGCATAAAGGAGGTTTGTGAACAAGCTGATTGAAGAGAGCTCACAGAACAGCAGTGTGTGGACAAGTTCTTGGTGGACTTTGAGAAGCTACAATCCTGGAATAAATTTCACAGTCCTGCTGCTACTAACAGCATACACAAAGGTATGAGTACACAGCTCTCCAGGGAAAATACTTAACACTGGCTGCAGTTTTTTTATGGTCACAACAGAAAAACTAAGCAAAAAGTAACAGTAATTATCAAAAGTAATAATCGCGTATTTTATATTTTAACAGATCTTTAATTTTTGGCGATAACTAACATGTTTTTTTATTTATATTTCAAGGGGGGGACTAAAAGGGGGTGATTTGAACTGTTAGTTTTGTTTTATTTTGTTGTTTTTTTAAACTGGATTTTTTAGCCCATTAGGTTACTTTAACCCTAGGGGGTCTGATCTTTCATACTATATAATACTATGTAATACAGCTGTTCTTATTGTGCCTCCGTGTGTCATTGTGCAATGACATGGTGTGTATAAAGAACAGAGCCTTGTATAGATCTGCGCAGGTCTGGCATGCCCAGAGCTGGCCCACTCTGTCACTGGGCATGCCCTCTTCATGGCCCTCCGCAAGCACCAATTTGGCATTGAGGTGGCAAAATGAGGGAAATAGGAGCAAATTCCTAGTTTATGCCCCTTAGGCTAGTTTACCCCAAGGGGATCTGATCGCTTATACGGTATAGTGAAATATAGCTGTTCAGGGTTCAACTGGTGATAAATCTCCTCCATTAATCAGGAGGCTCCACAGCCGTATGTCTGAATAGGGGCAGACTATAGCTAGTGCGCAGGCATGAGTCAGGAACACCCAGAGCTTGCCACTGAGCATGCCTCCTTCATGCCCCTCCACACCAACCTGGCATGGAAACGGCGAAAAGGGGGAAGTAGGTGCAAATTCCTAGATTAAACCCCCTAGGCTAATTTAACCCTAAGGCATCTGATACCATATACTGCAATACAACTGTTTGTGATAAATCTCCTTGATAAATCTAATACCATGTGGGGAGATTTATCTAGCACCATACTTAGCGCCAGCAAATGTAATGTAATCCTCACATACACAGGCCGGATTTATCAGGGGCCGGAGCGCCCACTTCCGGACACTTCCGGACAAGACTTTTTCATGTTCCCTCCAAACCCACTTGGCATGGAGGTGTCAAAAGGGGGGAAATAGACACAAATCTCTAATTTATTTTTGGGAGAAAACAAACAAATGAAACAAAAAAAAAACTAAAAAGGAAAATAAATCCGCCAATGAGCATGCCTCCTTCATGCCCTCCACACCAAACTAGGATGTTATCGGCGAAAGGGGGGAAGTAAGTGAAAATTCCTAGATTAAGCCCCCTAGGCTAATTTAACCCTAGGGCATCTGATACCATATACTGCAATACAACTGTTTGGGGTTCACATCTCCTCGATAAATCTAATACCATGTGGGGAGATATATCTAGCACCATAACCCCCCATAACCGGCCCATAACCGGCCCACTCCACTTCCGGACACGCCTTTTTCTCTTTCCCTCCAAACCCACTTGGCATGGAGGTGTCAAAAGGGGGGGGAATAGACACAAATCCCTAATTTATTGTGTGGGGAAAAACAAACTAACAAAACAAAAAATATTCAATTTTATAAAATGAATTAATTTAGAATCGTTTTAGAAAATTGTATCATCACAAAAGAACCGCCTGGTGACAAGCGGCCGTATCTCTCCCATCCCCAGCACCTCCTGGTAATTACTGGATGTAAAGAAACACTACTACTTTTTGGCAATTACAGTAACAGTAAATCTTGTTCTAGCCTTGGGAGAGGGTGCAGTCAGGCTTGAAATGTGTTGGCCGAGTGCAGACATTCTTGTCGACTGCATTTTCTGCAAGTCTTAAAAAAAAAAAAAAAAAAAGTGTTGATTCATGTTTAAAAAATAGACACAGTGTAGAACAATGCAATCCAATAAGTCGATAAACAGCACGAGTTGTAAAAGAAATATTAAAGCCTCCGCTAAAAGGCTCCGGAGCAACATTTCAGATGTGTTAACAATAACACCCCATCCCTTTAATAAAAAATAACGAATAGAAAGAGGAGGCGGCGATAGATTTATTCCGCTGCGAGGAGCCTAGTTAAATGCTACTCAAACAGCAGCCGCTCCATAGGGCAGTAACTTATGATATCGCCGGCTCCAAGCTATAACTTATTGTTTTACGTTATTTACCGAGGAGATTTGCTGAGATTTGGCTTTAATCTCTAAGGACTGCGAAATACAAGAGAAAAAAAAAAGACTTTTCTCGACAATTCTTAACTATTTGTTATAGTGAGGATTTTCCATAACAAAAAATATACAAGTTTCTTTCTGTTATCTATTAGCTCTTTTATTAGACATAATAGAAAATCCCCTTATTTCATATTAAAGGAAATATACCATTTGTTTTCATGCATTGTGAACCAGACATACTTTGAGAATGCTGTAGAGACACTGATGCAGAAACATATCTTGCTTAATCCTTGATGCAATTTTAACAATGATAAAATTATGATAATGAGGCTCTGTCGCTCCCGTGGCTGCCCCAACTCTCCTCTTACTCTAATTATGCACTGCTCCAGAGAATGATGTAATCACTGTGTTGTCCCTGACAGGCAGAAGTAATCAATTGCTGCACAATCCCCCAGCTATTGTGTATGAGTCATCCAGCGCAGGTTGATTAGTCCTGTCTGGACAGTTAAGGAAGCTCTGTGTAATGTGTTTATGAATGACAGGCAGCATGCAACCCAGTTTCCAAAGATCCTGAATTTTATAATTGTTTTTTGAGCAAAATCACTTGGATCAGGGATTAAACAAGATATGTTTCCGCATCAGTGTCGATACAGCATTCACAAGGTATGTTTGGTACACAATGCATGAAAACAAATGGTAGATTTCCTTCAAGGAAACACACCTGGATTTTTTTCGAGATTTCACTGTCTCTGTACTGTCTTTTATCATTCTCATGATGCCTCAGCAAAGCATCACATTGCCAACACACAGGATGCTGTGTTCAGCTTCTATTGCTCTATAGCCATTGCCTGCAAGCAGGACACTCCTGCTCTACAGCTTGCTGCCTGCAGATAGAACACTATGCACCATCTGCTGCTCTTTAACAAGCTACCTGCAGATAGGACACTATGTACAATCTGCTCAGCTCCTCCTCCTCTATAACATGCTGCCTGCAGATAGGACACTATGTACAATCTGCTCAGCTCTGCTGCCTCATAACATGCTACCTGCAGATAGGACACTATGTACAATCTTTCCAGCACTTCTGCTCTATAACAAGCTGCCGCGAATAGGACACTATGTACAATTGCTCAGCTCCTCCTGCTCTATAACATGCCCTGCAGATAGGACACTATGTACAATCTCTCAGCTCCTCCTGCTTCTACAACATGCTGCCTGCAGATAGGCACTATGTTACATCTGCTCAGCTCCTCCTCTCTATAACATGCTGCCTGCAGTAGGACACTATGTACATCTGCTCAGCTCCTCTGCTCTATAACATGCTGCCTGCAGATAGGAACACTATTACAATCTGCTCAGCTCCTCCTGCTCTATAACATGCTGCCTGAGATAGGACACTGTTACATCTGCGCTCTCCTCCTGCTCTATAACATGCTGCCTGAGATGACACTAGCACCATCTGCTGCTCTTAACAGCGCCTGCAGTAGGACACTTGTACAATCTCTCACTCTCCTCCTCTATAACATGCCTGCAGATAGGACACTAGTACAATCTGCTCAGCTCTTGCTGCTCTATAACTGCTACTCAGATAGGACACTATGTACAATCTTCTCAGCCTTCCTGCTTATAACTGCTGCCCGCAGATAGGACCTATGTACAATTGCTCAGCTCCTCCTGCTCTATAACATATGCTGCCTGCAGATAGGACACTATTACAATCTCCTCAGCTCCTCCTGCTCTATACACTGCTGCCTGCAGATAGGCACTATGTACAATTGCTGCAGCTCCTCCTCTCTATAACATGCTGCCAGGTAGGACACATGTCTTCGCTCCGTCCTCCTGCTCTATAACAGCTGCCTGCAGATAGGACACTATGTACAATCTGACTCAGTCTTGCTGCTCTATAACATGCTACCTGCAGTAGGACACTATGTACAATCTTCTCCCTCAGCTTCCTGCTCTATACCATGCTGCCCGCAATAGGACACTATGTACAATATGCTCAGCTCTCCTGCTCTATAACATGCTGCCTGCAGATAGGACACTATTACAATCTCCTCAGCTCCTCCTGCTCTACAACATGCTGCCTCAGATAGGCACATTGACAGTCTGCTAGCTCCTCCATCTTATAACATGCTGCCTGCAGGTAGGACACTATGTACAATCTGCTCAGCTCCTCCTGCTCTATAACTGCTGCCTGCAGATAGGACACTATTACAATCTGCTCACTCCTCCTGCTCTATAACATGCTCCTGTAGATAGGGACATCTGTGTACAATCTGCTTAGCTCCTTCTGCTCTATAACATGCTGCCTGCAGATAGGACACTGTGTAAAATCTGCTCAGCTCCTTTTGTTCTATAACATGCCACCTGCAGATAGGACACTATGTACAATCGGATCAGCTTCTGCTGCTCTATAAGATGCTACCTACAGATAGGACACTATATACAATCTGCTCAGCTCCTCCTGCTCTATAACATGCTGCCTGCAGATAGGACACTATATACAATCTGCTCAGCTCCTCCTGCTCTATAACATGCTGCCTGCAGATAGGACACTATGCACAATCTGATCAGCTCCTCCTGCCCTTCCACATGCTGCCTGCAGATTGGACTTCATGTGCAATCTGATCAGCTCCTCCTATTGCTGTATAACATGCCGCCTAGGTATTGGACTGCATTTTGCCATCCCCACATTGCCCCCACAGGGGGCGCCGCTTGAGGCAAGTTTCTTAACTCACCTTATGGGTAATGCACCCATGTATCAGAAAAATATTTTGTCCATTTCTTCACGTGACACTTTTAAACCTAATAAAAATACATTTCCTGAATCGGAAGAGTCAGACAGAATTCACATTGTATGATTTCTAATGAAATAAAGACATTTTCTCAGCTGTCGATGAGCAGAGTTGAGTTTTTTTCAGAGTTTACATGTTTTTTTTTAAGCAAGTCATATTATCATTTCAGAGCGATGTAAGGCGGCTTCCTGGAGAGCATTAACATTCAAAGCGGGAATTCTACAAGATGTATTTTATTAATTTAGTAGACTTTTGTATCTTGGTACAAGGTGCTTAAATATCAGAAGGGAATTAGAAGATGAAAATGTAGAGAGAAAAAAATAATGGCCTACATTCTCTGTTTTTGAGACATTTTCAATCTGTTTAAAGATTGAGCTTTACGGGGACAAATGGGAATCGATATTACCATAATGTATGCGGCCAAACTCCGCTAATTGTGACAGCACATGAAAGGGGAGCAAATTTTCTTAATTTTCTGCAGCAAACAAGTCGATGTAATCTGAACAGATTAATTTTCTGCTCTTGCCCGGGTTTATGCGGCCATCTTGCCTCACTTATTGATTATCAGACAAGACTACTAATCCCCTCCTGGTCGTTAAAAGTACTTAATTAAAAAGCAGTTAACAAATGTCTCTATACTCTAATAATTACGGCCGTTCACAATGATTTATACCGAACTGATGCGCTAAAATCTGCTCCACAAACACATAAATAATATAGTAGAATTTATTAGTAATTAAAGGGGCTCTCCATCCAGAAAACAAAATCTGACTCTATGGTATGTAGTATAAGTCAATGTACCTGGTGCCATCTCACTTTACTTTTCCACATTTTTGGCGGTGTAGCCGGGAAGGCATTGCTGGCCAATCTAGGGGATACATTTTTGAACACTGGAGGTTCAACAGATGACCACCCACAATTGGCAAGAAGGAGGAAACTCCTTAGCTGCCATGTGTTGCAGGAATCTGGCATTGACTTATCCTTTAAGCGGTGCCAAAGGTTCTATGGCAATCAATGGAGGACCAGCATGGCCTACAAGGCCATCCATTTCCGAGCGTCTGCAATACAGGGCAGTTAAGGGGGGCTTGAAATCCCCCATGCCGATCCCTCCTCAATCAGACATCTATAAAGGTCAATTATAAGAAAATCTCTTTTAACACATTGATGTCAGAGTGAAAGACCTACCTGCAGAAGGGAGAGGCTTACACCTGCAACGTGTTCACGCTGTGTCGAATGTAAGCCCGAAGCCCACTCTCTCAACCAGGAGATTGTCCAGGATGTAGCCCTTGTGACTTATCTCTTGGGTTGCAGTTGTCATAGCTGTGATAGGCTTCCAATCCGGGGGTGCCGATTGCCCTCCCTCCTCACCACTATAGTTATGGCAAGGCCATCAATTTTTGTACAACCCATTTAAGGTTGGTAAAGCTCCTGATTGAAAAAAACATTTGGGACCTCCATCCAATGCAAACCCATTGGACCTCATGATCACATGAGACAGAATGGCCTCATACACACCACAATGGGCTATTTGCGGGTGGGATGAGCCCCACCCATGTAAATGAAAAGAGACTGGCCGGTCGGCACGTTCACGGTGCTGCATTATGCACTATGAATATGCACAACTAAAGACTGTGAGGTCATTAGCAGGGATATTTTTTCGACTGGTTCACAGCCTCTGCTCATAGTCATGTGCATTGGGCTTTATAGATATAGCCAAATCTTCAAAAGAGATAACCACATATGTCACTTTTTCACCTGTTCTGGTCTTCAGTATGGGTGTGCGTTGGAGGCCTTCAATTTGGTGGATGTCCCAGGACGAGTTTTTCTCAGTTCCACCAGCTAGTGACAAACGGGGTGCCCTGTATTGTCTCTGATAGAAGAGCACATTCCAACATACAGGTCCTGGACCAAATTAAGTAGGCAGTGCACCCATATACCCAACTACCATCACCCCTCAGGGCAAAGAAATAATTTGGACACCATTGGAAATTAGCTAGAAAAAGCATAAATAACCTCCGAAGTGCAAACAACACTAACTTGACACACATGTGTCAAAGGTTAGGAAGAATCAGGGGTATTATACACGACTACAAGATCAAATTCATAGACGGTTTGGGGTAAACATGGAGTCCCAAAGGTCTGCATAGGAGCTGTGTACAATAATTTTACTTTAGATATACTGAAGCTAGAAGATGTTGCCAAACCAGAAGCGGAAGCCCTTAACCGTCCCTTCATTGTCTTAAGATATCATTTCTCTATCTCTCTTATTTACACACCCCGCTAACACAATGCCATCTCGTGCGGCTCGAGTCTAGGAAAATTATTCATGAATGATTATGATATGCAACAGTTCTCCTCCACAGTCTCTTAATTGGAAGCAGGAAGCCGTGAACTCTGGAGCTCCTCAGTCATGTTAAAAACTAGAATTTGTTTTTGCTCAACCAACGTGTTCAAATAAAAAGTCTATTCCGCAGCCACAACTCATTGGTACGAGACGGTGCGCACATGACTAAAGCGTTACATACTCATGGCGTGCAGTCATAAATCTTTATATTGTGGGTGGCTTTGACTGTTTTTTGAGAGTTTGCTATGATTTTTATTGGTGAGTTTCATATTATGGATCAGGGATGGCATCTATTGTCTTAATTGTAGGTCATACAATGTAAAAAATGCCACTCATCGATAAAAATCCGAGGAAAGGTTTCCAAATTTTCATATAAGTAAGTTGAGATCTTTCTAGGTTTAACTCTTCATCTTGGGGTTGGTGATGGTGGTGCTACGTTGGTCTCAACAAGGGGACAGAAACAGCTGTCTGACTGGATCAATAGTTCGGACTGCAATTATTTTGGTTTCCACCCTTCATCAAGACCCTAGTAGTCTCTAAATTGGGATGTCATCTACAGGACCTCCACCGTCTATTAGGTTACAGCCTTGGTCTACTGCAGGATCCCATCTGCATTGGTCTACTACACGATCCAATACTACATAGAAGTGAGCATATTACTTTATCAGCCTATGTCTCATATTTGCCCATTGGATCTCTCAACCTTGAAGATGTTTTGGTCCCCTTTGAGTTCCTGTTTGTAGGTAAGAAAATAAATGGAAGCCTAGGATGTATGGGAGATGCATATCAGTTGGTCAAGTTGACTTTTTTTGGTCAAGTTGACTATTGTTTTTATCAGGACTATCTAATCCATCCAATCTGTACTGGTGGTCCTCGGGAAAGTAGTCTTAGACATGATGGGTTTCCAAATGACTGATACTTTAGTGAAAATTGCCACAACTGAAGCAGAATGATGATGGATTTATCCAATCTTTATGTGGAGAAAGCATGTGTCTGAAGAAGAGAATGTGGAAAGGATAGTTGTCAGCTATGTAAGATAATGGCCAGCTGAATAGCCAAATGGCAAGAACAATTTATCGGTAAGATGCAAGTTCACCCAATTAGTTAATTGCCGCACTATCACTAAGGCTTGAAAAATGTAATTTAGTTAGGACCAGTTTATTGTTCGATGCCACTCTAAGAACTTGTATCTTCTAATACAGTACATAATTAGGGTGCCTTATAGTATAATGGCTAAGCAATGGGCCATAACATGAATGGTTCATATGATGGTTTTAGCTTAATTCCAGAAGGAAACAACAGGAGGACTTTTTAGGTACACCTTCAAGAGAAACCTATGACAAATCTCACCCATGTATTGGACTTGGACATGAAGACCCCGTCATGGTTCCAAATCTCTAAGCATGTCCTCTTCAGTTCTTTTTAACCACATACCAGTTCCCACCTTGCATATCTAAGACACCTGCTAAAATTCTCATATCAGCATATCAGAGGTAAACCAGAGGAAACTTTTCTGCTGAGCTGACTCCCGGGAGTGACTATGGGAAGTAATATCATTGGAGCTATCCAATGTATCCTTTAGGACCAGTGGTACTTGTGGCATTGAGTGAATGGCATAAGTGGCACCTACCGTATGTTATTTTTAAGAACGCTACAGGATAAAAAATCTTTGTCTGAAACATGTCATGGGTGTCCCTGCGATCCATGCCTCGGATCAGAGGCACACCCATGCCCCTCTATGTGGCAGCGCTGCTCTGTCCCCCAGCCCGCACTCTCCTCTCCACGCTCCTGCTCCCGTCCTGGATAGGTCGAGCGCTCATCCCTGCTCCCTAGGGCGTGAGCACTCCGGCACTCAAAGATTTAAAGGGCCAGTGCACCGGGGTTTCCATTAAAGACCGGCGGCTCCATTCACTCCCCGCCTTCGCGCTCACTATCCATTGTGAAAGCTTCCTTGTGCGTTGTTCCTTGTTCTTGTTCCCATTTCTTCGTTGATCTCCAGTTGTGACCTCGGACCTGACCTTTGACCTCTGCATCTCTTCCCTGACTGTCTGCCTGTGCCTGACCACTAGCCTAGACTCTGATTCTGTACAGCGACCTTGGCTGCCACCGCGGGCTAGTTGCACCTGTGAAACGACTTGGTGGCACCCTGCCACATCAAGACCGTCCCGCTTTGCGGCGGGCTCTGGTGAAGACCTGTTGCCACTTAGACTCCAGTCCCAGGTGTCGCTAGTACCATCTCCCACGGTGGTCCAGAGGGTTCACTAACCCCGAATCCTGACAAAACACTTTTCTATACTTTTTATTTCCATTCTCGTGATGTACTGTTGACAAGATGGAGGCATTTGAAGCCTATGGACAATATACATGTGAAGCCTTAGTTCATCCGTGCATGCCTATGCTTTCAATGAATAAAAGTAAGATGCTACTAGACAACTTCTTACACTTTTGGTGGCAGGCTGTCTCCCCTTAATTGAACGTGATCACATTCTGCATGTCTGATCTTCACATTTGCCTTTGAGGAAGAACCTGGAAAACACATTAGATGGTCAAGCCTGAAACATAGAATCAGAAAAGTTCTGGATTTGGAAATAATGTGATGAGGAAATCATTTGGAAGATGAAAAATAATTACAAATTTACTCAAAATTGTCCACACATCGTAGTTGTGAAATACTGTAGATGGTTGTTGCTTTTCGATTCTTGATATTAGAGAATTGTTTGGTTCCTGAAGGAAATCTAAGCCATAATTCCCCTCGTACTTTGTTAGTTTATCTTTGGTTTACCTGAGGAACCATTCTAAATTGTCATCCGCTTTGTTGAGATCCGTCATATTCCCACACCAATTATACTGTGCTAACAGGCATTTCTCTTATTAACTCTTATAACACATTCTCAGCCATGGAAAGGACTTATCTGTAGTTATGGATTTCCAAGATCTTTAAACTAAACCCTACAATTGTATGAGGTCGGTAGCTTCAATCTGACTTTCTAACTGGTCTGGCTTTCAGGTTGTCACATCCCCCACCTATAATTTGCTATGCATCATTACATCCCGTGACAGCCCCCCACCCGGCACCATGTAATGATCATCTGTGTCATCGTAGGGATATCTGTGCATCTGTCCAAAGGGCTTGCATATTAATAGAAATCATAGCATCTTCTCTCAACAGGATAGATGATAACTTGTAGATTTGTGGTGGTCCAAACACTGGAAGTTCATTGCCCCATTATATGAATCGGGCAAAGGGTTGACATGTGAACTGCTGCTTCTTTCTACAACAGCCCCATGAAAAAAGATAGTGGAAGAGAATGGGGCAGATTTACTTACCCGGCCCATACGCGATCCAGCGGCGCGTTCTCTGCGGTGGATTCGGGTCCAGCCGGGATTCACTAAGGCAGTTCCTCCGCTGCTGCGCTGAAGAGCATCGGAACGCACTGGAGTTCACCGAGGCCGGCTGAGTGATGGTAAGTGCAAGCTCCGCGACACATTTTCCGTTTTTAAATGCCGCAGTTTTTCCGAATACGTCGGGTTTTCGTTCGGCCACGCCCCTCAAAATCCCGGGGCAATTCAGGGGAGATCGGTGCAAATCAGAAATATTCGTGTAACACGTCGGGAAAACGGGCCCTTAGTAAATGACCCCCAATGTCCCCCACTCTTTATTCCTCCTTCTGTATTCATGCATTTGGAAGAACCTGTAGACAATCCACATGGCCCAAGCTGTAACACAATGATGGACTCCAGAGGTCCAGATGAAGTCAAACCCCTTTTGAGGCTCTTGTGTTGCATTTTCTAGATGTCCAACACTGGGAGGACTTGTCCTGTCTTGACCTAGAGTGAAAACCCATTGGACTGATTGGGCAAAATGTAATGCTTTATTCCTCCTGTGGTGGCGCTGTAGTGAAATTGGACACTTATTGGCAAGGTGCTAAAAGTGTGAGCTCATACAGTGAAAAATTTATAGGATTTTGAAGACTTTGCACCCACTTACCCTGGCAGAAAGATAAGGCAGAACCTTGGTAGTTTTTGCCACATTTGGGTTAGTCCTAGAATTGGCCATGCTGTTCATATTCATTGCTTGCCAAAATGCATTGTGTGAACAGAGCCATAGATTCAATGATCCAAGCTGGAGGACACTGATCATTGTCAAGAGATCCTTTTAAAGTAATTCTGCCATCAAAATCCATCCTGATAAAGCAGGGACATTACTCATAGATCCAGGCACCGGGACTGTGGTAATCTTCTAATATTTGTTATCCATGGCTTCCTGCCTTCTAAAATCTATGTTTAATATCATGCTAATGAGCCTGAAGGGCTCTACCAGAGCCCCTAAATGCTCTGTCTTCACAGGCTGTTAGAGTGTCTCATTCTCCCCCCTGCTTCCTCAGTATTTCCCCCCTCCCAGAGAGGGGGAGAGAATACAATGGGAAGGGAGGGGGGGAAGGCTGAGGGAATAGGGAAATGGTGAGACGGTGTATCTTTCTGGCTCACTTGCATAATTTTAAAAGTCGATTTTAGAAAGAAAGAGGCCATGGATAACAATATAAGAAGATCCCCACAGTCACAGTGCCTGGATCTAGGAGTAATGTCCCTCGTCTCATAATGATGGAGTTTGATGGTAGATTTGGTAGAATGTGATCAAATCGCAGAACCCCCTTTAAAGTGCACCTGTCACCTGCAATGTCATTTTGAGTGACAGGTTTAATAGCCTGTGCTAATTTTAAAATTGAATTTGTTAGCATTCTGAATCATTTTAGTAGTTTATATAAGTTTAATTCCCTTTACCTGGCTCCCTGCTAGCAGCATGTGGTAAGTCCCTTGGGATGATGCAGCTGCAGCAGCTTGTGTGCTTGTGTCTCAGTCTCCTCTCCTCCACACTCATGCAGCTCTCTCCCCACTGCCCTCTTCCTGTCATCAGCATAGAGCAGGCAGGGGAGGAAGGGGGATGGTGCTGAGGAGAGAAAAAATGCATGAGGAGACACAGTGTGGCTCATTTACTAAGGGCTCCGTGGCCGCACTTTCGTCGGGTTTCCCGAATGTTTCCATTTTGCACCGAATTCCGCCAGGACAGAAATGGGGGGGCATGGCCTTCAGACAACCCGAAGGATTCGGAAAGACCGCGGAATTTAAAAAACAAAATGTGTTGCAAGATCGAGCACTCACATGCACCAGGGAGAAGAATTTGAACTCCGGCGGACCTTGGCGCAGCAGCGACACCTGCTGGATATCAGGCGCACAACCTTAGTGAATCCCGTCAGAACCCGAATCCACGTCGGAGAACGCGCCGCGGGATCGCGACAGGACCAGGTAAGTAAATGAGCCCCAGGGTGTACCTGCCCCTCCCCTGGGACTCACCACATGCTGCTGGCAGGGAGCTAGGTAAAGTGAATTAACATTATCTAAAGTAATTAAAAGATTCAGAATGCTGACAAATGCATTTTTTAAATCAGCATAGCAAAGTCTATTGCAACCTGTCACCAGTTAAAAATTACATTCCTGGTGACAGGTTCGCTTTAAGATCAAAATTTAATAATACTAGACATAGTTGTCTGAAAAAAAAAACACATTTCAAATATTTTTAGATCATACAATGAAGCCATTGTATGATCCGAAAAATAGGGGTGCCAATTAAACACTGTTCTCCAGCGCCACATGATACAACCCATCAAGATTGTATCAAACACATATTGGGGCACATTTACTAAGGGTCCGAATCGCGTTTTTCTGCCGGGTTTCCGCCGGGATTTTGGCGCACGTGATCGGATTGTGGCGCATCGGCGCCAGCTTTCACGCGACAGAAATCGAGGGGCGTGGCCGTCAGGAAACCCGACGGATTCGGAAAAACCGTTGAATTTTTTAAAAAAATGTGTCGCAAGAATATCACTCACATACACCGGAACGAAGCAGGTGAACTCCGGCGAACCTCGGCGGACCTCGGCGCAGCAGCAACACCTGGTGGACATCGGGCGCACGACCATAGTGAATCGCCGGAAGACCCGAAACCTCTACGGAGAACGCGCTGCTGGATCGTGACAGGACCGGGTAAGTTAATGTGCCCCATTGTATCCAATTTCTGTTACGATTCAAATTTTAAAAACTTTAATCAAGAAAAGAGCGGTTAATGGTGCACAACTGAGCGCTACCCCTCTGCTTCCCCTGAATGACGACGCCACAAGATGTATATGACTGGAGGTGGCGAGAGTGCCCCCTCTGGTGCTGTACCCAAAAAGTTTACTTTGTAAACACAATTTTTTTTTGTTCCTATGGAGCCGGCACCTTCCTAACATAACAGCACATTCATTTCTATGCAGCCTTTTAATCATTCTCTGCCTGCAGATGTTATACAGATTTTGCTATTGTTCAGAGAGAGAATTTTAGCATTGGTTATTACTTAGCTTCCTCTTGGGGCCCGTAGTGCAAAGCAAATTTTTACCCCTTAGGCAATTTGAAAGTACTTTGTAGCTTGTCAGTAGAAATTGCTGCGCTTTCCTCTCGAGAGAAGCGTTTGAAGGGTGTGTGGATGAGCCGGAGCTGGGTGGGATTTTCCGCTTTCAATTGGAGCTCATTAATTTCTCAAATCTCTAGTGAGGTTAAAAAAAAAAAGACACTTTATTTATGGGATCTTTAAACTGAATCATTTACAGTATTACAGATGAAATATTAACACAGGTAAAGAATAAGAAGTGCGGGAAAAGTCTAAGAAAAAGGCGACATTTGGAAATGTACTTATTTAGTTTTGAAAAGTTTATGTTTTTTTTAATAGAGTTAACATATGAACATTTTACATTTGCAAACAGATTTAAAGTAAATCAAGTAGATCGAGACAATTCTGTCCCATTGAGTGGGATTATACTTCCTACCACCAGGATGAAGGATTGTAAACCAAGCGCACTTACATGTTTGGTGTGTGCCCCCTTTGATCGGATATGCTGTTCTTTATTGCTTCTTATGCCGTTGTTTTAAAGAAAAAAAAGTCTTTAATAATTATGCAAATGAGCCTGAGAGGCTCCAGGATGCACTAACACCTATGGAGTCCGGAGCCTCTCAGGCTCATTTGCATAGTTTTTAAAGCCTTTAATTGAAAAAAACAGGGCATAAGAAGCAAAAAAAAGAGCAGATCCTGCCAGAGGGGGCACACACCAGTATGTAAGTATGCCTGGTTTACAATCATTCATCCTGGTTGTACATGACCTTTAAAGCTGTTGTCCCAAGTTTTCAGGTTATCGCTAGAGATAAGCAGAAGTGATGGTAGGGTTCTGCGTTCGTGTTCAGGTGCTTTACCCAGGCATATTGCCGGATTGGCAGCCAAACAGCCAATACAGTAAATTGGCACACATAGCAACTATGAAAGGCTAGCCATCCCCCGGCCCATTATAGCCATCGCGGGTTCCGGACATCAAGTTACCGGATTGGCTGTTTGGCCGCCAATCTGGCAATTTGTCCAGGTCAGCTGGCTGAACACAAACAATGAACTCAACCTTTGGGTCCACTCATTTCTAGTTATCGATGATCGAGAGAATAGGGGATAAACATCTGATCAATGAGACCACGAAACAGGACCCCCAGTTACCCGGAGAATGGGGAAACCCTTCTTACTAATGGGTGGAGTAGCAGGTCGAGTATGCATCCTGATGCTTCATGTAATGCTATGGAAGTGTCGGAAATTGGAGAGCACATCCCTCATTAATCTATGGTCTCTCATAGACAGGGAATGGGTGTGCAGGGAACACCTGAGAGCTATGCTTTACAATTTCTGACAATCCCCTACAACTGAATGGAGCAGCAGGACACATGACTGTCCTGCAACTCCACCCATTAGAGAGAACTCCCAATCACTGGGGGTTCCATTCTTGTGATCGGTGGGAGTCCCAGCAGTTGTCATTTTAAAGGCCAATTTGTTATCCCCTATCTGGGGGAATAATTGAAAACCTGGGACAACCCCTTTTGAAGACTGCCTTAACGGGTGTATGGGGTCTTATAGGCCATGCACTAAGGATTCTGGGAAAGAGAACATGCAAATGTGTTTTCCTTGATGGAAAGAAGAAAACTATGCCTCTAGCGCTACCTTACGGAAGTAATCTCCCTATAAGTCAATGCTCGACTTTCAAAAAGCCTTGAACTTAAACCTAAACCAGTCCTATCTGCAGACAGCCGATATCGCTGAGTTTTTGCTCCTCATCAGTGCAGAGCAGGGAACTCATTTGGCTCAAATACGAGTTTATTTGTCACAAGGCTTCGTGAAAGTCGAACAGTGGGGCACACTTACTTACCTGTCCCGTCGACGCTGCCGATCCGGAATGTCCGAAGAGGATTCGGAGCTGCCCCAATTCATTAAGATCGCGCATCCAATTTCGTGCATGTGTTGCTTCCCTGCTGAGGTCCGCCGAGGTTCACCTTCTTCTTCCTGGTGCATGTAAGTGCTGATCTTGCGACACAATTTGGTTTTTAAATTGCACGGTTTGTCCGAATCAGTTGGATTGTCCGACATCCATCCAAGCTGGCACTGGTGTGCCACAATCCGATCGTGTGCGCCAAAACCCTGGGGCAATTCAGTGCAAAACGGTAAAAATTTGGGAAACCCGACGAAAATGCGGTGTTCAGGCTCTTAGTAAATGTGCCCCATTGACTCATAAGGAGTTCACTTTTTGCATAAGTATGATATTGTATAAAGTCTAGGGAAAAGCAGGTTTCATCATGATCTTAGATTTCAATGGGAGCCAGTTCATGAAATATTTTTTATAGGTATGAAGTTCTTATGATGTCACTGAAGCTTTTACATCACAATTTAGTTAGTGGGCTGAAAAAGGCTATCAAGTTATTTAATTTCATAATTAATATTTGATATCCTGCTTTTAACAAATAGATTGACCAATAGGCCTGAAGAAGGATTGTTCTACACCACTCCGGAGCCATGTAGACCATCCGATTTCCCTAGTGGTCCCTTAGTACATTCATTATTAAGTACTTTGCATGAATTGACCTTTCTGACCTTTGTCTTTAGTTGAAACATTAAAGAGTCAATGATGAGGACTTTAGAAATGAGAATTTAATTAGCATTTAAAGTGGCCCATACATATTCGATTCATGTTGGCCAATTTTAGCGGAGCACTTCCCCCAATTTTTTGCATTTTTCAGTTTTTTACATGTATGTTTGGATCATATAATCCATGTAAAATAAAATAAAAACATCTTACAATGCACAATTTTTGTAGATATTGGCCAATGCCCCACATGATGACATATTTATTAGCCAATCGTAAGTTAGGACTCTCAATATGTTCCTATAAGAGCCTCACTGTGACTATTGAAAGCCGAGACGTTTGATTCAACAAAATCTTTCGTGTAAATGGCAAATAACGAAGAAGGTCAAATAGACACTGGAACATTGGTTTCAACCAAATTTCCAATTTCTCTACCCAATTTTACAGTAGCTAATTTACATTCTTCAGGACTTTCACCCAATCCAGACTTGTCTCTGTGTCCAATGATAGCATGTTTAACACCATTGCAGCTAACTTTGGACAATGTCCATGGTGGTCTTCTGGGTGATGGACCTTAGAAGACAACCCAATTTGTAAGCTACAAGAGTTTATTTTATAGGGTTTCATGGAAGATGAACCACATTCTGACATTGTTTAACTTTATGTCCATCAGACTCTTAATGAACCAGTCTAGAACAAAGAAATCTATCAGGTCCAAAATTACTTCTGCCGAAAAGTACTGTAATGTTGAGGCCCAGATATATCCTTTTGTTACCAAAAACCACAGAAGAATTATAGGCATAACTTTTTAAGGATATGCAAATCAAATCCTGCCTTCAAAGGGCGGAGCCTGGTTGGCAAATTTGCCTTCAAGCTGCCATGATGCAGGTAAGGGCTAAAAGTGTCATTCAAAGCTAAAGATGAAGCATTGGTTTGAAATTTTGGAGCAGATGGGGGCATTTCTAACTATCTGTAAACAAATTTCGTAAATATGTCCCACCTCCAGTGCACTTGGATTTTGATTTTTATACCTATTAAAAAAGATGCAACAAGAAAGTTCTTTGGCAGCACAGGAAAACACAGTTCATTAGATTGGTGAGTGCACAATTGGGTGGGCAAGGCTGAGGTCGTCCCATTGCAACGTTTCGGCTCATGGAGATCATTTTTCAAGCTAAAAGAGGCTCTAGACGAGCCGAAACGTTGCGTTGAACATGGTTAAAAACTGGATCTACGGGAGTGTTGTTATTTTATCCTTTTACTATTAAAAAAGATGATTATTTATGTATCACTTAATCGATTTGTGGTTACAAAAGTTGGTTCCTCCACATCAACAAAAATATTCTTGGTGCTGGAGGTTTCACTAGCCTTCGATACCCAACCTACAATGTTGGTCTAGAATTGCTGATATCATAGCTCTACATTTATTCTATTATACTTTTGTGTCTTGGTTTTTATATCATTGCAACGAATGTACAGATAATTTCTGTTCATCTTAACACTTAGAGATGATAGCTGGTTCTAAAGTGTCTCCAATATTTGGATGTTCCTCCTCACACTTGTCATAGCACCAGCATCCAGATTACCCTTCAGCATAATTGTGGTGATGACTTGATAAATTGGCCCCGCAGGACTGAGCCAGGGCAGGGGTCAATCATAGGTCTCACACTGGAAAAAGACATTTCAATCAATTAGTGAAGGTACGAGAGCGGAATCCACCAGCGCCAAGTCTACGATGTAAATACCGGCTTCATATATTAAGCCGGGTCCTCATAATATTAATTTATATACTTACTTAATCTGCAACAAAACACCAGAAGTTATATATTTTGGAGAGAATCGGTGCAAAGATGTTACAAAAAGGTGTCGGTACTGGAGAGGCCGAGTCACATAGGTCCAGGCTTGGGTCTATGGTATCTAGGGAGGGCACATCGGGGAGTAATTACATTACTTGTCCTGTTCTTCACATCCTTGACTCTGGATTTCTCCATGTCCACACCTACTGTATATGTTGCTGATTTTCCATCCCGATTGAACATGGAAAACCTGCAGCATAGAGTAGTAGAAGCGTAACCTGGTCCCAATGCAAAATCAGTGCCAGACCCCATCTTTAATACATTATTTATAGTATTGGTGCCTTCGTAGGGAAGCTAATGGGCCTCCTTGGGTGCAGGGTCTCCATGTGGTCAAAACCTCTGCACCACCTTGGGTCATAAGTGAAAAATTGAGCAACTCGGAAGTAATAATATTAATAGTAATAGATTTTTACGCCTATGCAATTATAACTGATACCAATAATAATCATTATTAGAGATTTTATTGTATTCTATTCATACTTTCGGTACAAATCTGGCAATTTTCAGGCACCAACTTGAATCCGAATATTTTCCAATTCCCTTCGGACGAATCTTGTATAAACGATGATAACGTTAAGTCGAATGTGTCCATTAAAATATCCACTTCAATGGACTTTTAGTGGTTCCCGTTATTCTCCACATCCGCTAGGCCTCGGTTATTATTGTTTTAGTGATAACTAAAAATAAAACAAATTGTAAAAAAATTAGGAAATTAGATTATAAACATTTTACAAAAAGTTTTAGAGGATTTCATGGAGTTATATACCAATTTGAGGAAAATTAGAACAATATCAGTTCTAACTGAATAGAATCAGCAATTCTTCACTTAGCAAATAATGAAAGATTGGATCATCTCTAATTATAATGATTAATTAAAGGGGATCTGTCACCACCTCAATCAACTCTAATTCTTTGCATCCTGTAATAGATCATGCGGCACTGATTCCGGCCTAGTTGGAACTTTTTGTCTAGCCCTCACCGTTCACAAACAATTAATGAAAACATTTTGGAGTCTTTACAGTCAGGTGGGGCGGGGCCAGAACCTTGATCCTTCACTAAGACCTCCCAATTATCCTTATTAGCATATGAGAAACTGATACTACCTTGAGACTATGGCAATTAAACACTCTACTGTCAGATGGGTAGTCCAGGGCAATGGCAGATTAACGCAATTAAACATCTCTAATTATAATGATTAATTAAAGTTGATCTTTCACCACCTCAATCAACTCTAATTCTTTGCATCCTGTAATAGATGCTACGTCACTGATTCAGACCCAGATGGAACTTTCTCTCTAGCCCTCACCATTCCTGAACAATTAATGACATTTTCTGGGAATATTTACCGTCAGGTGGGGCAGGGCCAGAATCTCGACTCCACCCTAAGACCTCCCAATTATCCTTATTAGCATATCAGAAACTGATACTACCCTGAGACTATGGTAATTAACTACTTTCAGAGGGGTAGTCCAGGGCAGCAGCAGACTACGGTAATTAAACACTATACCATCAGGCGGGTAGTCCTGGGCAATGGCAGAATAGGTAATTAAACACTCTACAGTCAGGTGGGTAGTCCAGGGCAGCAGCAAACATCTTGGCTCCACCCATTTGACGGTATTGTGCTAAAAATATTGCTAACGATTACTTGGGAACGGTGGGGTTAAGAAAAATAATTCCAACTGCGTTAGAATCGGTGTAACATTGTCTAATAATGGGTGGAATAATAAGAGTTGGAGAAAGGTTCTCTTTACCGTATTTTTCGGACTATAAGGCCCATAAAAAATCAGTTGATTTTCTCAGAAATCAAAGGTGCGCCTTATAGTCCAGTGCGCCTTATATATGAACCGTACTTACAGACAACAGCTGCCTTGAACTGTGCACAGGTCTGCCACCCCTGCGGCAATGTCGACCTTAATATCAGCGGTGCTTATAGTCAGTGCGCCTTATATGAACCTAACTTACAGACAACAGCTGCCTTGACTGTGCACAGGTCTGCCACCTGCTAGTCATTCACCCTTATAATCAGGTGCGCCTTATAGTTCAGTGTGCCTTATATATGAACCGTACTTACAGGCAACAGCTGCCTTGAACTGTGCACAGATCTGCCTCCTGCTGGTCATTCACCCTTATAATCAGGTACGCCTTATAGTCCAGTGCGCCTTATATATGAACCGTACTTACAGACAACAGCTGCCTTGAACTGTGCTCAGGTCTGCCACCTGCTGGTCATTCATCCTTATAATCAGGTGCGCCTTATAATCCGCTGCGCCTTATATATGAACCTAGACATTTTAGCAGGCATTTATTGATGGTGCGCCTTATACTCCGGTGCGTCTTATAGTCCGAAAAATACGTAATTATGAAATATAATTAATTAATTAGAACTATAACAATAAATGCAGATTCCGTTAACAATACAACTAAAAAAAAATGTTGCCACTCGCTCTACAACTACCGTTATTCTACCGCTTCATCTTCTACCACCACGACAACAAATAATAATAATCATAACAAAAAATTGGTCCAGACACAAGATAAATAATTGTCCTACCCTCCGCTCTCTATCACCTTCTCCCATGTGATGAACTTGCCTTCAGACACCCTCTTAGCAGATTAATACGGTCACCAGGAGAAGTACCTTTTATATTGAAAATGAATATATTAGGAGTAAATGTTAGTCATTTAATATGCCTGCCGCGCGGCGCTAACGCTCCGTCTCCTTCCCTCTATACCTTTTGTATTCATCTCTTATCTAAAGAAAGACCACTACCCACACTTACTCATTAGAGGGAAATTTCCGAACAATGAACATGTGCCATGAATTATCATTATAAGGCGCTAATCAATTCTTCCTGACATTGGACTTGTATTACAATGTATTTCAAAGACATCAGTCAACCGGACGGCGTACTCCCACGGCGTGACGAGCCACGTAGGCAAAAATATAATATTGTAATCATCAGTAAAGGAAAATTTGAATATTGTTTTAAGAATTATCTTCACCCCCATTAAGCGCCGCTTCGAGATAACTATTCAAAAAAAAAAATCAGCTTCCTTTTTAGCCAGTCAATAGTATAAATTTCCTTAGGGTGTTATAGTCCTATATCTGGTGGCAAAAAAAAAAAAAAAAAAATCCTCATTTTAATAGATCCCAAATTTCAATTAATAAGGTTAACACAATGAGGTTCATTTCCATCTTTTGTGGAGAGTTTTAAATGACTCGAAGAAAAAAAAAAAAAAGAAAGAAAGAAACGGGGCTTTGTAACTTTAAGATATCTGACCGCCTCGGAGGGGCACTTACTTTAATTAGGGAAATTTTATTCTTCATTTTTTTTTTTGCTTGAGAAAAGGAAATAATGGAATAATAGAGGAAACGGTAGAAACGATATTGAATAAAAAAAAATCATGAATTTTAATTGGTAAAACAAAAAAATTTGCAAAGAGCATTTCATTAAGATTAAGGACTAATTCGGCTCAATACCTTGAAGTTTTGGTGTGAACAGAGTAAATCGGGGTAGCACTGACATTAGGGATGTCTCCCCACAGGCTATGGGCCATTGGATCAAGAAAAGGGATATGCACAATGGGTGGAGGTATACGGGCACCTTTGATGGGGACAATATACAGTGGCAAACTGCTTTTAAATGGGCATTTTGTCTACATATTCATGAATATTGTAGGTTTTGGGGGTGGATGAGTACACCCCATAAAATAAACATCGGGGCAATTATCAGGGCTTCTATGGCATAAAACTGGCATAGAAGCCATGAAATAATCGCAATTCCTTGTGAACTGTCAGCTATTGCGATTATCATTATACTCTTTATACCAGCTCCACACCACAGGGGCATGGAGAAGCGTGAAGGGTTCGCGAGGCTGGCGGCGGACAGCTGCCTAGACCATGCGCATGTTGACCTTGAATGTACACATGATTTTTGAACTATACCAGCTGCCATAGTCTTGGCTGTCGGTGCAGCCACCTGCTGGAAACATTAGGAGGCCTAAGCCTCTTGATGTATACGGTTTCTCGGTGGGGCGGGGTTTTCATCATATGATAAATCTCCTTCATCGACTTTCTGCTGGACGCTATGTAGCATGGATGGTGCAATCACAAGTGCTCAATTAACATAGGAGACTTGTAGGGTCCCATTATCATGACCACCAGAAGGTCCCAATGTGTTGACTTCCATGCAAATGTATTTGTTTTATTTATTTTTTTTATATATTTTTTTTTAAATTTCCCTGGTCCATAATTGTGTTTCCTCTCCTATAATGTATAAAAAGTGCAGTAGGGTGGATATGCTTTTTGGCAGAACAGAACATAAAGGAGTGTAAACACAGCAATCACACCGGCAACAATTACAAGATGTGAGGTCCCCAAGCACCTCATGGGAACAGAGTAGTGGTGCTTTACCCCACCTCACACTTGTGTATTCCTCTTCAGAAGATGGGGTGTGTTGTGATAATCTTATATGACACTGAGACTTCACCTGTAAAAGATCTAAGTTATAAGCAAATGAGCTGAGAAGAGTCACTTTTTGTCCAAGAAGAATCCTTTTAGGGACTTGGTGGGCATCACTTCTATATTACCTGAAGTGTAGAGTGACACTCCCCCTCCCCATCTCTAAAAGCAACTCACTTTTAGACAAAAAAGTGAATCATTACCTGGCTCCCTGCCAGCAGTGTGTGGTGAGACCCTGGTGAGGAAGGGACAGCTGCAGCCTGTGTGCGCCTGTGTCTCCTCATACTTTCTTTTTCTCCTTATCACCACCCCCCTCCTGGATGAGTGTGGTGGAGAGGAGACTGACAGTCAGCAGCTGGTCCCCGAGACTCACAACATGCTTCTGGCAGGGAGCCAGTTAATGGGAAGTAAATTTATATAAAGTACTGAAATGATTGAGAATGCTGACAAGGGAATTTTCAAAATTAGCATAACATAGACTATTGGAGACCGTCCCCAGCTACAAATAGAAATGATGTTTACAGAAAAAAAAAACTAAAATAAGTCATATGTCCTTAAAGGAAATCTACCAACAGGATGAAGGATTGTAAGCCAAGTACACTGACATACCGGTGTGTGCAGATCCTGCCAGAGGGGGCGCACACAGGTATGTCAGTGTGCTTGGCTTACAATCCTTCATCCTGGTGGTAGAATGCCTTTAAAATTTCTGTTGCCTTCAAACTGTACAGTCGTTTATTTTGGTCCATTTTGTTATAATGTCCTGCAAAACCTGAGATACAAAGCAGATAGGCAATAAAAAGCAGGTCCTTATCAATAATGTGTGACCTCAGTCCCCATGGCCGGTAGGCGGATGTTGTGCCAAGAACTCTGGACTGATACATTGTTGCCGGGTAACTTCCTCCTTACTCCTAGCAGCCTGGAGTCAAGGTGCGAGCCGAGTGCTAATTTCCAAACATAAAAAGGACAACAGGCACCTGCACCCGAGCGCTGGGGCGCAGAACACTAGAAAGGTTTCCATTTGCATAGAGTGAAACTAGATAATGAAGTAAGACCTAAGACCTGAGACAAAGGGGAAGACAGATGGCTGTGGCTGGAGAAGTTTAATCAGCTTTCCTGAGGCACAACAGGAGGAGGATGATGGTGAGGAGCAGCAACTCACCAACCTGCCTGGACGCCATTCAGCACATGCCCCGGCTCCTGACCCGGCCTGCACCCTATCATGTCTGCTCCGTCATACAGAGGTAAGGGCCAAATATGTGCCTGTAGTATATAGTGTCCACCTGGTACATGACTATGTGATCATGCAACAGGAACAGGATATTTTTGGTATGTTATGGAGCAAAGCAATTGAATGAAACACATGAGTCATGTAATGTAGTCATAGATAGATAGATAGATAGATATGAGATAGATAGATATATAGATAGATATGAGATAGATAGATAGATAGATATGAGATAGATAGATAGATAGATATGAGATAGATAGATAGATAGATAGATAGATATGAGATAGATAGATAGATAGATAAAAAATAGATAGTGAGATAGATAGATAAATATATAGATAGGAAATAGATAGTGAGATAGATTGCATCTATAACCATATGCGACGTATTAATCGTATGTTAGGGTGTTATTTTTCTACCTTTCTATGCAATTGAACAGTAGACTGTAAAAAACCAGAAGCTAGAGGCCTACAAAGGACATACTCCCACTCGTTGTTGGGTCAGAGGAGGTCTTGGATATCTCTGATGTTTGCGCTTTCTTGGAGTATCCAGCAAATGGACACAGTAGTAATCTTGAGACTTGGGTCATGAGGGCCCAAATTACAATGAGTTAGCTGTGGCAAAACCTGCTTCCGATGCCGCTGCTTTCGACCTTAGTAATGTAAATGTTGAACGTTGAGTCAATTTTGGTTGAAAGCTGCAGCAGAAATGGTCACCTACATATGTTAGTTATGAGCAGAGGTACCCATCAGATGTAAGTTACACCACTGTGTCAACTAATTGAGCACTGTGCTTCCCAAATGAAACTATATTAAAATTTTCTATGTCTGAATTTAAAAAATGACCCATGGAACAATTAAAAAAACATAGGCTCCCAGATGTATCTGTCTCCCCCCATAACTGCAACAATGTATCAAAGATGGTTCTGAATGGTTACAATCAGTGATGCGTGGCACCGGTGTGTTCCGGTTCGGTGATTTTCAGGCAAAACTGAAAACAAAAGTTTGCTTCAGGTACCCGATCCTCAACACACCTCCTAACTCCTGCAATGGGTGAGCCCGATTGGGTCTGGGCAGGGCCGGCGTCAGCACTGGGCATACCTGGGCAAGTGCTAGGGCCAAGAGCAGCTGGGGGGCCCACAAAAGGCTGTACATAAGGAATCCATGGAGTGTGGGAACTCTATCTAATGAATCCATAGGGGGTGAGAGGGGCTTATATAAAATTTCCATGAGGGGGCTGTTTGGGATGATAACTAGGGAATATTTCAGAATTTTTAATGCCACCACGTGAGGTCTCTGCAAAGGGGCCTCCTGAGGCTCTGTCGCCCAGGGGCCTATTGAAACCTGGAGCTGACCCTGGGTTTGGGGTTCCGAACCCTCTATGTTCGGCATGGATCAGAACATTGCTTTGCTTTGGGTTCCGCTCATCACTAGTTACAAAGTATAAAACATTTAGCGAAGATTGTTTTTTTCCATTCTCACAACCTCGTAAAGAGGAAGAGACGTCTGCGGAGCATTTCCAGTCAAGGTTACAAAGTTAGAAATGTGAAGAAAATGTCATAAAATACAAGGAAAAGAGTGTAATCTTCCAAAAGTCCTCAGTCTTGTAAAAAAAAAAAAAAGAGTAAAAAAAACCCACAAAGAAATAAAGGAATTAGACTTGAAAAAATAAGTTAATTTACAGTTCACCTATCCCCCTAGGACGCCCCCTCTGGCAATGCCCCGGGTTATAGCCCTGCTCATCCGCCCAGTCTAAGCGAGTGTTTCATCCCTCTATGTTCTCGCTTTTAGAAGTGAAAGATGTGTTTATATTGCAGCGTTTATTTTTGGCTATTTTTTTCCCTTTCCTTCCTGTTTGTCCATTGTAAATGCCAATAGGTATTTTTTCTATCGCTTGTATATTGTACTGATAGATATAGTAAGTATTAGGAAATACGCTGCAGGTAGACCCGTAGCCTTAATCGTCGGTGTCTCCTTATTCGGCTTCACAAAGCTGTGTGGTGCGGTAACCTATTGTCATAAGATACACATATTGGGGCAGATTTACTTACCCGGTCCGGCGTGATCTCGCGGCGCGTTGTCCGACGAGGATTCCGGCGCGATTCATGAAGATCGAGCGCCCGAGTTCCTTCCTGTGTCGCTGCTGCGCTGAGGTCCGCCGGAGTTCACTTTCTTCGTCCCAGTGCATGTGAGTGCTGATCTTGCGACACAAATCGTTTTTTAAATTCCGTGGTTTGTCCGAATCCGTTGGGTTGTCCGACGGCCATGCCCCCCCCCCCCCGGGTTCTGTCACATGCAAGCCGGCGCCGATACGCCAAAATCCGATTGCGTGCACCAAAAACCCAGGGGCAATTCGGGACAATACAGAAAAATTCGGGAAACCCGACGAAAGTGCGCGATTCGGACCCTCAATAAATGAGCCCCATTGTATTGTAATATTATATGTATTTACCACCTTACATGTAGAACTCTAAGCCTATAGGAAATGTTATAACTAGTGATGAGAGGATCCGTTAAAATTCAGGTTTGGCCGAACCTGAATTTTAAAGATCTGGTCGGACAGATCCGGAACCCGGACCCAAACCACCGGCCACCAGTAACACCCACGATCTGTGCTGGAATCGATCGCAGGTGTTAACTGTTTAAATGTCACTGGCGAAGTCACTAGCGCTATTTAGATTACTATGGCAGTGCTGACGCCCCACAAATGTGGTAGGTTTCATACAATTAATAATGACAGGGATAGGGAGAAGGGGAAGCAAAAGCCAGAATCGGCAAGTTGAGCCAAACCGAGAGAGTACGCCAGAGATAAGAACAATCCAAAGTCACAGCCAGATTGCAATGTAGTACAATGAGGAGGTAAAGTAAATAGAAGACATACAGAAGTTAAAGAACTCTGATCCATATCCATGCAGAATATTCATGCAGTAGATAAACTAAATCAGTGGCAGATTAATCCAGCGTCAAGGAAGATTTATAGCTGGCTAATGAAATGAGCAAAACCATCCAATGTAACCTTGCTTATAAAAATAAATACATATTTCTTTATAGAGTTCAATCATATCCTGTACTTGGGGTACATGGGGTACATATACAAACAAATTATATCATTACAGAGCAAGAATTTTCCGACGCTAGACTTTTCTGCCACTGATTTAGTTTATCTACTGAACGAATATTCTGCCTGGATATGGATCTGATTTGTTTACCTTCTGTATGTGTTCTGAATGCTTTACCTCCTCATTATACTACAATATAATCTGGTTGTGACTATGGTTTGTACCTTTGGATTGTACTCTATCAATTATGATATTTATCTTTGGCATACTCTCTTAGTTTGGCTCGGATTGCTGATTTTGGCATTGACTGTCCCTTCTCCCTATCTCTCTTATAAGTCAGTGTATAGAACCTAGCCCAGTTGGGGACCCTCCATTGTGGGTTCAGGTTTCCTGAACCCAGACTCCAGCCAGACGTTTGGGTGGATGTTTCGCTCACCTCCTGACATTTTTACACCTGCGATCAGTCCTGGCACCAATAATGGTTGTAAACTCTTTAAATTCATGGGTGATGCCATTATTCCAGAGGTCGTTGCTCTAGAAGCACGACAATGCCACACGGCTGTTCTCACGTAGCATGCTCTATCTTTTATGTGGTCACGGCTCGGAACTCATTGTGCTCACCGTACCGAACCCGGGCACCATAGCCGTCTATGGGGGATGTATATCTGGCTGCAAATTTGCGGCTGTATATACATTTCCCCAACAGTCGTGTGAATGCACCTTAAAGGTGACATAATATCTGTAATTATTACTGTTCTTTTTCTACATTTTGTCTTTCAGTTGATTAATGATGGATGATACAACGCACAACGGTATAATACAACACAACCCATGATGATAATTTGTAGCACATTTATCACAAGATATTTAAAGATTTTATGAAATTATCTGAGTGCCTAACGATGGATTTTTTTCGTCTATGGAGAAGAAAACCTGAGGCTCTTCTTCATATTTTTGAAGTGTTACTTTTTGGCCTCCATATGGTTGAGGCCCAAGGTCTTTTCCCGGAACTGGAGAATATTGCGTTGTACAAGCCCATATACACAGATCCGCCCAACGCAACCTGTGGTATCCCAAAAAGAAGTGTCTTTTGTCAAAGTGATGTGAACTTCCAAAGTATCCAGACGTGTACTCAACGTCTATGTATTCAGGACTGTCCCTATCGGGCAGCCTCTCCCGGCTTCCAACAACTTCTTACGGGAGATCTTGGCCCCTGTGTCAGACAGGATAAGGTTAATTTACGCCCAAGATCCGGCAACTATTCCAATAGCTTTATATTCTATGATCACAAAGACTGTGTTGTCACCGCTTCTCCTTTAAGATTCGGAAGCTCATTCACGCTCGCCGTGTGGTTGAAACCTGAGCAGGATGGTGAAATGTAAGTACCCGGCATCTATTACGTATTCCTTGTCTATGAAAGGAACAGCTCAGAGATAATAAGCAATAAAAAAGTAACATAAAACCTTCCTGAACTTTCTACATCATCATCTTTCGTAAAAATTTTATGTTTTTTCTAATTTTAGGTTTTTCATAAAGTTGCAGGAGGACGCGCTTTTTTTGTTAAAGTTGTAATGTGATGCTTATTTTAATGGATGCTGTTGGAAAAGAGCCCAAAAAGAGGTTATAGGAACAGTTTACATTATTTAGTGTTTTGTGTTACCTCCCTGACCTACTGTACGCTCTATGACTCAATTACCCAAGATGCACTAAGACGCATGGGTCTACAATAATGATGAAAAACAGAACAGTAGATTTTTCCCTTATGGGAGTCTGGGTTCTTGGTTTTAATCATGTACAATATGTTATAACTGTGGGTTGGCAACAATGATTTGGTGGGGCCTCATCCAAAGTTATTTCAAGGGCCCCCCATAATGCATTGCTCCTCTCTGAATGGCTCTGCCCCTCCACCACCCTGGGAGGCTTCCAAAACTGGCAGTGCTGGCATACAATTCTTGTAGTGTAACCTGTACCTGTTCAGACTTGAATGGCCGCAGGCTATAGTGGGTGCGCAGGCTTGGAGCAGGAATGCCCCTTCACCACCCCAATCATGCCAACAGGCATGGCCCCTTCACATCTCTCCATGCCCATTTACTGTGGGGGTGGTATAAAGGAAGACATACCATATTTTTCGGACTATGAGCCGCACAAAAAATCCTTTGATTTTCTCAGAAATCAAAGGTGTGCCTTATAGTCCAGTGCGCCTTATATATGAACCATACTTACAGACAGCAGCTGCCTTGAACTGTGCACAGGTCTGCCACCTGCTGGTCACTCATCCTTATAATCAGGTGCGCCTTATAATCCAGTGCACCTTATATATGAACCTAGACGTTTTAGCAGGCATTTATTGATGGTGTAATTTGGTGCGCCTTATAGTCCAAAACTACGGTAATAGCAATTCCTGGTGGAGACGCTAGGCTTTGCCATTATTTTAGGGCTCGTGGACCAGAAAACTGCCCTGATAAATGTCCCCCTATGTGTAGTACCTGGAAAGGCCACTACACAATGTAGGATGCTTTGGCTGGTAACAAAGACAGCACGGCTCTCATCTAAGAACTAGCAGCTTCTAAAAAAGCTGATCATGTGGATACTAAGGGGCAGATTTATCTGCAAGCTTTTTGGTTGCTTTTTAGTGACTTTTCGATGCATTGGGGTATTTGATAGCACAAATATATGCGCAAAAACACTCCGGTCTCGACTGTGCGTAGAAAAAGCAATGCTATGAGTAGCACAAAAATGTACGCTTTTTTAAAAAAATTTGCGCCTAAATAAGACTTTTGAGGCGAAAATTTTTTTAAAAAGTGTAAACTCATACCATTACATTTTCTACGCATGGTTGAGACCGGAGTGTTTTTGTATTATATTTGTGCTATCAAATACCCCAATGCACCGAAAAGTCACTAAAATGAGCCAAAACAAAGAGCCAAAACTACAACATACAAATGAGGTCGAAAAAGACTCATTAGAAGAATACATAACAGACCTCAGAAAGTGGGGAAAAAAGATCTGTGAACCCTTTAAGAGTTTGACATTTATCAATCTTACATTGATAGTCTGATCTAAGGATAGTTCACCTATATTAAATTTTTGTAAAAACCCTTTAATTATTTTCTAGTTAATTGAATACCCTGGTCCGTATAATAGGCCGTAATTACACGAGACCCTTAAAGGGACTGACACAAAAACTTTCCCATGTAACTAATGATGCAGTGATCAGCAAATAATCACATTCCTCCTCCCGATACTCTCAGGCAGCTCATTTACTATTAGCTGCACGTTTTTTGTGCAGTGGCCACTAGAGGCCAGACGAAGTGTTGCAGGCAACAATTCAAATGAATGGCTTTCTATGGGATGTTGTTGGAAGGGGTCACTTAGAGTGATGTTCCACTTCCACTGCCATGCAAGCCGAGATCGGGGGCAATAGTGTGTTGTTAAAACTGAGAGGTCGTGAAGAGTAGAAGAGCTTTGTCAGGTACCACCATCACCACTTTAGTCAGTCACTCCTGCCTCATTTCTCCCCAGGAAAACTCAACTGCCCCAATCCCTACACTTTTTCCACCTGTTTTCCGGGAGTGACTCTGATAAGGTGATCATAAATCCTGCAGTGGCCACTAGGGGCCAAATGGAGAACTACATGCAACTTTAAAAAATCCATGTAACACACTGGGGCAGATTTACTTACCCGGTCCATTCGTGATCCATTGGCGCGTTCTCTGCGGTGGATTCGGGTCTTCCGGCGATTCACTAAGGTAGTTCCTCCGACGTCCACCAGGTGTCACTGCTGCGCTGAAGTCCGCCGAGGCCCGCCGAAATGCACTGAAGTTCACCAGCCTATACCTGGTGAAGGTAAGCGCGAGTCCCGCAACACTTTTTTTTTTTTTAAATGCGGCGGTTTTTCAGAATCAGTCGGGTTTTTTCGTTCGGCCACGACCCCGATTTCCGCCGCGTGCATGCCAGCGCCGATGCGCCACAATCCGATCGCGTGCGCCAAAAACCCGGGGCAATTCAGGAAAAATCGGCGCAAATCGGAAATATTCGGGTAACCCGACGGTAAAACGCGAATCGGGCCCTTAGTAAATGACCCCCACTGTCAGTCCAGGCCATTATTTGTTGGCGACTCTCTACACCGTACTGGAGGACCTCCCCTAGAGAAGACCCCATCACTAATGAATAAATGGCAATATATTCCAAATAACAATGTCAGAGACAAATCACTTCCCTTTAACTCTCCCCTTAAAAGATAAAAAATCCTCCTTAAAAATTATTATCTTTAATTTAGATATTTCCCGTTATCCGTCTTTCTTTTAATAATTACTTGATTATTCACACATACCAAGAGAATATCTAATGTCCTAATTGGCGGAATAATGAAAAACCTATTTGTCTCTAAAAAAAAATCACGCTCCCAACAGAGCGAGCGCCTGGCGAAATATCCTTTGACTGTATCCACATGTGTGTTAAGATATAATGTGCAATATTCTTTGAATTTTCTCACTACTCCCTGAGGCGACTCTTTAAAATAGCTGCTATCATTAGATACACAATGCATCTAATCTTCCAGGAATTCCAGCCCATGGCATCGAATTAGCATGAATATCGTGATTCGCCTTGTTGGCATGGGCATTGCTAAACTAATGAGCAGGAGTTTAAAGATGAGACTAGACATGGACGGCGAGCGTGGCTCATCATTGTGCTAGCTCCTTGCTTGTGCAAGCGATGCTTCCTCTCCGTGTAACAAGGGGTAGCATCGGTATTACATGCGCTAATGTAGATGATAAACGGTAGCCTGGAGGTGAATGTATAGAGACAACAGTGGGGCAAGCAGCTGTGAAATTTAGTAGTATAAAGAGGGAATGATAAATGAGATTTCAGTGCCAGGGCTTCCATAGAAAACCATCTTCGCTCTCTGTAAAACCTATCACCTTGCTGCCCTAGGCGGGAGGCGGTGCCTTCAATTGTTTTATGTACCTTTGACACACTCAGAAAAAAAATGAAACTCATAAAATAGAATGGATCTTGGTATGAAAAGAGCAAATTCCCAAATATTGAGCTTACAGCTGAGATCATGTTGTAAAGCTCCACCCCTGAATAAAATATAAGCTCCACCCCTGCGGAGTTGTGCACGGAGCTAAAAGTTTTGAAAGTAGAGACAGAGTAGAAATAGAGCTTAAAGTTGATGCTACTAAATTTCTGTGCATAATAGTGAATGTCAAAGCCTGGAAAGTTTCAATTCTGCTAAGTTGCAGTTGGTTTTATGTAACCTTTGACACTCAGAAAAAAATTGAACTCATAAAGTAGAGCGTGCTGAATGGATCTTGGTATGTAAGAAAAAATCACAAACATTGTGAAGCTTAAGCTGAGATCATGTATTGTAAGTTCCCCCTGATAAAAAATAAGCTCCACCCTGAGGAGTCTCGAATGGGACTAAAGTTTTGAAAATAGAGACTAGAGTAGAAAATAGAGCTTAAAGTTGATGCTACTAAATTCTGTGCATATAGTGAATGTCAAAGCCTGGAAAGTTTAAATTCTGTTAGTTGCAGTAGTTTTATGTAACCTTTGACCCTCAGTAAAAAAAAATGAACTCCTAAAATGAGCGTGCTGAATGGATCTTGTATGAAAAGAGCAAATTCCCAAATTTGTGAAGCTTAAAGCTGAGATCATGTATTGTAAAGCCCCTCCCCTGAAATAAAATATAAGCCCCACCCTTGCGGAGTTGTGCACGGAGCTACAAAGTTTTGAAAGTAGAGACTAGAGTAGAAAATAGAGCTTAAAGTTAATGCTACTAATTTTATTTGCACATAGTGAATGTCAAGGTCTAGAAAGCGCAGCAGGTATGATGAAAAAATTCTACATCAGCATTGTATACAGCATTTATTTGGTCATTGTATGTGAGTATTGTATATGAGCATCTGTGAGTAGTGATGAGTGGACCCAAACCAATCCTAAGCCAGAAGTTCCCAGTTCGGAGTCCTGGCTCAAACTCCACCAGGAACATCCACGCCGTTCTGCACTGGGTTTGCTAGTAAATTTAAAGGGTAAACCCCACATCGCATCGATGTGGGTTTTGGGCACCAGCACAGATCATAAATTTCAGTTTTAGGTTCCTCCGACCAGAAGGGTGCGCTCATCCTCGTTATATTACTTAATTTCACACTGCTGCCCCACTGTTGTCTCTATACATTGATACCCCCAGGCTACCATTTATCAGGTTTGCCTTGTATGTGAGCATTGTGTATGAGTAGTGATGATGTTCTGACCCAACCCGATCATCAGCCATAGATCGGGATCGGCATTTTGGCACACCCCCCCCCGTAACACCCATGATCGATACTGGTGGTTCGTCAGGAAATTTTAAAATGTTACCAGTGGGGGTGAGCGTTAGTGTTCAGAACAACTTTCAGCTTTGGTTCCTCCGAAACATGGGTGCAATGATCCCTACTTATGAGTATTTTAAGTAAACATGTATATGAGAAATTTACAGTGTGTAAAACACTTGTGGGAGAGATGTTTATTACGTAAACGTGTGTATATATGTATATTTTTAATATTATAGCTTCATTGTGATGTGATTGTATTTGTGATTGTATATGATGATTATATGTAGAAGCTAGTATAACAATCATTGTTCATGAGGATAGCATGGAAAGGTTATAATGGTATTGTAGTATTGTATATAAAAACGCTGGGCATGGTTGTGAGCTCATGTATTGAGCCCTGCAGCTGAGCCTTGTATAATACACTTGTATCTACATTACAATCTATATTACACTTTGGGGGTCATTTATTAAGGCCCCGATTCGCTTTTTCCCGACGTGTTACCCGAATATTTCCGTTTTGCGCGCTTGTACTTAATGCCCCAGGGATTTGGCCGCGCGATCGGATTGCCATGGCGTGGCATGCGCCGCGACGGAAATCGGGGGGCGTGGCCGAACGTAACCCGACGTATTCGGAAAACCGCCGCATTTAAAAACCGAAAATGTGTCCATAAACGCTTACCTTCACCTGGTCCATCGGTGCATCCGGCGCGATGAGTTTACTTTCAGCGCAGCACGCCACCTGGTGGACGGCGGAAAGAACTACCTTATTAAATCCCGGCCGGACCCGAATCCAGAGCGGAGAAGCCGCCGCTGGAACGCGAATGGACCGGGTAAGTAAATTTGCCCCTTTGTATTTATATTACACATTGGGGGTCATTTACTAAGGGCCCGAATCACGTTTTTACGCTGGGTATACCGAAAATTACCGTTTTGCGCCGAATTGCCCCGGGTCTTTGGCGCACGAAATCGGATTGTGCCGCACGCGGGCATGCACACGGTGGAAATCGGGGGGCGTGGCCGTCGGAAAACCTGTCGGATTTGGAGAAACCGCCATATTTTTTTTTAAAAAATGTGTCGCTTGACACGCGCTTACATGCACCCGGCCAGGCTTGGTGAACTTTAGTGCGCTACGACGAAATTCAGCGCAGCAGCGACACCTAGTGGACATCGGGGGAACTACCTTAGTGAATCACCGGAAGACCCGAATCCTCCGCAGAGAACGCGGCGCTGGATCGCGAATGGACCGGGTAAGTAAATCTGCCCCATTGTATCTATATTATACTTTGTATGTATATTACATGTTGTATCTATATTATACTTTGTAGTATAATACACTTTGTATGTATTTTATATAAGTGTTATGAGTGCGTCCTGTACATGAGTGCTGGATATGATATATTATATATGTGTATGATTGCTGTGTATGAGCATTATCGTGTAAGCGTCTTGCGGTACATTACGGGCGCCTGAGACGTGATCTCTTCTGTAGTCGAGCGTCATCCTGCATTATATATTCCGCCGAATGTTTACTGGAAGACGATTTTGATCTTTTTTCTATTTACTTCTTAAGGTGTGTGATAGAAAAGTCCGCTGATGGGCAGATTGTGTTCAGACTCACAATCTCGGAGACAGAGAGCGCGTTTTATTATCGCACAGTAAATGGTTTGCAGCCTCCTATAAAAGTAATGACACGGGGGAGATTTCCCGCGCGGCAATGGATTCATCTCGCCGTTCAGGTGAGTAGAAATACACAACATTTGGTTTAACATGAAAAGTGTCTTAAAATGATGTGGAAAGAGCAGCTCCTGGGATGTAGTCAACAAAATGTGGATATGTGCATTCATGTGCTTTCTCCAAGTGCACTGGGGGCGTGTCCTCACACTGCTGTGCTCTTGGCACTCTGCATTACACTGCTTCACCGCCTCTTCCTTCTGCTCAAGTGGTATGTAGTCTACAAAATGTGGATATGTGCAGGCAAGTGCCTTCTCCAAGTGCACTGGGGGCGTGTCCTCACACTGCTGTGCTCTTGGCACTCTGCATTACACTGCTTCACCGCCTCTTCTTCTGCTCAAGTCCCTGCTGAAGTAAGAAGTAGTGAACAAAATGTGGATATGTGCAGGCAAGTGCCTTCTCCATGTGCACTGGGGGCGTGTCCTCACACTGCTGTGCTCTTGGCACTCTGCATTATACTGCTTCACCGCCTCCTCTTCTGCTCAAGTCCCTTTTTAGTTTAGTTTTTTAGCAAACTCACCTTATTTATTAGTAATTCTGTAGATTAATCACATTTACGGATATTTTATGTCGATAAAATTGGAGCAGCCATATACTGCATGGGGCCACCCTTAAGTTTGGTGGTACAAAGGGCGAATTTATAAGACCCTCCCAAGCATAGTTATGTCTGGGGGAGCTCCATAGGGCATAGTCCAGCATGATAGAGCAGGGAGTCTATGGCTCCCGGCCCTACCATGCATTTGTATTGGTGTCCTATGGATTCAGGTATAATTTAAAGGGGGTTTATAGTAATTCTGGAAGCTCCCATTGGGGTCCACAGCAGGGTGAACCTAAAAAAGGAAATGTACTTATCTTGCTCCGACTCCCAGTTGCAGTCTTGAAGGGGTCCCTCAGTTTTCAGCATTTGTAGCTTGACCGACTTCAACCAATCAGAGAACTCCTTAGACCATGGGACATCACTTGTGACATTATAGGAAGAACATATGAGTACACTTTCTTATTTGTGTGTCACCCAATGGGAGTGGATTCCTGGAAATCCCCTTTAAGGTCTTTTGGCAGGATCCTGCTTCTTTCACGGTCCTTGACCCATTTGTCTTGGAAAAGTTATCTGTATTCTCCTTCTCGGTGGGGCCCTCTTATTTCCAAGACCCCAAGCAAGGGTATTGTCTGCGCTTTGGGAAATCCACCTTGTGTGGGTATTGTAACAATAAGGTCTGATTTCCCGAAAAATCCTTAAAAAAGACCACTTTAGGGTCAGAAAAAGCAGAATTCGATAGAATATTTTAAAATTTGGACAAATTTCATATGGAACTTTTTTACTCTATGATAAAAAATACTCAAAATCCATAAAATGGAATAAAATGTGCCTATTGTTATGAAAAGATATCAACATTTTTGGGGAGCTAGATGCATATTACATATGGTGGAGTTGGGCTCAGTGAATCTTATCTGGATATGTTGAGCTTTTACTTGTCGTTTATGCATATTCTGTGTATCGTTCACTTTGGGAATCTCTGGATTGGCTGATATCCCTTTGATGATTCAAGGCTTTTTTAAGGGTTGGACATTGATTTTTTTAGGGTAAACACCTATAGGTGGCGCTAGATGAGCATTTCTCATCCTTATACAAGAGAAATTATTTGCATCCCGTTTTGCATTGCCTTTAAGACTCCATCATGATCATCTGATAAGAGCAAACCCGGTTTACAGTATAGGAGCTCATTATACAGAATATACTCAGATGAGAGATATCAGTTCAATGATCTTCAGCATTTGAGTGACCTTCATGAAGAACTTCGTGGACAATGGCTGACATACAATGGTGTAAGCCTATGCATGTATTATGGGGCCTTCATGAAGGGTCTCAGCCATCATTGGGCTTCCTAGTCATGGTGAGACTCAGTGCAGGTCACCCCTCCTCCGAGGAGCTGCATTGTTAGCAAACTAGGAGGTAACGCAATGGCTTAAGGGGTGATACAAAGGGCACCGAGAATGAGGGGAAAATGGGACTAAGAAGGTCCATCCTAATCTCTGCTAGAGAAACTCCTCTGGTGTGTGTGTTGCCCTATGCATTGGCGTGGTCACCTAGCATTAATTGTACCTTTGGACTCGTAATGTACTTTACATATACATTTAGGTGCAAGTGGTGGTTGTGCTCATTAAAGGGGCGTCCGTCATGTTCTCCAATTCACTCATTGTCTGGACTGAGGCGCCAAGTTCAGGATTTCTGCCGCTTGCTCTTGCCCACATTTTGGTGCAACCCCGGTGAATTTTTGGCACGGGGCTAATGACCATACGGCCACGCCCCCTTTCTCCAAAACCATGCCACCTTTTGTGAGACAAGTCTGAAAATGTCCAAAAATTGGTCGGGAAGCCTTCGTAAATGTGTCAGAAGGCATTTTACAGGCTAAACATAATTTTGGCATTAAAGCAATCATGTTTCCCCCCATGGAGTGTGACACACTTCTGGCGCTCGGTCCGACTCAGAAGAATTCGGTGCTGCTTTGGGTGTAGTGCAGCCCCCAACAATTTATAGATACACGTGCAAGCAATTGGGGTGAAGAAAAAGTACAAAGTCAGACAAAAACTGGTGCAGGGACTTTAATAAATGTTGGCCAGGGACTTCCTTCCCTGCGGCTGAGATGCAATACCGGACACAACCAATGTATGAGAGAGGCGCTGTCCTACAAATGAAGGGTCATGTTTAGAGATGAGCGAGTATACTCGTCCAAGCTTAATGCTCGTTCGAGTATTACGTACTGCGAAATGGCTCGTTGCTCAGACGAGTATCTGCGCCGGGCTCGAGATCTACCCCCCTAAACCGTTGGCATGGGGCCCTCTTATTTCCAAGACCCCAAGCAAGGTATTGTCTGCGCTTTGGGAAATCCACCTTGTGTGGGTATTGTAACAATAAGGTCTGATTTCCCGAAAAATCCTTAAAAAAGACCACTTTAGGGTCAGAAAAAGCAGAATTCGATAGAATATTTTAAAAAATTTGGGACAAATTTTCATATGGAACTATTTGTATGTCTATGATAAAAATAAATACCCAAATCCATAAAATTGGAATAAAATGTGCCTATTGTTATGAAAAGATATCAAAATTTTTGGGGAGCTAGATGCATATTACATATGGTGGAGTTGGGCTCAGTGAATCTTATCTGGATATGTTGAGCTTTTACTTGTCGTTTATGTATTCTGTGTATCGTTCACTTTGGGAATCTCTGGATTGGCTGAACTCCTTTGATGATCAAGGCTTTTTAAGGGTTGGACATTGATTTTTTAGGGTAAACACCTATAGGTGGCGCTAGATGAGCATTTCTCATCCTTATACAAGAGAAATTATTTGCATCCGTTTGCATTGCCTTTAAGACTCCATCATGATCTTCTGAATAAGAGCAGAGCCCCAGAGGTTATACAGTATAGGAGCTCATTATACAGAATATAATCAGATGAAAGATATCAGTTCAATGATCCTCAGCAGTGGTGACTTCATGAAGACCTCGTGGACAATGGCTGACATACAATGGTGTAAGCCTATGCATGTATATGGGGCCTTCACATGAAGGGTCTCAGCCATCATTGGGCTTCCTAGTCATGGTGAGACCCAGTGCAGGTCACCCCGCCTCCGAGGAGGAGCAAACTAGGAGGTAACGCGATGGCTTAAGGGGTGATACAAAGGGCACCGAGAATGAGGGGAAAATGGGACTAAGAAGGTCCATCCTAATCTCTGCTAGAGAAACTCCTCTGGTCTGTGTGTTGCCCTATGCATTGGCGTGGCCACTAGCATTAATTGTACCTTTGGACTCGTAATGACTTACAATATACATTTAGGTGCAAGTGGTGTGTGCTCATTAAAGGGGCGTCCGTCATGTTCTCCAATTCACTCATGTCTGGACTGAGGCGCCAAGTTCAGGATTTCTGCCGCTTGCTCTTGCCCACTTTTTGTGCAACCCGGTAAATTTTGGCACGGGGCTAATGACATACGGCCACGCCCCCTTTCTCCAAAACCATGCCACCTTTTGTGAGACAAGTCTGAAAATGGCCAAAAATTGGTCGGGAAGCCTTCGTAAATGTGTCAGAAGGCATTTTAGACAGGCTAAACATAATTTTCAGGCATTAAAGCAATCATGTATTCCCCCCATGGAGTGTGACACACTTCTGGCGCTCGGTCCGACTGTGCAGAAGAATTCGGTGCTGCTTTGGGTGTAGTGCAGCCCCCAACAATTTATAGATACACGTGCAAGCAATTTGGGGTGAGAAAAAAGTACAAAGTCAGACAAAAACTGGTGCAGGGACTTTAATAAATGTTGGCCAGGGACTTCCTTCCCTGCGGCTGAGATGCAATACCGGACACAACCAATGTATGAGAGAGGCGCTGTCCTACAAATGAAGGGTCATGTTTAGAGATGAGCGAGTATACTCGTCCAAGCTTAATGCTCGTTCGAGTATTAGCGTACTCGAAATGGCTCGTTGCTCAGACGAGTATCTCGCCGGCTCGAGATCGAGCATTTACTTAACGAAACACAGTGAAGAACAGTGAAGAATACAATGAAAACAGTTAACCCAGGATCATTTAAGTGAAGAACACAGTGAAGAACACATTGCAGATGTTTCCGTACATCTGCTAACTTATCTGAAGACACGTGTGCCGAACAATAGCATGTGAAGAACAATATGTGTGAAGAACACATTGCAGATGCATGGAAACATCTGCAATGTGTTCTTCACACATATTGTTCTTCACATACTATAGTGAAGAACACCGTTCGGCGCTTGCGTCTTCGGATAAGCTAGCAGATGTACGGAAACATCTGTAATGTGTTCTTCACTGTGTTCTTTCATTGTGTTCTTTCAGTGAAAACATCTGCAAACATCTGCAATGTGTTCTTCTTCAGTGTTCTTTCAATGTGTTCTTTCAGTGAAAAATGCTGGAGTCTCCCATTGACTTCAATGGGGTTCATTATTCGATACGAGCACTCGAGCATCGGGAAAAGTTCAGCTCGAGTAACGAGCACTCGAGCATTTTAGTGCTCGCTCCTCTCTAGTCATATTACATATATAATTTTACACATCCCCTTTAAAAGGTATCAACCACCAGCGTCACAGCCTCCACATCTATAAGTCTGCTCTGGATATGATGAGATGTGGAGTGACATCACATGGTAGGAGGCATCTTGTCAGGCAGCTGCCATCAGGCGCTGACTCTAATGACATCAGGCAGTTTGGGACCAGCACACGGGGAGAGCAGGGAAGGCAAAGCAGGTGGAGCCTAGAGGGTAAAGCCATGGGAAACACATTCAATCCATGAAGAATATTCCAGAAACTGGGAGTAACAGAAACACAAGCAGAAGGACACACACAAAAATATTTTTTTTTACACATTTGTATTTTTCTACATATTTTAATCATATTGTTATTTTTTTATTTGTTAATTAATAATAATAATTCTTTATTTATATAGCGCACACAGATTACGCAGCGCTGCACAGAACTTGCCAAATTTGTCCCAATGGGGCTCACAATCTAATCACCCTACCAGTATGTTTTGGAGTGTGGGAGGAAACCGGAGGACCCGGAGGAAACCCACGCAAACACAGAGAGAACATACAAACTCTTTGCAGATGTTGACCCTGGGATTTGAACTCAGGTCCCCAGCACTGCAAGGCTGTAATGCTAACCACTAAACAATTATTATTTATTGTTATTATTATTTTAGTATTGTTATTCTCAGATAATATACTTGAATCCACCCATAGTTTCTTATGGAGTGCAGGTTCACATGTGGAATCTGTTTTCTGTTCACTCCAATGGGACGACTGGTAAAACTTACAGGACAGTAATGACTGAAGCACAGGACGAGCATTTCCGTCACTTTCAGTCCCCCGTTTTCCTAATTTTTGTGGGTCCAAGCAATCGATTCCCAAATGATCAAACAGATAGATACAAGATATATAGATAGATGGACATATAGATAGATATGAGACAAATAGAGAGACTGGGTGACACATGACATACATTGTACTCCTATAATCACCCACACCCCTACACCCTATGCCCCCCATTGCTCTGCACCCCGTGTCCCCCATACCAAAGCTTCTTTGAATTGAATCAATAGATATAAGACAAAAAGATAGATAGACATGAGATAGATAATCACACTCTTACACAAGCTTTATCCAGCATCTTCACAAGGTCTTTGGCTTTTGTTCTTGGGTTGATATTCACATTTTGGACCAGAGCACATTCATCTTTGGTACACAGAACCCATTTCCTTCCTGAGCAGTATGATGGCTGGACATTCCAATCTTGTTTGTACTTGTGTATAGTTTTTAGTACGGATGAACAAGGAACCGTGTTCTGAAAATTGCACCCAAGGAGGAACCAGACTTGTGCAATTCCGCAATTTTTGACTGAGACTTTCCGATGATGTAACACAAAGAAGCAGTGTGTTTGAGGTGTGCAGAGGTGCGTCTCTAAATAATTCAGTTGTAGCCAATAAATCAGAATTTTCCAAAGGCATGAAACTGTCACGGTTTGGATGGGCGAAATGTCAGAAAGTCTCTGCGGAAAGAAAGTCTGTGGACTCCCCTGGCCACCACGGGATATGATAGTACTAGCCGAAACCCGGGACAAGAATCTAAGCGGCCCCTGGTCTTCGCCAGAGCCCGCCGTAAAGTGGGATGGTCTTGCTGCGGCGGGAAGCCACCAGGTCATTACACAGGTGCGACTAGGCCCGTGGTGGCAGCCAAGGTAGGGAAGCAGGGAAGGCAGGACCTCGGGTAGGCAGCACCTTGGGTAGGCAGGACCTCGGGATGGCAGGACCTCGGGACGGCAGGACCTTGGGACGGCAGGACCTCAGGATGACCACCGGGGTACAGGAACACCACAGGAACACAGGACCGCCACAGGAACACAGGACCACCACAGGAACACAGGACCGCCACGGGAACACAGGACCGCCATGGGAACGCCACAGGAACACGGGAATGCCACAGGAACACGGGAACTCGGAGGAACACTGGGGAATAGACACACGGAGGAAACCTGGGAACGCTAGAACACTAGGAAACACAGGAGGGCTATCACTTCAGGGAATGACTTGAAGATCCGGCAGAGAGTGGAGGGAGGTTCCAGATTATAAGGGCATACCAGATTAGCCAGCGCCAATTAGGAGGACGATGGCCCATTAAATCCTGATAAGTTGGCACGGACTGGAAGGAAGGAGGCATGCGGCCTACATGTCAGGACCCAAACAGAGCTAGGAGCCTGGAGAGGTGAGAACGGGCATGGGGAACACCGCGCCACGTAGGAGGGCACGGGTGTACCCGCAATCCGTACCGAGGGTCGAGGGTACGGCGTGACAGAAATCATCATATGGGCTGTCCCAAATTGTTTAAAGGCATAGCAATGTTAGTGTATGTAAACTTCAGACTAGCATTTGGCAATTATAAATAATCTTGGTAATTCTATTTGGCCTAAAATGGTAAAAGTTTATTCTGATCTTATGTCAGAGAGTGTGAAAAACATCATATGCGTCTTTTTATATAATGAATGGAAACTTCTGGTTTCAGCTGTAAACATGAGCTGCAGACAATACAGAGAAGTGTCCCATGTGTAGCAGGATGGAAGAGAAGTGAGTGGGAGCTGCAGACAGGACAGAGAAGTGTCCCCCATGTAGCAGGATAGAAGAGAAGTGTGTGGGAGCTGCAGACAGGGCAGAGAAGTGTCCTCCGTGTAGCAGGATAGAAGAGAAGTGTGTGGGAGCTGCAGACAGGACAGAGAAGTGTCCCCCATGTAGCAGGATAGAAGAGAAGTGAGTGGGAGCTGCAGACAGGACAGAGAAGTGTCCCCCGTGTAGCAGGATAGAAGAGAAGTGTGTGGGAGCTGCAGACAGGACAGAGAAGTGTCCCCCATGTAGCAGGATAGAAGAGAAGTGTGTGGGAGCTGCAGACAGGACAGAGAAGTGCCCCCTGTGTAGCAGGATGACCACACTGGTGTATGAGGAGGATACTGGGCAGAATTACAGGAGTGCAGCAGGAGATCAGCACCAGATGATCCCCTCCAGGAAAAGCCCCTGCTGAGGAGGTCATTGGGTGCTGGGTGTCACACACCTGGGTGCTGCTGTGGGGGTCATTCTCATGCTGGGGTGCAGGAGAGAAGCAGAGAGGAGCTTGTAGGAGGATCACATGTAACTGCCCGAATCTAACATTGCGACTAAACTGCTCCTAAAGTAAAGAGATTAATAAGTGGAAGGAACTCAACTCATCACAGATGGATGTAACTTGTGATACTTCTGGGGCAACAATGCACCAGAAAATAGGCGCAACAAGGACACTTCAGCGCAGAACTGTGATACATCTGTCCCATTGTTGTGTCAATGCAAACGATACCTCCATCTTTCCTATCCACGGCTGTAAATTTCCGGCTTACCCGCTTATGACCTGTGATTCCCAGATGCGGAGCGGTTTAACCACATTGCTGCGTTACAACTTCCCGGGGTGGTGGATGCATGTAATCCGCACGGGAAATGGAGACTTTCATGGGGATTCCCAGACACCTTTAAATATATCTATTTCTATGGCTGTCTGTAATACAGAGCGTGGACTCCTTATCCTCTTATACAGTAACTGCTTACAATCAGCTATTGTGTCAGACAGGTGCACACCAATGTATCCTTTTATATCAAATTGTATGCTAAATGGAATTTAAGGACATTTTTACTTGAATTATGTAAAAAAAATAATCAATTGGATTCATTCCTATATTAATGTGATGTAATACCTAGTTTCCCCTGTGGTGGCGCTGCAGGACTTTTGCTCACTTACTACCAGGTTGATCATTGACAATCACTGGAAGTCTGAGATGGGGAACATGTTATGCGGTTATTGGTCTGTAGTTTGCCATCAGTTTTGATTGAAGATAAATATTGATATATTGAAGTTGCATATAAATACATTCATATAAATAGACAGAGACCTTCTATAGATAGATATAAAGATGACTCTTGGACAAATAGATTGATAATTGATGATCAATAGATCGATCATGAGTTGAATAGAGTTGATAGATAGATAAATAGATAGATAAAAGATAGCTATTAGATAGACATGAGATAGAAAGATATATAGATATGAGATAGATCAATGGAATAAAGACTCACCCTCTCTTCATTTACTTCGGAGTGCTGCCTATTTACTGGATTTACTATTGGGACCCCAGCCAAGGAGTTTACGGCTGCCTCACCCATCCAGGTCTGTGCTGCTCTGGACTCTTTCCTTGTTTAGATAGAGAGATGGATAGATAGATGGATAGATAGATAGATAGATATGAGATAGATAGATAGATAGATAGGAGATAGATAGATAGATAGATAGATAGATAGATAGATAGATATGAGATAGATAGATAGATAGATATGAATAGAATAGATATGAGAAGATAGATAGATGATAGAAGCTAGATGAAGATAGCGCTAGATAGATAGATAGAAGATAGATAGATATGAGATAAAGAGAGATTGGATAGATAGATATGAGATAGATAGAAGATATGAGTAATAGATAGATAGATAGATAGCTAGATAGATAGATAGATAGAAGATAGATAGAGATATGAGATTAGATAGACATGGATAGAGAGATATTGAGATAGATATGGATCGATATGAGATAGAGAGATAGATATGATATAGATAGATAGATATGAGATAGATAGATAGATAGATAGATAGATATGAGATAGATAGATATGAGATAGATAGATAGATATGAGATAGATAGATAGATAGATAGGTGATAGATTATATGGAAAGATATGCAAAATATAAGCTAGATAGTAGCTAACAAACTAGATTAAAGATTGATGTGGAATAGATTATACGTGTAAAGAAAGACTCATAGATAGGTAATAAATAGGTAGATGGAGATATGATAGACCATCTGATAGATAGATAAATATCTGTTAGACTGTATATATAGATAGATAGATATGAGATAGATAGAGATAGATGGGAGATAGATAGATATGAGATAGAAGGAGCATGAAGATAGATGATTAGTATAGACTAGAGTGACGATTATGATAGATAGTGTAGATATGAGACGATAGATAGATAGATCAGTGAAGATAGATAGATGGAGATAGATGTAGATAGATAGATAGATAGATGAGTAGATAGATAGATAGTAGATTGAGATAGAGATTATATAGATAGATATTGAAGTATGAGGATAGATATGATAGATAGATTAGATATAATGATATGACTAGATAGATAGATAGTAGATAAGATAGATGAGATAGACTTGAGATGAATAGATATAGATCAGATAGATGAATAGTAGATAGATAGATAGATAGAGATGAGATGAGAAGATATTATGAATGAGATAGGATAGAGATAAGAGATAGATAGATGATGAGATCAGATAGATAGATAGATGAAGATAGATATGAGATATAGTATGATGTAGATAGATATGAGATGATGAGATGGATGATGCAGAAGATAGAGAAGATAGCGATAGATAGATGATATGGATAGATAGATAGATATGAGATAGATAGATAGATAGGATAGATAGATGAAGATAGATAGTATAGATAGATAGATCTGAGATAAGATAGATAGATAGATAGATAGATAGATAGAGATAGAGAGCTGAGATAGCTAGAAGAGAGATTAGATAGTAGAGATAGAGGTAGTAGATAGATAGATAGATAGATAGATAGGATAGGATATGAGATAGATAGATATGAGATAGATAGATAGATAGATAGATAGATAGATATGAGATAGATAGATAGATAGATAGATATGGGATAGATAGATATGAGATAGATAGATAGATAGATAGATATGGGATAGATAGATATGAGATGGATAGATAGATATGAGATAGATATGAGATAGATAGATAGATATGAGATAGATAGATATGAGATAGATAGATAGATAGATAGATAGATAGATAAAGATAGATGATTGACAGATTAATTTATACTAGAAATTTCTCCATAAATTGTCTTAAAAACCTACTTCCCATATTATGGTGATTCCAGTATTTAACCAAAAAAAGGAAATATAAAACGCCATTAATGATGAACCTTAATGCACTTCTTAAAGACACCGGCTATAGTGAAAATTGATAATTACTACTTTTCTCTTTAATTGCATTCATTAATTATGCATCCTGTGTTTTAAGCCCCCTTTTCATCACGCGGGCACATTATACATTAACTATTCATTATTACATAGTGACTGGGGGAGGGGGAGGGGGGGGCTTGTCAGTGAAATATGCCGGTTATATCTGGGAAATTAGATGGGGCTTAATGAATTTCCATTGAATAGACACAAAACTGATTAAACACAAGGCGTTTCAGAAGTTTTCCGGGATGTGTCAGATTGATGTGGCTTTTCTGGGTTCACTGTCGACAATTATAAAAGTTGCTCTTTTTTGTCGGCTTTCTTTTGCCGGCTCGGATCAGTGTAACTCGCCGGCGGCCTGGCAGTCAGGAGAACGTTAAAAGCTTTCCAAAGAAAGTTCCCAATCAAAATGCAGAGGGTCGACCATCGGCGTATTACTCTCCAGAGAGCCGCATGCTCTTAGACTGCCTATTGTCATCAGTATTATCAGCCCGATACTTGTCAAAAATGACTCATTTTCCAGTTCAGGCAAAAATTTCTTTATAAATCTTTAAATTCCTCGGGTTCTTTCAAGAAAAGGTTAAGGTACTTATGATTTAATGCAACTCCTTTACATCATAACTGTTTGACTAGTAAGTGAAAACTTGTCCTTTAAAAGCGGGAGACAGTGGGTGGAACCTTCTCATGTATTATTAATGCTACATGATACAGTCTTACCAATAGTACATCGAGGATTCTACTTAAAGGACATGAAGGACTGTAAGCCAAGCACTTACATGCAGGTATGTGCCCCTTCTGGAGGGATCCGCTCTTCTTTAAGCTTCCTATGCCCTGTTTTTTTTAAGAAAGAAGGCTTTAAAAATTATGCAAATGAGCCTAACGGGCTCCAGGCTCCATTAACACCCACGGAGCCCCTCAGGTCCATTTGCATAATTTTAAAAGCCTTTAAAAAAAGAAAAAAACAGGACATCAGAAGCTAAAAGAAGAGAAGATCCTGCCAAAGGGGGCAAACACCAGTCAGTGCTTGGCTTACAATCCTTCATCCGGGTTGGCAGATGTCCTTTAACTTGCTGATCAGTGGGGGTCTCAGTGCTGAGACACCCACAGATCACGAAAACGAGGGGTCCAATTGGGTTCCACATACCTCCGTCGGACCCCTCGTTGCTCCATCAGCTCCATAAAGATTAATAGGGTGGAACGGTCATGCGCGGCCATCTTCTCAATTAGTCTAACAGATCGAGAAGGTGTCCGACGGACCCCCCATTTTTGTGATCTGTTGGGGTCTCAGCACTGGGACCCCCACTTATCAGCAAGTTGGGCCCTACCTATCCTGTGGATAGGGTCTAACTTTTCTTCGTGGAAGAACCCCTTTTAAGGAGCACTCCAGAAATTTTGTGGACCATTATTGATAAAAAAAATGTAGAGGTTCAGGATTTATCTATATTATATGATGTATCATTTGTAGGTTGTCATTGATGTCATAAAAAACTAAGGTTACCCTTTTGCAGGTCATAAATTCACTAATACAAGCATGCGTATTTTATTTATAGTTTCTGTTCATCCGGCGTCTTTGGAGTTGCATTGCCGGTGTCATAGGTAGAATGCGCATGCGTGGAATGGGAGCCGAGGAAGCGATAGTCATGTCCATGGCAGGGGAATTTACTATACAATACAAAATAACTTATCGATCCCCAGGGGGGAAATTGATTTGTACCAATGTACCATATAATATATATGAAAGACAAAAATAAAAGAATAGAAAAAAACTATGTTATGGAGCTGGTGCCCCCCCCTTGCTTAGGATAATTTTTTATCAGATTTTTCAGTGGCGAAACAAACAGGAATATATCAAGACAGAGAAGAGATACAGTCCCTGAGCTTACTCAGAATGTCTGCCCTGCCTACTTGTCAGGCCCTACTCTAAGCCACAGAGACAACTGCACCACAGTCCTGATTGTGCACAGAGTATATATCAACCAAAATGAAAGAAAAACAGACAGAAGCAAGCATAGTTTGGCAAATCGGGTCAAAACCAAGATGGCGGCGAGGTACTGAATCTTGCGTCAAAGAAAAGCCAGTAGCAAGAGACCAGAATAACCATCCGTGACTGGATCCAGGTGTAGGTATACATGGAGTTCCTGGACACCACCCTGGCCGCTGATAGGTCTGGCCATCCATCATGCAAACTCCTGAAACACACAACCATCTCTGACAGAATATAAATAATATAGGCATGGCATGCAGGTAATCATAGTTTGGGATGGTGGTTTTGGCTGATAGATTTCCTTTAAAGGGATAGGCCAGTAATAGCTATTGATGAAATATCCTTTAGATCTGGCTGACATCTGGCCCCTATTTATCAGCTGTTTGGAGTACGGAAGAAGAGGGACCCATGTCACTGTAGGTGGCTCCTGGAAGCCAAAACTGCATGTATGTCCCCCAATTTCTATCAATGGGAGCCATGGGCACAATTACAGCTTTAACTAACACAGGGAGCGGGCGCCAAAAGAAAATCCTAGCCACTCCCTAATAATTTTTAATAATTTCTTTCACGTGGGTACAATGTTGGTGACTATCCTGGTCTTACCTGATATATCTGCCCCTCCTAATCCCAGAGTTGTACTTTGGACTCCACCATTGACTTCCGACTGCCCCGACCTTGTTCTGTCCACAAGGTCAATCATTACGGCAGCCCCATCACATTAATAGAAGGGATTCTTTGCTGTAAGAGCAGTGAGATAGGCCGGATGCTTCTCTTTAAAGTATAAAAATTAGGGATTGTGAGAAATAGATTTTTGGAATAAGACATTTATTTAAAGATTTATTCTGATTGTTATATTTGAAGTTGGGAAGGATTTTTTTCCTACCACTGTAGGGTTATAGGTTGAACTTCATAGACCAGAGTCTTTATTCAGTCTTATTTACTTTGATATCTCTGAAATAACACAAGCAACGAAGAAATAGAGGGACAATTTCCTCAACAGAAATGGAAATTATGCTAAACAAAGACCTAGACTTCTAGGGGGTCATTTACTAAGGGCCCGATTCGCGTTTTTCCCGACGTGTTACCCAAATATTTCCGATTTGCGCCGATTTCCCTTGAATTGTCCCGGGATTTTGGCGCACGCGATCGGATTGTGGCGCATCTGCGCCGGCATGCACGCGACGGAAATTGGGGGGCATGGCCGAACGAAAACACAACGGATTCGGAAAAACCGCCGCATTTAATAAAAAAGATATGTGTTGCTTGGGACGCGCTTACCTTCACTTGGTCCAGCCCGGTGAACTCCAGCGCGTTCAGATGCTTTTCAGTGCAGCAGCGCCACCTGGTGGACGGCGGAGGAACTACCTTGATGAATCCCGGCCGGACCCGAATCCAGCGCAGAGAACGCAACACTGGATCGCGAACGGACCGGGTAAGTAAATCTGGCCCCTAATGTCCATACTTGGCCCGGAGCTATAAGATACACAGCAGAAAATTGTCAATGATGGCCAAACCCATGGACAACAGGGCTTGGAGAACCAAGATGATACAGATAAACCTCCAGAAGCCATAGTTAAGACTACATATTTAGAGATGTGTTCAGCTATAGCTTTCCATGAATTTTCTTAAAGGGGTTTTCCCACAAACTAAAGTAAGGCCCTATCCATGGGATAGGACCTAACTTGATGATCAGTGGGAGTCTCAGTTGGACCCCTTGCCGCTTCGCCAGATTAATGGAGCAGACAGCCGCACATGATCGTTTTGCTCTATTGTTCTCTATGGAGCTGACGGAAATTGGCGAGCGCGGCGCTCACCAATCTCCGTGGATAGGGCCTAACTTTAGTTTGTGGGAAACCCCTTTAAGGTTTCAATGTCTCAATGCATTTTGTTTATTATGTTAACAGGAGTCGTATACCTCCCCCCAAGCGTATGCACTGCTAGCAAAAGAGAAATTATTATTTCTGACATAACTTAATAATTTTTTCCCATTATGTCATTTCCAAGATATTCCCAGTTTAATCTGTATGCTAATTAGGTAGTTGGTGAACTTGTGACATGCCCTCAGCGCTTGGGGCGTTGCTCCATACGTCTAAATTACTTTCCTGTTCTTCCAATGTGACCTCATGCTTCTCACAATACAAATCGCCAGCTTATGTGACAGCCAACATAGTGGCCCAGACAGTAAAAAACAATCCCCCGGACGCTAAAGACTTTGATGCTCCAACTACCTCATTTGAATAAGGATTCCATTGGGAAATTCTCAGAAACAACAAAATGACAGAAATAATAAAGTTTTTTTGCAATCATCTACAACATGATGCCAACTGATCATAATTCTTGGGTTCAACTTCCTTTAACAAAAACCCTTGACCAGCTGCAATTCACATCCTAACCACTGAGTGACTGAAGACACATAGACAAGATAGACAAGAGGCATAACTAGGAGATGTAGGAACACATAGTAGACTTCTGAATGGGACCCCTTCCATCTATATACATATTTGTATACTCACACATGTGAGTTACACCACAATATATCTACCTATATACATACATACACTCACATATACATCCATGACAGATCTACACAGGACACTACGATAACACATCATTAACACACACATATAGAGAATATACTCATCACATGCACACACATATGTAGCATATACACATCATATATGCACACACATATAGAGCATATACTCATCACATACACACACAAATACAGCAAATACACACATAGATACAATGCCATACAGACATACAATATACACACACATACAGTATATACACACACAACACAAACATATACACATCACATATGCACACACATATAGAGCATATATTCATCACATATACACACATACAGCAAATAAACACATATTTTAATACCATATACAGACATACAATAAATACACAGATACAGTAACTACACACACAGCACAAACACATACAGCATATACACATCACATATGCACACACATATAGAGCACATACTCATCACATACACACACAAACACAGCAAATACACACGTAGATACAATACCATATATACACAGATACAGCAAATAACACACATATTTTCAATACCATATACAGACATACAGTATACACACACACACTACACAAACACATACAGCATATACTCATCACATATACACACATACAGCAAATAAACACATATTTACAATTCCATATACAGATATACAGAATACACAAACTACACAAACACATGCACACCCAATACTCCAGGAGCCGGGGCCCCCTCACACCGTGGGCCCCATAGCAGCTGCTATGGCTTCTACCCCTATAGTTATGCCTATAACTGAGTATCAATAAATCTTGAATTATTTTTTTCTAAACCTTATCCCCTCTCGCCCCAGACACATTCATCCAGTATATTAGATTTTCTTAGCACATATTTCCGGTGAATCGGACATTCCATTCCATTGTAGATGTATTCCTCCATATTCACACCTGTCCCATAGCATCTTCTTAAAACCTCCATCCATTTCCTCTTGGTGACTCCCAGTTAAGCGAAAAAGCTTCTGCCACTTGGATATGGTATTTCATAGATCGATTGGGCAGTCAGTGCGGATATAGATATCCCGGGTAATTTCTTATGTCCATTCTTTCATCTCTCAAGTAGAGTTATGGAGCAGTCTGGGCTTTCTTGGTTACCAACATCAATATAAATGCTTCTATCAGCCAGTCCACCCGCGTTCTATCAACACACGAACTTCAGACTTTCCCAAATCATAAACACCGTTCTTTTATTTTATTAGTATTATTACCATGACTTTTTTACTAATATATATTGTTATTTTTCATTTTGTTTCATTTATTTTATTTTATTTTTTTAATCATTTAAAAAATGTTATTTTTCGTTGTTTTTTTTTATTTTTGTTTCATTTTTAATCATTAAATATTCTATTTTTGGATTTGTTACATTTATTTATTTTTTGTAATCATTTAAATATTCTACTTTTGATGTTTTAAAATTTGTTAATTTTTTAATTATTTAAATATTTTAATTTTCGATTTTTTTTTAAATTTATTTTATTTTTTAATCATTTCAATATTCTTTTTTTGGAATTTTTTTTTATTTATTTTATTTTTTAATCATTTCAATATTCTATTTTTTGGATTTTTAAAATGTATTTTATTTTTTAATCATTTCAATATTCTATTTTTTTTATTTTTTTAAATGTATTTTATTTTTTAATCATTTAAATATTCTATTTTTCGTTTTTTTTTAAATGTATTTTACTTTTTAATCATTCCAATATTCTACTTTTTGATTTTTTTTTTTATTTATTTTATTTTTTAACCATTTCAATATTCTATTTTATTTTTTTATTTTATTTTTTTTTTATGATATAAAAATAACCCTAAAAAAAAAAATCGTAATAATAATCTGGGTTGGTTTTTTTTTTGTTTTTTGGGGTTTTTTTTTTCCGAAGGTCTACTTAAACTTCTGAAAAGAACATTTTTATTTTGAATGATATGACAGGACTATCGCCGGAGTGTTTCCCCCCCGCTATAAAGAAACGGGCTAAAGAATTATGGCCTTTATTAGATTGGTGACAGTGAGCTTTAGCAATACATTGCTAACTTCTGTCTCTCTGCGGAGACAATTTTCTTTTCTTAAATAAACTGTCATGGTGGTGTTAATATATTGTTTGCTCGCTCATACTGGGAGAATACAGCTGATATAAAACATGTATATGCTGCATTGGTAATGGTATCTTTAGTGTAGTTGACTTGAACAAATGTGTTTCCCTCATGGCTGTGTTAATGTGATAAAGGAAATTGGCTCTTCGTCAGGATTTGGCCGGGTACAGACATTGGTGATGGGAGCACAATCCTTTCTTTTTTTTTTTTTTTTTTTTATGCATTAACACCACTGAGAAGTTTTTCCTGAGTTATATTTCATACTGTACGTCTCGTCCGCCTGCGCGAAGATGTTGTAAAACATGAGATAATGTTGCAAATAACACAGTGGGATGGCGGTATCTTTCATAATGATAACAGTCGGGAGCTCGGTGACAGTAACAGGCTGTAAAAAAAAAAAAATTCGAGATATTTAATAATATTACCGAAAATACAATTTCAAGGGGGCGCGCTTGTTATGTCTTGTTGTTTTTGCTTATTTTGTTTAGATTTTATTTAATAATTGGAGGTGAAATGTAACTGAAGGCACTTGATATTTTTTGGGCTTTTTGTTATTTTATTGAATATGGAATAATGTTTTTTTTTTTTTTAAATTTAGCTTATTTTTTATATATTTTATTTAATAATAGTTGATTACTTTTTGTTTTTTTTTTGGCTTACCGTATATACTCGAGTATAAGCCAACCCGAGTATAAGCCGAGGCCCCTAATTTTAACACCACAAACTGGGAAAACCTATTGACTTGAGTATAAGCCGAGAGTGGGAAATGCATTGGTCACTGCCCCCCCAGTATATAGCCAGCCAGCCCCCAATAGTAAAAAGCCAGCCAGCCCCCTGTAGTATACAGCCAGCCTTCCCCCATGTAGTATACAGCCAGCCCCATGTAGTATACAGCCTGCTCCTGTAGTATATAGCCAGCCCCCATGTAGTATTCAGCCAGCCAACCCCCATGTAGTATACAGCCAGCCTGCCCCCAGTAGTATATAGCTAGCCTGCCCCACGTAGTATACAACCAGCCCAGCCTGCCCCCTGTAGTATACAGCCAGCCTGCCCCCATGTAATATACAGCCAGCCAGCCTCATGTAGTATACAGCCTGCCCCCATGTACTATACAGCCAGCCAGCCCCATGTATACAGCCAGCCCCATGTAGTATATAGCCAGCCCCCTGCTGTTCAGCTAGCCAGCCTCCATGTAGTATACAGCCAGCCTGCCCCCATGTAGTATACAGCCAGCCATACCCCTGCAGTATACAGCCAGCCACTCCCCTGTAGAATACAGCCAGCCTACCCCCTATAGTATACAGCCACCAGTCCCCATGTAGTATACAGTCAGCCAGCCCCCATGTATACAGCCAGCCCCATGTAGTATACAGCCAGCCAGCCCCCTGCTGTTCAGCTAGCCAGCCCCCATGTAGTATACAGCCAGCCTACCCCCTATAATATACAGCCACCAGCCCCCTGTAGTATGCAGCCAGCCCACCCAGCACTTAAAAAAATAAACTTATATACTCTCCCTCCGGCGGTCCCGATGCTCAGCACAGCTCACGAATTCCCTGCGTCTCCTCTTCTTTCTTTGGTTTTCTGTAACAGCCGGCAGAGCCGCGGCCATGCTCTCGGCAGGCCAGCACATACCATGATGCGGCGGCTGATGACACCATAGTATGCGCCAGCCTGCAGATAACATGGCCGCATCAGTATATAAAATATGACTTTGAGGGCACTTGTTATTTTTTTTTGCTTTTTACTTTTTTATATTTTGTTTAAAAATAGTAATATAATTTTAAAGGCATTTTTTTCCCCTTCATTTTTTCATTTTTTATATTTTATTTAATAATATTTAATAAAATGTAACTTTGAATGAACAGTTTTTTTGTTCTTATTTATTTTAGATTTAGTTTTATAACAGAACAAAAAATATAACTTTCAGGGTACTATTTTTTTACATTTTTTAATTTTTATTTAACCATATTATTACCACATAAAGTAGAATAATAGATGTACTTGTATTCTCTAATTTTTTTGCTTGTTTATTTTTTTCTAATAATTATAAAGTAAATCAATCTAAAATATTACGTAAAATAATTGATAAATCAATAGTTTTTTATTTTATTTTTTACTTTTTTGGTTAATTAACTATAATTAAAAAATATTATGACTTTGGGGGAGTTCCTGAGTTTATTTGCTTCTACTCACATTTTTCAAATTTTACATAAAATGTAATAAGAGACCATCAGGTTTTTTTGGTTTTTACTATTCTACTTTTCTGGCATCTTGAATTCAAGAATATTACATTAACGAGAACCTGTGACCAGGAATGTTATTTTTAGCTAGTGACAGGTTCCAATAGCCTTTGCTATGTAGATTTTATATAACTTCACCTGGATCCCTGCCAGCAGCATGTGGTGAGTCCCGTTGTGGGGGCGGGGCCACTGCAACGTGTGTCTCTTCATGCAATCTTCCCCTACTCTACACCATGCCCCTCCCCTGCTGGCTCAATGCACATGACAGGAAGTGGGGAGGTGAGGAGACTGACACAGGCACACAGGCTGCAGCTATGTAATATTATTGTGTAAAATATAAGAATCGACTTCCACTCTCCTATGGATAGGGGATAACTGCAAGGTCACAACTTTTGGAATACTATCAATCTGACACTATTCTGTTCTCCTTTGGATAAGAAATAACTATAGGAGGCATTTTTTTTTTTTTTTCCTTTTTGCTTATTGTGTAATTTATTATTTAATATTATTGTGTAATACATAAAAAAGACACAGTTGTCTTTTTAATGTACAATAATGGAGAAATGTTTAAAAACATTGGGGGTCATTTATCTTTATTTTTGTTCCTGTTTTTGTCTTGGTTGAGAAATTTTTTGGCGTATTGCAATTTTTCTGCCTTTTTAGGCACATTTTGAAATGTCCGCCAGACATTTGTTTATCATCAGTAAGACACATTGGGGATCATTTACTAAGGGGGCGCATTTTTGTTGGGTTTCCCGACGATTTCCGTTTTGCGCCGAATAGCCCCGGGATTTTGGTGCATACGCCAGATTTTGGCGCATCAGCGCCGGCTTGCACACGACAGAAATTGGGGGGCGGGCCGTCGTTCCACCCGACGGATTTGGACAACGCGCGGGATCTATCATTTAAAATTGTGTCGCTAGACACGCACCTACATGCACCAGGAAGAAGAAGGTGAACTCCGGCGGACCTCAGCGTGGAAGCAATGGATGCAGGAACTTGGGCGCACAACCTTAGTGAATCGCGGCGAACTCGAATCCTTAGCGGGATTGCGACATAAACAGGTAAGTCAATCTACCCCATTGGGGCTTATTTACTAAGGGTCATGTATAACACTTTGGTCGGACTGTTCATGGTTTTTCGGGGTTTTATATACCAGCTGTGACAGGTATATAACAAGGGTTTGCGCTGGGATTGTGTCGCACACAATTGGATTTTGGCGCAGCTGCGCTGCTTCCATGCAACAGAAATCGGGGGGCGGGCCATCGGACGATCCGACTGATTCGGACTGAGCGCAGGATTTAACTTTCAAATTATGTCGTAAGCCCAAGCACTTACATGCACCAGGAAGAAGAAGGTGAACTCTGGGGACCTGAGCGGGGAAGTGACACATGCAGGATATCGGGCGCAGGATCTTAGTGAATCGGGGCAGAATGCACTTTCGCAAACTCCGTGGGACCATTTATCTTCTATTCCAGATGTTCTAAATGTCGCAAATGACATTTATCATTTCAAATTGTCTAAAATTATTCTTTGGCAAAAAAAACTCTAGACGAAACAATACTTAAGGAAACTTAGAAAATGGAAAGAAGTGACTTGAGACATTTGTGCGACATTTGTAACAAATGTCTCAAAAAGTGATCTGAAAATAAAAAACACATTGAAAAAGTGAGAATGATAAATTATCAAGGTAGCAAAAAGGAAAAAAGACTAGCCAAAAACTAGCCAAAACAAACAGAGATAAGAAAAATGACCCCCATTGAATATTAAAAAATTGGTGCATTTTCTCTTTATTTTTTATGTTTTTATTGCAAAATTCTAGCCCAGACATTGTGGAAGAGGAGCAAGAAGAACAAAAAAATGCGGGGAGCTTAAAAACCTTAAACAAACATTTACAAGCTGTAAATAATAACTGATGGATTTAATTTTTCACTTAAAGAGGTGATTTTCCGTATTGTAATGGTTTTTGAAAATGCGCCATTTACAGAAATTGTAGCCTGCAGTATCCGAAATGTTGTTTGCAACGTAATCTACAAGGGACATAACGATCCTCCAAAGCAATTTTGCACCCCTTAACTAATACATCTGCAGTGTTTATCCCTGATCACGGCATCCGCTTGTCTGATAACAATCACGAATGGGAGACAATTCACGTTTCTTTTAAGGTAATATATACCCAACCATTACGTGTCCGCGATGGTAACGACTTGTGCTGTGGGAGAGGAATCAGGATCTGACAATCATGTAAATATAATTTGCCATTGCTAAAGATTTATTTTATTCTAATAGACACGCACTCACCATTGATTGCTCGCAATCTTGTAAAATATAAGTACATAATAAACTAAGGAGCCGTTACCGTTTTGTTGGGTTTATGGCCATCACGTTCCAAAAGGTGGTGTTCAGTGTTTCCAAAGGAGATAGAGTTCACTAAATGGGGAGGGAGGGGTTAACAGCAAAATGACTCATTACATAAATTACTAAGAAATAAGCAATTATATGCACAAGATAAGGAGAGTAAGAGGTTATCCGATGGATATAACTTACCCCTTATCCATGGGATGGGGTATAAACTTCAGATTACAAGGGGCAAAAGCACTGGAGGAGAACAGGGAGAAGAAGTTCCCATGCAAAGGAAGCATTGGTGCGCATGCGTGATCGGTACTTTATTAACTGCTATGTGAGTATCTCATAGAATTGAATGGATCACGGGTCTGGGTTGTTTAGTGATACAGGTGGTCCCCTACTTAAAGGAAACCTACCACTCCTCGCATGATGATATCATACGAGCAGACCACCCTGTAGGCTACTTAATGCTGATGCCGGCACATAGTTTAGTTAGGCTCGGCGCACATTAGTTTAGTTAAAAAAACGATTTTCTTACATATGTAAATGAGCCCTCCGGTGCTACCATACGTCATCTTCAAGCTGGCGATGGCTTCCGATTTTTAATTATTCCCGCCTCCTTCATATTAGCCGTCCTCCTTCAGATCCGTGACGTCACCAAGCTCTCGGCACCTATCTTGGCGAGAGCTTGGTGACGTCACGGCTCTCGGCACCTGAAGGAGGACGGCTAACATGAAAGAGGCGGGAATAATTGAACATTGATAGCCATCGCCAGCCCGAAGATGACGTAGGGTAGCACCGGAGGGCCCATTTACATATGTAAGAAAATCGTTTTTTTAGCTAATGTATGTATTGATGACAAGCACGGTTAAGGTTCGAAACAAGTCTCTTCCCTGTCTGTGAAGCTACAGCATGGAGAGGTTCTGGAAACACCACCTGATGGAACTTCAGGCTCATTAACATAATTTTAAAAGTTGATTTTAGAAGGAAGGAAACCATGGATAACAAATATAAGAATATACCACAGTCACTGGATCTATGAGTGTCCCTGGTTTACCATGATGGATTTTGGTAGAAAATTTCCTTTAACTTGACGTGACCCTAGGATTTTATGAACATTTATTATCCCATTCTTACTGATGTCATAAATTCCTCAGAATATTTATACCTTTTATTTTGATGCATAATTGGGCAAAGGTCCGATTTTTCATAATTCAGACACTACCTATCTTATTACGCGGCGTCTAATAAGCTTCCTTGAGATGACTGAACTGTGGATAGGGCCGAACTTGGTTCGTGAGACAACCCCTTTAAGTATGTTTTTCACCAATAATTGCTATTTGTATTAGTTATTCTGCATGTAAAGTTAATATAGTTTAAAAAAATATTTTCATGACAGGTGCATTACACCAAAGTGGCTTTTTTCATCAATGGACCTGAAGAAGATCTAACACCATTTGACGCAAGATTCCTTATTGAGCCCATTTTTGAACCCAATACTGCGAGCTTTCTAAGAATCGGACAAAGTATAAATGGTATGTACACCCTTCCTCTTACTATGAGATTACCCCCATAATAGACTGATATTGGGGGGAATTGGTGATTGGAACGTCTTTTAGTAGATCCATCATAGATCTCCGAAACGACAAGCCAGTTTGGCCAAAGTCTGACTTGGCACAAATTTAAGCTATAATCTCTTCTAATGGAGACTTTAGTGAATATGTTGAGGTGTTCATATCCCTAAACACTGCCTGCCTGCCCCACTATCCACCCCATAATGCCCGAAGTGGAGTGCATACCCTGGTCCCCAAAAATTGTCCCTTGTGCTTTTGGTAGGTTTACAACATATATTACATACTCATAGATTTATTTTGGGGCAATACCACTAGGATACCTTTTGATATATGGAACCTCTTGTACTTGATCAGAGTCAGACTGGCATGTGTGGAGCCTACCAGAGGTGGTGATCTTGAGGGCCCACCCTTCAACCATAAAAAAAAAATCATATCATGTAGAATGTATCATCAAAAAGATAATCTATAATATCGGAATTATCCTAAATGAAATATGACATAATATCCAATAATTACTACATTCAGTTCAAAATGAAGATCTTTGGGGCCTATTATAAAGTGTAAGAACCTGGGGCCCACCGGAGGATTCTATGATGCTCTGGTGGGCCAGTCCGACACTGTACTTGATCAATGTCTATGTCCATGTCTATTGTTTAGAAAATGTATCCCTACATCCTTGTTGGTCTAAAACAGAAAAGAGGTGACTGTAGGGATTCATGGTGGTGCAGGAATCTGATTGGTTAAGTTTCTGTTTTCATGTTTTGGGGCTTTGAAAACATTTGTGAATGTTCTTGAGCGGAGAAGAGGTCATCCAATGGTCTATTACAGATCATGGTTTGTATCCTTGGTGGTCTAGACCTATGAAAAAGTTAGTACAGATTCCATTACAGATTCCAAAAAATTGAACAAAACGATTAAACTTATAAAGAAAGTGCCACTCCAGTACCAACACCTAGTGCATATATGATCACTCCACCATAGAGAGAACCGGAGAATAGTGCAACTCGGGCACTCCATCCCGGAACACCCACCCAGCATTCCAAATTTACTAGACCACAGCACCTGCAGCTGAGAGACAAAATAATTGGGAGTAACCGAAGAGTTTTCCAACAAGATACCTAGTGGTTTACGACACTATTAGGGCAGAATATCTGTAGGCCTATTGGTATGGAAAAAGTTTTGACTACATTTTTGGTGATTTGGACCAAAGATGAGGCTATCACAAAGATACCTGGTGGTCTAGGACAGTGAGAGGCTTAATGTCTATGTCCCGGTGATCTAGGATTGACAAGAGGTAGGTAGGTCTAAAGATATCTATCTTGACTATAAAGACCTGTAAAGTAAAGGAAGTCTTTCAAGATCTCTCATTTCATTGGAAAACATATTTCTCAAGTGCTGCAATATACCGAAACCCCCGTCCATCCTCCTTGGTAAATATATCAGGAGGCTCCGGCCTCCTGATGTATCGCCATCCGGCTGTCCAAGCATACAATTCCGATATAACCAGCAACCGTTCAGGCCTAAATGGTCGCAAGCTACAGCGAGTGCCCCACTCCGCAACCGGCCGCGTCCCTCTTCATGCCCACTTGGCACAAAGATGGCAGGGAACTTCGATTATTTACGGGCTTGTACGCCAGTTTTCTGATAGATGTCCCCCATTGAATGTGAACACGTCCTTTATTGTGCGCACCTTGAAGATCCCGATTTTTGTATCACAACAGTTCTCTATTGTAGGCGTTTGATTTATGGAAACCTAAATGCTGTAAAACACGCCGAAGGCACACGAAATCAGAGAACACTTTTTAGTCTTTATGTAGCGTCTTTAAAGAACAATTGTACCTATCTCTTTACTAATTAAAGGTGGCAGGCGGACTGGCTCATTACTTCCGCCTAATGAGGCAGCCTCCATACCACCTTGCTAATCAGAATAAAGGATGGTACCAAACGTTCTTCAGAGAAAATATGAATCTTACTTTTATAGTAAAGAACGAGGCTCTGCTGTCATTACTACTGCAAGGCCCTGACACAAACCCATTGGCGAGCCTCAAGTGTTTAACCTCGAGGGCCACCTACAAGAACCTTAAAGCGCACCTCACTTTACAAAAATTTTAATCAAATCAGTATTCCAGTCTGTGTTCATGAGGTATACATCTCGGCAGGCTGTCTGTAAATTGCACTGGTGGTTGGAGACTGTGTAGTGACTTAGGTCCCCCCCTCCTTCTCCATAGACCTCTATGTAAATTGACACATCTTTATTTCACGTGTCTCTAGGTTCAGATCAGTTTATTGGATGGATGCAAGATTTCCGATTGTATCAGGAGGCAATTACAAACCGGTAAGTGGCAACAATAGTTTTTTTGCATAAAATTTTCACAGCTTGACTAGTGAGGAGCAAATCTGTTCAGGTTTGGGTTCTTACACCCCACAAGCGAATTGATCAACCTAATAAAATGTCTGTCCAATTAGTTGTTTGACCAGGCTCATTGCTATAGTTTCATGGTTGAACCTAGAATTACAGCTCACAGCAAATCAGTTAACAAAAGTAAATGGGACTGAGCTGCAATACCAGACATCGCCACTATCAAGAATATGGTGCTGTCTCTAGTAAACGGTGATCAGCTAATTGGTACAATTACCAAAATAAGGAAATTCTGCCATTTTCATATGGATGTCTTTTTGGGCAAACATCTTCCAATCCTCACAGACCCCAATGATTGATCTATAACACTGGACTATAGTGATGTCATTGAGTAACATCTTTCCTCTGTCACCTCTAAACTCACGACTCCTTTAATTACAAGATTGATCTGAGTTTGTCTTCTTATCAGCTGTTCATTTTTATCAGGCTAGATTTATTTCTTGGATAACCTTGCTTTGCTTTTCAACAGAGAAATCTTGGAAGTGTTTTCCGAAAAGTTCCTCCAAGTGCCGATCCAGTCAGATTGCAGATGTCCTGGTAGCCACCCGCGTCTTCACCTCCCAGATGGAAGGTCCTGCCTTCCCAATGGGGTTTCTAACACAACGAAGGATAGAGTTTTAAGACTGAACCGCGATGCACATCCAGTGTCTTACATGAATGATAATGATCTTCAGACCGCATGGGTTTCGTCCATATTATCAACATCAGATTTTGACGCAGGCCTTAATATAACTGTAGATTTGAGCAATGGTCAATATCAGGTAAATGTAATAATCTACAGTATATGTGACATTACATAGAATATACCAACATAAGACCTCAATATGAGATTGGTGAGGTCTGACACCCAGCAACCCACAGATTCTCTGCAGCCAATGGAACCGGAAGCAGATAGCGCCATTTCCTGTGTAGTGGTTGAACCAGATCACTGCAACTTAGATCCCATTCAAGTGTCTTAGAGGCAATTTGCCTTTAAGACAAAGCAAGTATTCTGCTCTGACCACTACACACAGATCGGTGCTTTCTGCTGCCTGTCTTGTTCTCTGTTTATCAGCTCCTAAAAAATCAGCTCCTGTGGGGGTTCTGGGTATTTAACCACCACAAAACTATTAATTGGGACCTAATCCATGGATAGATTACCCATATTTTTACCCCTGAAAATTCCTTTAAGTGTTTCTAAAAGTGAGGTATCTTTGGTAGACATTGGGGCACGTGTACTTACAGGGTCACCGGAGTTCACAGAAAGTGCATTGTCCGCGATTCACTAAGATCGAGCACCCAATAACATGAATATGACGCTTCCCCACTCAGGTCCAACAGAGTTCACCATCTTTTTTGTTGTGCATCTAAGTACTTGGGCTTGCGACACAATTTGAAAGTTAAATCCGTGCTCAGTCCGAATCAGTCAGACTTTCCAACGCCACGCTCCCTAATTTGTGTTGCAAGGGAGCAGCGCAGCTGCGCCTCAAAAAGGGTCACGTGCACCACAATCCCAGCGCAGAAACTTCTAAAATACTTGTGCAAACCATTTTAGCCCCGAAAACGTTGCACAGGCTGACAAAAGTGTGCACGTGACCCTTAGTAAATGAGCCCCATTGTCTGACATGGCATGTAAAATACAGTATATGTTCACTTTTTAGGGACCCCCTTAAAACACATAAAAATACCAAAAATGGCAACTATGTAAGTGATAATGATTAGATATTAGTGGACCTTAACTCTAATTTGGGGTTCAGGTGCGTTCTGCACAACCCAGATTGCTGGCTGAATAGACAAGGTGGCAATTTGATGACCGTAGCTGTGATTGACCAGGGGGATACCTCTGGCCAATCATAGCCATGCTAGTTAGCCAGGGGCATCAATTTGCCAGATGGGCTGTTCATCCGCCTATCTTGCTATATGTCTGGGTTATGCAGGGCTCATCCAAACCCCGGTCCGGAACAGAGTTCGGATTTGCTCATCTCTAATAACGATTAACCCAATCTCCTCAAAAAGCCTCTAAGAGTGCTATTTTAAAAAGGATTTTCCAAAAAAATGTAACCATATTTTTGAAAAGAAAATCCAAAAATAAATCAATACAGTGATGGGTTTTTAGTATTATACTAAAATGCCCATCCGTCCCTCTCCCAAATTCAAGCCAGACCGACACACATCGTTTACCATGGAATATTCAGGTTCCAAAAACTGCTTCTAACAACATCTTATTTGTCTTCTATCATTCGCGAAGTTCATTACATCTCGACTGTAAATTCGATATCCTCCTGTGCTCGTTCTGTAATTCTGCTTCCCTTTTATGGTTCCAGCAGATTAATAGCCTCCTAAGCTAAATACTTTATCTTTCAACTCCCTCTTCTTCTGTATATATCCCTATAGTGATTATGATGTATGCTCATAATTATCTTGACTAGTGTTCTTATAATTCTTAGCTAATTAGTGTCGCTGAATGCTGCACAGGCAAAGTCAACAATGGCTCGAGCCGGCGTCCTACGAATATACACTCTAACTACTCAATGCCAATAACTCTACAGGATTCCTTACACACATCTGCTTCCAGGCTTCTTCTGGTACGAAATATTTGGACATAAAACAGATTACAGTAGAAAAATTACATTTTTGAGAACATTTATTAAAACAGAAAGAAAATATTCCAAAAGTTTATGGACAATTGGGAAAAAATTGGCCTATGGTAAAGGTCAGAGTTTTCTTCAAAATGGACTCTTTAGGGGCCAAAATGATGTATTTATGTTGGGACAAATTTTTTAATTCATTAAAGCGTAACCAGAGATATATCTGGTATATATAACACTAGATTCAGATTCAGCTGTTCCTGATGTGGGTGGGGACTTCCTGGTTGTGAATAGTGATGTGTCGTTCACGAACGAGCAGGCTCTAGGAACCTGCTCTTGTTCTACGTGGGCCGGTTCACCCCAGTGAGCTGATGGCTCACTTAACCCCATCCCTAACCGTCTCACCACGCCCCCTTTAACCCGATACAATTGGGTTAAAAGTGGAGGGGCATGGGGTGATTGACTGGCCTGCGGATCCCTATTATATATTTAATAGGGAGCCGTTCAGGAGCCAGAAGAGCCGGCTCTTCTTAGTGAGTGGAGCCTAATGAGCCAGCTCACTAAGAAGAGCAGTAATTCTCATCACTAGTTGTGACATCAGCTCACCCCACTGAACCAAAAGAGAACAGCATGTTTGTAATTGGCCGATCTGAAGCCTGTGCTGAGTTACATGCTTGAGGCATCACTGAAGGTCCTTTGCATCACACTAAGTACTTTCAAATAATGCAAGACAGCTTGTTTAGTAATTGGCTGACCTGATGCATGTGATGAGTCACATGCTTGTGATATCACTACAGGTCCTACAGCCCTTCTCAACAAACCTCCTGCCGTCTCCAGCTGTACTATATACTATATCCCATGGCAAATGAAGATTAGCCTGGGGGGGGGGGGGGGGGGAAAGGAAAACCTTTTTTTGTGTTAAAAAAAACAGATAGCTAATTATAGTAAATTTGAGAATTGTTTATTTTTGCTTAGTGCAGAGTTTGGCAAATGTTTTTATACTTTACAGTTGCACTAAGGTGTGGACGCCCTGCACATAATTAGCTGTTCTTGGCGACTTACTCAGAAGCAGCGCTTTACGGGGTAAAAGTGTACAAATTACTTCATCTCCAGACAGAAAAAAAAAATGGGGCAGATTTACTTACCCGTCCGGAGGATCTCCCAAAAGTGCATTGTCCGACGACAATGCACTGTGCCGCGATTCACTAAGATCTTGCACCCGATATCCTGCATGTGTCGCTTCCCCGCTCAGGTCCACAGAAGTTCACCTTCTTCTTCCTGGTGCATGTAAGTGCATTGGTTGTGACAAAATTTTAATCTTAAATCCCGCACTGAGCCTGAATCAGTTGGATCGTTCAACAGTCCGCCCCCCAATTTCTGTCGCATGAAAGCCGGCACAGCTGCGCCAAAATCTCATGCAACACAACCCCCTTCTAAATACCGATCCCAGCAGCGCAAACCCCGAATACAATGAACAGTCCGATGGAAATGCGATCCGCGGACCCTTAGTAAATAAGCCCCAATGTTCTTCACCCAGTAGTCCGGCATTTGGATCCATCTGAACCCCTCCCCACCACCACGCCGGTAATACAGGCATCATTGCCATTTAAATGTCATTGGCGGCTTAGCTGGCTGCATTTTAAAGGGTTAAAAGTTGGTTTGGGCTAGAATCGGTCATTTACAAATTATTTTTTTTTATTTTTATAACACTGTTCCATCTTACAACACTACTGATTGTAGAATTTGTGATTGTAGCATTTCGGTGGATCAATAGAACCCAGAAATGTCTACTTTATTTGCATTTTTTTTGGAAATTAGAGGAATTTACATTTTGAAAAATCAAGTGATAATTTTATATTGTTTCTTGAGCATCCAGTTTTGTAAATTTATTTTAAAATTTAATTTTTTTTTTCAGATGTCACCATTTATTCCTGCTATTTGCATACAAAGATTTTAAATAAAGAAAAACCTTCCTTTTTCTTCTAATTTCCAATTACATGGTGAATTAAATCTCCCATAGGCCTTGGGTTATGTTCAAGCCACATAAATGTCTGAGCACCCACTGGGACAATATTCTTTATTATTCACGTTTGCCTTATATAGTCATCAATGGCAACAAGAACAGACTCTGAATTGTAGTGGAAACATCTGCTCATAGAACTTCTTTTTACGATGAAATCTTGAAAATCCTGGATTTTTGTTCAAAAAACAATGAGGATACATTACTTTTACTTTCTATTGTACTTTAAAGGGGTTGTCCACTTTCAGCAAATAATTGATATTGTTTGTGTAATGAAATTTTCCATTATACTTTTGAATTCCTCTCGAACTATCCTTGCTGTCATTCAACAGGAAGCTTCATTGTTCACTTCCTGGTGATATAAACCGATCCCTGGTCATGTGATGTCACACAGGGGCACTGCTCCTTATATCCTTGGTCATGTGATGTCACACAGGTGCACGGCTCGTTATATCCCGGGTCATGTGGTGTCACACAGGTACAAGGCTCGTTATATCCCTGGTCATGTGATGTCACACAAGTGCACGGCTCGTTATATCCCTGGTCATGAGATGTCACACAGGTGCACGGCTCGTTATATCTCTGGTCATGTGATGTCACACAGGTGCACGGCTCGTTATATCTCTGGTCATGTGATGTCACACAGATGCACGGCTCATTATATCCTTGGCCAAGTGATGTCACACAGGTGTACGGATCTTTATATCCTTGGTCATGTGATGTCACACAGGTGTACGGCTCGTTATATCCTTGGTCATGTGATGTCACACAGGTGCATGGCTCGTTATATCCTTGGCCATGTGATGTCACAAAGGGGCAAGGATCGCTATATCCCTGGTCATGCAATGTCACATAGGTGCACGGCTCATAATATCCCGGGTCATGTGATGTAACACAGGTGCACGGCTCATAATATCCCGGGTCATGTGATGTCACACAGGTGCATGGCTCATTATATCCCTGGCCATGCGATATCACACAGGTGCACTTCCTGTTCATGTGATGCCACACAGGTGCACAGCTCGTTAGTATCACATTAAATCAACTGGGATATAACGGAAAGCATAGTAACTTTTGATTACACAAAAATATGAATTATTTGCTTAAATTGGTAAAATCCTATCAGTAAAATCTTATACATCTCAAATGAACTGAATCTAATAACATTAATTGCTCGGGAAGATTGGGGGGTAGAGGGGAAATTGTGTGTACACTGCAGTTATGTTGGGTCTTGGGTTGCTACAACTTTTGTGGTATAATGGATAAAAGTTAACTTCTAAGTAAATAAAAATATTTTGTATACAATTTTACAAAATTATTCTGTATTTTGAATTCACGTTTTTATAATTCTTCTTCTTCGTTATTATTTTTTTTTTCTTTACAGATATTTTACGTTACCATTCAATTTTACAGCCCAATGCCCAAGGCTTTAAAAATCCAAAGGCAAAAAAATCGGAATTCCCTTTGGGAAGACTGGCAGTATTTTGCAAGTGATTGTCAAAACTTCGGAATGGAAAATAATGGATTTTTAGAGACCCCAAGTTCTGTCAATTGCCTTCAGTTTCCCAGGTAGGAAAAATTGTTCACTTTAGTAACTTGTATTATTGGTTAACTTTAGCAAATTTGACAATTTTGTGTTATGTTTTTGGAAAATTTTCATGACCTCTATTGAAGGGAGTCTACAATAAATCAATCTGTTTCTTAGGGATCTGTGAATTTAGGGGGAATACAGTTTCTCTCTTTATGTAAATGAACTTCTCAATACACCAGGGGTGTGGCTATATCCACCTGACGTCTATAGAGGGGAAGAACCATATGGGATAAGATGCGTAAAAAAGAAAAAAGTGCCAGAAAGATAAAAACTGGATTTCCTCTAAAATTAAAGATCACTTGGAAATGGGAAATGTTTGTCCTATAAAGTGTCCTAGACAATAGTGATTTTACTTGTAGGGTGTTTTTTTTGGGGGGTAAACCCCTTTAAAAATGGTTCTAAAGAAAAAAGTTTTAAAAATTTCTGCAAAAGAAATTTAAAATATATGTGTGTATTCTGAAAGAAAGCATCGGCATCAGAGAAGCAAATATTAAAATCTAGAATAGTGATATAGAAATATATAGTTTGGTCAATTTTAATTAGAATTTGGCGAATTACCGTATATGAAATATTTTATATTTTTTTATTGTTTTATTAATTTTTTAAAATTAAATTTCTGTTCAAATATATTTTTTTATTGTTTTATTATTTTTTTTTTTTTAATGAAATGTTTTGTCTTAGAGAAACTCCTTATTCTGATGGAAATGTCACCCTAAGTCTTCTGACCCCGGAGCCGAATCATCGTCCAGGTTACAATGATTTTTATAAAAACCAGGATCTTCAGGAGTTTGTCAAAGCGTCTCTGGTGAGGATTCAGTTCATTGGTCAATATCACACCTTGGAGTCCAATGGGAGTTTTCGGCATCGGTATTATGGAATTCGTGAAATTACCATTAGTGGAAGGTGAGACAATTTGGTTTTTCCATCTGCTCAGTCGCAGCAATATTCAGTAAGTTGCTCAATATATTGTCAGCCTCATCTGATATACGGTGGGATCAGTCATAGTATTGAAGGCTAAATATTAAAGCTAAGGTCCAACTTTTTTGAGGTTTCTTGACCAAAATAAGCTCATTACTCCTATTTTCAGTCTGCTGTTGGACAATTTTTAGCCCCTCCCTTGACCTGTCAGTCAAACCCCACACAATGGACCAAAACACACCCTTTTGTGCCAATGTTTACAAGCTTCGTGTCAATTCTGGAACACTATGGGGGTCATTTACTAAGGGCCCGATTCGCGTTTTCCCGACGTGTTACCCGAATATTTCCGATTTGCGACGATTTTCCCTGTATTGCCCCGGGATTTTGGCGAGTTCCGCCGGATTTTTTAAAAAAAAGTGCCGCGGGACTCGCGCTTACCTTCACCAGGAATAGGCCGGTGAACTTCAGGGCATTCCGGCAGGCCTCTGAGAAGTTCAGCGCAGCAGCGCCACCTGGTGGACGTCGGAGGAACTGCCTTAGTGAATCGCCGGAAGACCCAAATCCACCGCAGAGAACGCGCCGCTGGATCGCGAATGGGCCGGGTAAGTAAATCTGCCCCTATACCTTTATTCTATGTGCACCTACTGATTGTATTTGGCCACTTTTAGTGCCTGCACCACTATCAGGACGAGATTGCTCGTCCATATATTGCAAGAGTAGGAATCTCTTCGTCATCAACCAGTTACGTAACTGCTCTAGTGGTGGCTTTAGAAAGCCGATATGGCTAAATCACGACAAACAAGTGATTTAGCACTATGCCATGCCTAGAGGATTTGAATGTTCTACCTCTATGGTAGGACTACTTAAAAACAATACAATTGGTATAATAGGAATGTCTAAGTTCTGCTCTTATATAGGACCTGTTTGGGTGATTCGGGACTGTAAACTACTTACAGGTCCTTATGAAGTGGTGGCTTAGTGTCCCAAATCATCCTTTAGCAAGTCCCTATGTGCCTGTAATTAAAATAGAAAATGTTTATACTTACCTGAGTCTGGTGCTCCCCTGACCACTAGGGTGTACAACTCAGGTTTCATTGAAGTACTGTAAGGACATGGGGAGCCAAGAGATAGATCCAATGCGTCTCAGTACAGGCGGTCCCCAACTTAAGGACACCCCACTTACAGATAACCCCTAGTTACAGACGGACCCCTCTGCACATTGTGACCTCTGGTGAAGCTCTCTGGATGTTACTATACTCTCACGCTGCAATGATCAGCTGTAAAGTGTCTGTAATAAAGCTTTATTGATAATCCTTGGTCCCATTACAGCAAAAAAGTTTAAATCTCCAATTATCACTGGGGCAAAAAAAAAATTTGTCTGGAACTACAATTATAAAATATACAGTTCCAACTTACATACAAATTCAACTTAAGAACAAACCTATGAAACCTATCTTGTATGTAACCCAGGACTGCCTCTATAGGGTTTTTTTATAGTGCCATAGGAGGCACTTGCTACAGGGTGATTTGGGACACTAAAACAAAGGTTCACAAGGACCTGTGGGTGGTTTCGTCTCCCAAATCACCACCGACAGGTCCTCTTTAAATTTTCTTTGGCTGCCATATTTGGAAAGTAGTTTCACAAGGCCGCCCCCTCTAGGAGGTGGAAATGCCTGAATTTTCATTTATAAATATTTATCATTCCTAAAAATTGGTTGGAACCCCCCTGCAATTAGCCAGCTATCCCTGTGGATAAGAAATTAGGGAATCTATTATGATAAAACCCCTCTATGGAAACCCATGAAAAATTTTAAGCAGTTTATGAAAACAGTTTTATAAATATGTTGTATGTTAAAATGTTTATCCCATAGTTGGGGGGGAAAGATGTTGGGTCAACTTGTGTGTATTGGGCAGCAGACAACAGGAAGTCTCCTCTGCCCTGACCGGGGTAATTCTAAACAGAGCAGGGACAGTGGGGCTCATTTAATAAGGGTCCGAACGGCGCACTTTCGTCGGGTTTCCTCGTTTATTTGCGTTTTGTGCCGAATTGCCCCGGGATTTTGGTGCATCAGGGCCGGCTTGCACGCGACAGAAATCTGGGGTGTGGCCATCAGACAACCCGACGGATTCGGACAAAACGCGGAATTTAAAAAGGATTTGTGTCGCAAGATCATCACTCACATGCACTCACATGAAGAAGCAGGTGAACTCCGGCGGATCTCGGCGCAGCAGCGACACATGGAGGATATTGGGCGCACGACCTTAGTGAATTGCGGCAGAACCCGAATCCTCATTGGACAACGCACCACGGGATCTCAACAGGACCGGGTAAGTAAATCTTCCCCAATGTCTTTAACCCTGAAAGAGAGACTCACACGTCTTAAGGACGGGTAAACTGTGCGTCGCGTGCTTCATTGCCCCAGAAGACGTTAGTGAAGAAGAAAATAACAATTTGCAAATTATTTTATTATCGACTGAAGGACGTGGATTACGGAATATCCGCACTTCACTAAACGAGAAGAGCATTTTGCCGCCGGTTTAATGATATTTTCCTATAATGGATGTTTTACTTAGCCTGTACTCTCGACACATTAGAGGCTCCATAAAAGTTGCTTGATTACACTGTCATTGTCAGGGAAATGTCACCACTGACTCCAGATAACTAGTTCATTTTCCGTTGCAGATGTAATTGCCATGGGCATGCTAATTCCTGCGATACAAGTGTTTCACCTTACAAGTGCCTATGTGACACCGAGAGCTTCACCGATGGGGATAAAGTAAGGCTTTCCATTTTTATTTCTGTTTGGTAACATTTTTTATAATTAGTGACACAAGAGACAACAAGTTTCCATGTACAGAAGTTTTCAAGACCTCAAAAACTATTTCTCACTAGAGAACTTGAGATTCAGATGTTTCCATGTTCCTTCAGGTCATTACACTTGAGGAGGACACGTCAACATGAAATTATTTCACTGTGATACAAAAAGTTTTCTTTTCATTAATTAGAATTAAATATTTATGGGTTAAAAATGGAGAGATTTGGGACCTAACGTGGGAAGGTCCTCCATTTACAACAAGAGTGGCTGTATCGAGTGTCTCTTTTGCTCTGGAGGACTTGGCCCCTTTGGGTATTCCATGGGAAGTACATTGATTCTAATCAAAACTGTGTAATGCCTAATTTGTCCTGTGGGGGTGCTGAAGAGGAATATTGTTACATTGCTGATTATTGGTGGTACCAGAAGGATCCTGCTATCAGTTCATGATCTTGATCAGAGTGTTTTGCACATAGGCTGAAGGTCAAAAAGGGTTTTCTATTGCTGTGGTTGAGAGAAAGATATAACATCGGGTGAGAAGCAGATCTCTGTGATATATCTTTTTATAGGATTTAATATAGATTTTATAGGGAGTAAAAATACAAAAGACAGGACTCCTGAGAGAAATACAGACGGTCCCCTACTTAAGAACACCCGACTTAGATACGACCCATAGTTACAAACAGACCTCTGGTAATTGGTAATTACTGTTCTTTATCCTTAGGCTACAATAATCAGCTGTAACAGTTATCACTGGTGTCTGTAATGAAGCTTTATTATTAATCCTGGTTCTTATAAAAATCCAACATTCTTAAAATCCATTTGTCCCAGAGACCAAAAAAAATTTGGCTAGGGTTAAAATGATAAAATATACAGTTCCAACTTACATACAAATTCAACTTAAGAACAAAATTACAGAACCTATCCTGTACGTAACCCTGGGACTGCCTGTAGTCAATCCTCACTACCATGGATAAACATACCGCTTGTCATTTCTCCTTTTATTAGTGTATGGCACTGTGTGGGTGAGATTATAAGGACTCTCCCTGTCAATCACTGTGTGTTGGTGGGATAATCAGTATTTTCACTGTCAATCACTGTGTGTAGGCGGGGTAATCAGGATTGTCACTGTCAATCACAGTGTGTGGGAGGGGTAATCGGGACTCTCACTGTCAATCACTGTGTATGGGTGGGGTAATCAAGACTCTCACTGCCAATCACTGTGTGTGGGTGGGGTAATCAAGGCTCTCACTACCAATCACTGTGTGTGGGCGGGGTAAACGGGACTCTCACTGTCAATCACTGTGTATGGGTGGGGTAATCAAGACTCTCACTGCCAATCACTGTGTGTGGGTGGGGTAATCAAGACTCTCACTGCCAATCACTGTGTGTGGGTGGGGTAATCATTACTCTCACTACCAATCACTGTGTGTGGGCGGGGTAAACGGGCCTCTCACTGTCAATCACTGTGTGTGAGCAAAGTAATAAGGACTCTCACTGTCAATCACTGTGTGTGGGTGGTGTAATCACTGAGGTTAATCACTGAGGCTGCCAATCACTGAGGGTAGGTGGTGTAATCTGGACTGTCACTGCCAATCACTGAGTGTGGGTGGGGTTATCAGGAATGTCACTTCCAATCAGTGTGTGAGCAGGGGATTCAGGACTCTCACTGTCAAACACTGTGTGTGGGCGGAGTAATCAGGACCCTCACTGTCAAACACTGTGTGTGGGCGGAGTAATCAGGACCCTCACTGTCAATCACTGTGTGTGGGCAGAGTAATCTGTACTCTCACTGTCAATCACCGTGTGTGGGGTAATCAGAACCCTCACTATGTCTAGTAATTGTGCAGCACCATATCCATCATGTACTTCCAGTATGTAATGGCTCTATTGGGTTTCCCTTAGGAGCATATATAAGAACGCCACCTCTTGCCATAATATCCCTCCTTATAATATTGTAGACTCTGGGAGGTACAGAGGAGGTCCCATAGACAAGCCCTTGCTTTTATAAGTAGAAAATAATTTGCGTTTATAGTGAATACAGTTTTCTAACTACCAATGATTTTCAATATCACCTTTATCTAGAATAAATTAAAAATTTCCCCAGATAAACAGTGCACACCGTGGCTATAAATTCTGCACCCCCCCCCCCGCCCCCTCCACTCATCAAACACTAGAAGCAATCTTTTCCAGACTTGATAACAATAAGTGGGATTCCAGCCTTTCATTAGCGGCCGCGGTTAGATCAAATTAATTGAGAGAGATTTTCGTAAAAAAAAAAAAAAACCCACACTTGCACCTTACTGGAAATAACAAGCAAAATTGTTTTATTGTTACATTAAATTTTAATATTCCGTTTCCAGTGTCTTCTCTTCTGCGGAAGCAAATTAAATAAATCTTTTGATATAAAGACATATCTTTTTACTGCTCGGGAAAATTGCCTTAATCATTTTAAACACCGTGGCCTCCCGTGGCTAAGATTTTTCATGCCTTTTAGATTTTTTCTGCAGGCAGGTATATCTTGTTTTGCAGGCGGCCAGGTTGGTGTTGTTTCTTATCTCGCCGCCCTTTTATGTCTTCTTATATTATAATTATCAGGACGGCGCATTACATGGCAAAAAAAAAAAAAAATTATTGACTAAATTTTACTTTTGGAATTAAATTAATATATATATTTTTTAAAAATTTAATATTCTGACTTCAAAGCCGTCACATATTCATTTCCTCTAAATGATTTCTAGACATTTTTTTGTGCTTTTGATAACAGGTGAAAGTCATAGAAATTACATTTTGATATTTTAAAAAATTAATTTCTGGGGAGAAAAAGGAAAAACAAAAAATAATTACAGGGAAATTAAATATTAAAATTATAAGTAGCTGAGGAGGCACTGTACCTTTGTACCTTTCTTAAAAAATGCAGTGTGAACATGAGCTTAGCTAGCTATCTTTACAGCAGCATTAGCTCTAACCATCTGCCCCTGTGTTGTCTGTATCTCTGAGTTCTGGCCCAATCACTATTAAGGCTGGGGCATAAGAGCCCTGCCCACTCTTCCTAGGTTGCTGGCTATAGAGTTACTCTTAGTTGCCTCCATACTTTGTGTGTTGCTCTGCTGATTGTTTTCCTGGGATCCTGACCTTTGGCTCTTGTTTAGACTACTCTACTGTTTTGTGATTTTGTACTTGTTTGCTCTGTTTGTTGTGACCTTGTTCTGGTGACTATTCTTAGCTGTTTGTACTGTTTTGTCTTTGACTTTATGTTTTGCACTTTTGGAGCAGTAAGGGATTGTCGACCAGTTACTGGTCGAGTAAGTAGGTAGGGCCCAGGCTGGTTTTAGATTAAGTAGGACCCTAGGCAAAACTAAAAGTGGGGCCCCAAAATAAAACTATTTTATTAACAGTTACATTCAGTACAATTGATTCCCTTTAGCCCTGAGCTATAATAACAATTTGTGGTTTGCACACAGTAGTATCGTATAGCAATCTGTAATATGGGACTGTAGGCAAATTTTATAAGAGATAGACATATATATAGATAGGAAATAGACAAATTATAGGAGATACATTATTAGACAGATAGATGACAAGTATATAGACAGTATATAGATGAGAAGCATCTTCACCTGGGCATTTAACCAAGGGGTATTAACCGAGCAATACATCCTCTCCCCACAAAAGTCCACATTAAGGGGTGCCCCTTTAGGACAGGGGCCCTGGGTAAATGGCCAGTTTGCAACCCCCTAACGCCTGCCCTGGGAAGGGCGATTGGTGGGTTCTGAATTAAAACATCAGCTAGAGCCATGTAGACCTGGTTGGTGGGTTCTGAATGGACACTAGAATAAAACATATTTAGCCAAATCTCAAGTGTATTTCCAGGGGGCTTGGAACCAGAGATGATCAGACCTTTTCAGGTACAGGTTCTCTGAGTTTGGCCAAACCGGAGTTTGGTTTGAGTCCGGATTTGGGTATACCGGTGACAACTGTTGTTACCCTATAAACTCAACAAAGTCAACAGCGACATTTAAATACCAGCGTGTGCCATTTTCCTTAGGATCATCACTCCTGGGTCACCATAGCTCAGTGATGGCGAACCTTTTAGAGACTGAGTGCCCAAACTACAATCGAAAGCCACATATTTTTCACAAAGTGCCAAAGCCAATTTAAAGTAACTTATTGCTCCCTGCTGTGTCACAGATTCGAAGACACCAATACAGGAGAAAGATGGAGACATTCGGATTATTATTGTAGCTTCCCTCTAAGGTCCCCTTAACAGGATGAATCACAGGCCCTGTGAAGGGGCTTCAATAATAATACAGCTCTGCCCACTCCTCCTTGCTCCTCCTGAACTTCAAGTCACTTTAAAATAGTACTGAACATGGCACGTTCTGGGCTGCCTGTGACTGCAGGAGGAGGAGTCCTGAATGGGGACCTTGGTGCTGGGTGATGGCCTGGGTGCCCACAGAGAGGGCTCCGAGTGCCACCTCTGGCACCCGTGCCATAGGTTCGCCACCACTGCCATAGGGGAACAACAATGCTAGAAATAATAGTGGGGTGAACTCCCCTCGGCGCATGAATGGCATAAAAAGCATAAATAGTGCCGATCAAGGGCAAAAACTCTTTGAATCAATGGAGTGCCATTATGGGGAGGATTGATGCTCCCCATTGACGTCATTGGGTGCAACAACCCTTCCGAAAATGATGGCGCCCACCATCCCCCCCTCTCTCACGAAACGCTCAGATAAATGAGAACAGAATTCAATGCAATATTAAAAGATTTGTCGAAAGTAGAAAAGGACGACTTCAACACCTCAAAAATGACCGATTCTTACCGAATCTACCACCCAACAATTAGATTCACTTATCTCAAATAACGTCACGTTGCCACATTGGGTGAATCCCTCCCTTAGCATCCAACACAACCCAATATCATTTTCTTAATAAAACGAGTCCAATCAGATAACTTCTCCGGTGAAAAGACATGAACCTAATCAGGGAATCGGAGCGAGGTAGAACTTTCCACACCGCTCTCCAATTTTCTATCACCAGCCTTATCTTTATAACCAATTTGTATTCAGCGTCTCTCCTGAAATTGATTGCCAATGCATTGGTAAGGCTTTGTAAATTGAATAGAAAATGAATTGGCCAAGAAAAGTTAATATCAGGGGGTCCTCGCCAGTAAATCATTAGCCAACTGGTGGAAATGTCAGCCTCGCATGCCATTCATATTAAAGCTACTCATGAATATTAACATTTTTCTGTTTGATATATATGGTATTACGGATTAGAACATTTTTCTACAAACGGAGTAGGGGCATAATTGATATATATCATCATCTTATGAATTATTAATAGATAAGTATCTTAATGATGTCAGTATAGTGTATCCCCTGCACTTGCTTCGGAATCTCATTTACTGCCAGAATCTAATAGAAAACAGCTTTTAAGATCTTCTTAAAGGACCTTCGTGCGCCGGCACACCGGGAGACTGAAGACGCTTTATTCATTTCGTAGTTTTGCTAGAGGGTTTCAGAACATAAACACCGTCATCTCATTCAATTACCGAGCAAATGAGAATATTACAGAATATTGGTTGGACATGGTATTTAGGAGCCGGGGGATGGGATTTCTCAGCTTTATACGTGTAATGTAGCGCAATATGGTGGCAGAGGGAACATGAGGGGCCACCGAGGTCCTTATACCAGGGTTATCCGGCATATACTAATGGGGGGGGGGGTACTACTAAGCCAGGCAACATCCTGATCTTCTACAATTGGCACAGACGACAATGCTATCGCCTCTATTATCTATCTATCTATTATCTATCTATCTATTATCATCTTCTATTTTCTCATATCTATCTATCTATCTATTTATCTCATATCTATCTATCTACTATCTACTATCGATCTACTAATCTATCTATCGATTTAGCTCATATCTATCTATCTCATTATCTATCGTATTTATCTCATATCTATCTAGTCTATATCTTTATCTCATATCTATCTATCTATATCTATCTATCTATACTAGTTCTCATACTATCTCTATACTATTCTCTACTATCTATCTACATCTATCTAATTCTATCTATCTATCTATCTCATAATCATCTATCTATCTCATCTACTATCTACTATCTATCATCTATCTATCTATATCTATCTATCTATCTATCTATCTATCAATCCTCCCCCATATCTATCTATCTCATATCTATCTATCTATCTATCTATCTATCTATCTATCTATCTCATATCTATCTATCTATCTATCTATATCTATCTATCTATCTATCATATCTCCTATCTATCTATCTATCTACTCTATCTATCTATCTATCTATCTATCTATCTATCTATCTATCTATCTCATAGTCTATCTATCTATCTATCTCCTATCTATCTATCTCATATCTATCTCTATCTATCTATCTATCTTCGGGTCTTTGTGGTGGATTTATCATTACTTCTATGCCAGAAAACTGTTATACGGCCCTGAAATAGGCATAATTCTAGAAGCACGTCCAGGAATTATCCCCATTTCTACCCTTGTGCCATTTCCTCGCCAAGTATTCGTGAAGGAGGTATTGTTGGGAGGTCAAGTGGGAACGATGGGAACGTTCCTTCACCCACACTTGGGTATTACCTATAGCCTGTGCCGGAACTGGGGTAGTAACTGTCCCACCACACACTGGGGCCCTGAAATCATCCCCTACCCCACCCCCCCCCCCCCCCAATATCTACAGTATGTATATCTGTAATGAATACATCTATATATGAAGGAGAGCAGAGAAAGACTCATGTAGAGCTGAAATGTGAAGGTCCAGTCTTCTCACCATATTCTGTATTTGGAGTGCTGTATTAAAAATATATATCAGTAAAAGACCCGGGTCCTGTCCCTAATTGGAGTGTGCACACTTGGTGGGTGCCCGAGGGGGTGGGGCGCATTAAATGTGCCCCATGCTGCTCCAAGTTGCAAATACAGGCAGTCCCCGGATTACGTACAAGATAGATTCTGTAGGTTTGTTCTTAAGTTAATTTGTATGTAAGTCGGAACTGTATATTTATTAATTGTAGCTCCAGGCAGAATTTTTGGTTCTGTATGACTATTGGATTTAAAATTCTTGGTTGTCATAAGAACCAGGATTAGCATAAATCTTAAGTGCAGACGCCTGTGATACTGTTACAGCTGATTATTGTAGCCTAAGGCTAAAGTACAGTAATTACCAACATCCAAGGTCCGTTTGTAATAGGGGTGTCTGTAAGTCGGGTGTTCTTAAGTAGGAGGCCGCCTGTATTGTATTTTGAAGTCATAGATCTATCTCTACCTTTGCTTCACACAACATAGCGATAATAGCCAGCGCTATGTACATAGAATAATACACATAAGACTCATCCTAAATCCTACAACACAACATCACCTAATATAATACAATGTATCAGGCGGGTCGTACCATATTTTCGTATAACGCTGTCATCTTGTATTAATAAGAGAAGGAGAACTTCTTCCCGGATACAAAACTATTATTTTGACTGAACACTTAAAGGATCTGTAGATGAGGACTCAAAGGAGTTATGTGATATTAAAACTAATAGACACGTGAACTTGTATGATTTATTTTTACAATTGCGCCATTAATCAGAAATTTAATCCTTATAATAGCCGATTTTGCAATTTCTTTCGGTGCTATACATAAGATTCAGAAAGTCTTTGGGAAGTGTCTTTACTCGAGTTACTAGAACCTTGGTGATCCGGAGAGTCCACCTGTCCTTCCTGTCCTATCTTATATTGCTCCTTTATTACTAGGGCTGATGTAAGTTTCATAGCAAGTTTGTCCGAATCCAGTAATTCGGGAACTGATTGGGGTCATTTACTACGGGCCCGATCACGTTTCCGACGTTTACCTGATTTCCATTTGCGCCGATTTTCCCTGTATTGCCCGGGTTTTGGCGCACGCGATAGATTTTGGCCCATCGCGCCGGCATGCACCGACGGATTCGGAGAAACCGCCGCATTAAAAAAAAAAAGTGTTGCGGGACACGCGCTACCTCACCAGGTTTAGGATGGTGCATTCCGGCGACCCAGGGAACTTCAGCGCAGCGCCACCTGGTGGAACGCGAGGAACGCCATAGTGAATCCCGGAAGACCCGAATCCACCGCAGAGACGCGCCACCTGGATCGCGTTGGAGTAATAAATCTGCCTCATTATCTCATGTCTATGGGGTTTCCTGTCCCTCTCCCCTACAGTATTGTAGTAAAGGATTTGGGGAGAGATTACCACCTGCCGTGGTGACTGGTGACACTTCTCTCCTCTACTTTGAAAGGTTGTCCGACGTTTAAGTGTCGACTTCGTCTATCATTGGACGATAAATGCCTGAGGATACTGATGGCTTTCGTCCTATCAATGGCTCTATTATGTATGGTTCTCCTGTACCCCCCCCTACAGATGACTTGTAGGTAAAGGATTTGGGGAGGATTACACCTGCCATGGTGACTGTGTCAACTTACTCCCCTCCACCTATGAATGGTTTGTCCGACGTTCAGGGGTCGGACCTTCGTCTGTATCATGGATGATAATTCTTGATGGATACTGATTGCTTTCGTCCTAATCAAGCTCATAGTGTATGGGGGTCTCCTGACCCTCCCCTACAGATGACTTGAGGTAAGAGGATTTGGGGAGAGATACCACACTGGCAGTGGGACTTGGTGGCAATTTACTCCCATCTACCTAACGAGAAGGGCGTCCCACATCAAGTGGTTGGACCTCGTCTCTGATCATATGGCATGATAATTCTGATCCTTGATGGATACTGATTGCTTCGTCTATCAAGGCTCATCAGCTTGTGGTTCGTGTAGAGCATCAAAGTCGTGCAGAACCCAGATTTAATAAAACACTACTTTGGATTGGGACTAGAATAGGTTCCTTCTAATCCTTCCTTGACCCTCAAGTTCTCGTCTATGGATGGTTTTCCAGGAGGATTACAAGATATTGGTTTGGTGGAATAAATTAGTCATCCCATTGATGGTAGGTATAGTGGACCCGTTCAAATCGGGGTTATAGCTGAGGAAGGTTATCGGAAGGATTATGTTCCCCGTGATGTCATCAGGAGCAGTGAGCATAGAATTAATGATGGAACATTCTAGGAGTTAACTATAGATAGCGGCACTCAATGCTCGGCGTGCTCGTTCTTCGAGACAGAACTTTCCAATGCTCGAGTGCTCGTCTCGAATAAACGAGCCCCATTAATTCAATGGGGAGTCCCGACATTTTTCAAAGGGACCATAGGTTCGGGAATAAAATTGTTATTTAATTGAAAGAATTCTTCTGATAAGTTATCATATGTATGCAAACATCTGCAATCTATTCTCACTGTTTCCGTGCGTAATTATCTCCCGACAAGTACAGATGTGAAGAACATTGAAGATAGAATAAAACATTGAAGACACAGGATCATTTAGTGAAAAAACGCAGTGAAAACACAGTGAAGATAGATTACAGATGTCGTCACATCTGCCTTTACATTGTCGGTGATACGCTTCCCTTGATCCTCTACTTCTCTCGCTGAAGTCTCCCCGTGCTTCCCGATGGTGTCTCCTCCGTGCTGCCCGATGTCTGCCTCCCCGTGCTGCCCCTATGTTGTCTCCCTGCGCCGTTCTGGCGCGAATTTCTGTCTCCCTGCTGCCGTGCTGCGCGATGTCGGTCTCCCTGTTGGCCGTTCTGCGCGATGTTCTGTCCTCTCCCTGCTGCCGTTCTGGCTCGATGTCGTCTCCCTTCGCCGTTCTGTCTGGCGATGTCCTTCTCCCTGCTGCCGTTTCTGCGCGAATGTCTGTCCTCCCTGCTGCCAGCTGCCCGATTCTGTCTCTCTGCTGCCGTGTCTGCCGATGTCGTCTCCCGCTGCCGTGGCCTGCCCGTGTCTGTCTCCTGCTGCCGTCTGCGCGAATGTCTTTTCCCTGCTGCCCGTGCTTCGCGATGTCCTGTCCTCCCGGCTGGCCGTCTTCGCTGATGTCTGTCCTCCCTGCTGCCGTTCTGTCTGCGGTGTCTGTCTCCCGCTGCCGTTCTGCACTATGTCTGTCTCCCCTGCTGCCGTGCTGGCGCGATGTCCTGTCTCCCTGCTGGCCGTTCTGCGGCGATGTCTGTCTCCCCTGCTGCAGTTCTGCGCGATTCTGTCCCCTGCTGCCGTTCTGCCGATTCTGTCTCCCTGCTGGCGTTCTGCGCTATGGTTGTCTCCCTGCTCCCATGCGCCCGATGTCTGTCTCTCTGCTGCCGTGCTGCCCGATGTCTGTCTCCTCCCCCTGCCGTGCTCCCATGTCTGTCTCCGCTGCTGCCGTTCCTGTCTGTCGCGATGTCTTTCTCCTGCGGCCGTGCTTGCGCGATGTCTGTCCCCTGCTGCGTTCTGCTTGCGATGTCTGTCTCCCTGCTTGCTGCCTTCTGACGATGTCTGTCTCCCTGCTGGCCGTTCTGTCTGGCGCGATGTCTGTCTCCCTGCTGCCGTTCTGCGCGATGTCTGTCTCCCTGCTGCCGTTCTGCACGATGTCTGTCTCCCTGCTGCCGTGCTGCCCGATGTCTGTCTCCCGGCGCCGTTCTGCTCGATGTCCTGTCCTCCCTGCTGCAGTTCTGCGCGATGTCTGTCCTCTCCTGCTGCCTGTTCTGCGCGATGTCTGTCTCCTGCTGCCTGCCGGTCTGGCGAGTGCTGTCCCCCCTTGCTCCCCGATGTCTCCCTGTTGCGCGAATTTCTCCCTGCTGCCGTTCCGCGTGTATCTTCCGACAAGTAGCGATGTGCCGAACATCTGTAATCTATTTCTTCACTGTTTTCTTCTGTCTTTTCACTTACATGATCCGGTTCACTGTGTTCACTGTTTTTTATTCTACTTCTTCAGTGTTCTTCACTGTGTTTTTTTAATTAAATGCTCGATCGTCGAGCAGGGAAATACTCGTCCCGAGCAACGAGCCGCTTCGAGTACCTTTAATATGCGCGAACGACATCAGCTCGGACTATTAATACTCTCTCATCTCTAGATTTAACACAAACGATGATGCCCGCAATGAGTGCAGTGTTACCACAGAATCTGAACTCAGGGCCACTGATCACTATTTGTAGTTTATCCAACCAATTTGGTTTGTTTCCCTCTGAATGGAGAACCTACAACACAACACTCATGCTTAAGTGTTGAAGGTCTTTCCGTGGCTCTCCACGGAGGTCCTCGGCTGTAGGATAATTTCTTTCTTCTGGTAGTCTTTTCCTCTGACCTGAAATCTTGACCATGGCTGGTTGTGGTGAACTGGTGTCTTTCACTCCCCAACATACTTTTCTGGACTCTTTCTGGAACCTTCAGTAGTTTGGGAATTCTTGAGACACTTGAGGGCACCTTGTATGGAACGCTGCTTGAACCCAAAGAGACCCAGAGCCACCGTGACAGAACAACCCTGTCTCCCCTTGGCGAGTAGGGGAAGAGAGCTTGAGTTATCCCCCACCTCTTGAGGTTGTGTCTCAGTAGACCACTCCATCTTATTTTATTACTAAGTGGAAAAATTACTTCTAATTACTGATGACTTTCAGCAGCCGGTGTCATGACTTTCGAATGGCTTTTTTGCACCGCTTCTTTCTCATCTGTTTCATACTAGAATTTCATTTCAATAGCAACCCTTCAGAAATATATATAAACGTGAGTGTTCAATACTTATTACACTACTTTATAGTGAAAATATAGAAATTTGTGACTCCTCACGATTGTGAAGAAAAAAGCAGCAGATTAAATAAAAGAAAAATATAAACAATTATAATACATATGCTTTTATAACATTTTGCCAAATATCTACCAAAAATTATGTAAAAAAAATAAGCCGAAAATTGATTGATATTTAAGGCCGTCTCAGGTTACGTACGTACAGATCGATTTCTGTAGGGTTGTTCTAAGTTGAATTGTATGTAGTCGGAACGGTATATTTTATTTTTAAACCCCAGACAAATTTTTTTTTGGTCTCTGTGACAATTGGATTTTAAAAAATAATGGGGCAGTTTCTACCCCTGTCCTTTCGCGATCCAGCAGCGCGTTCCTGCGGTGGATTCGGTTCCGGCGGGATTCACTAGGTAGTTTTCCTCCCCGTCCACAGGTGGCGCTTTCTGCGCTGAGTTTCCCCCCCCGAGGCGCGCTTTGAATGCCCTGAAATTCACCGGCCTATATACCTGGTGAGGTAAAGTGTAATTTTTTTTTCCGCAACACATTTTTTGTCTTAAATGGGGCGTTTTTTTTTCCGAATTCCTCCGTCTGGTTTTCTTTCTTCCGGCCCCACGCCCCCTGATTTCCGTCGCGTGCATGCCAGCGCCGAGGCGCCACAAGCCGATCCGTGCGCAAAAATCCCGGGGCAATGCGTTCCAATCGGTGCAAATCGGAAATATTCGGGTAACACGTCGGGAAACCCGAATCGGGCCTTAGTAAATTACCCCCATTGGTTGTCTAAGAACCGGATAACAATAATCTTAACTGCAGACACCTGTGAACGGATTAGAGTCGCTTTTGTAGCCTAGGAGCTAACAAGTACAGTAACTTACCAATCATCCAGAGGTCCGTTATTTGTAACTAGGGGTCGTCTGGAACAGTCGGGTGTCTTAAGTAGGGGCCTCCTTAACTTAAAAGGGTGTCCAGTGACGGAGGAGTATTTAGGAAGTGAAACTCTGTGAAGATTTTACGGCATGAAGGGGGCTCTTTCCATAGCCCTTAGTGCTGAAGCTGCAGTTTTCATTTAGTCATTAGTTAATTAACAAGTTTGATTTTATAAGGAGAAGGCCATTGACACGTATTAAGAAGATCCCACCACATCGCGTGCTGGGTCTATGAGTCGGTGTCCCGATGGATTTCCTTTAATCTCTCCGACGAACAATTAATTTGACCTCCATTTATAGGGAAAGCCCCAAACTCGTATTAGGTGACCACGGCTTTAGTAAGCAGTAATTGTTCTGCTAATGCCTTCTCTCCATTACTCCCTTTCATATCCTCAGAACGCTAATCATAACCATGACATTGGACGCCATCATCACTCAAATGGAATGATACAAGGCGAGTGATAAACCTTTCTGTTCTTCTGTGTGCTTAGATTGAGCGAGTAAGGAATATGTCCAGCCCAGGGGTGGGCTCAAGCGAGGACCCAGCCCTGCTTCCATGGAGTCATTAGAGGGTAGGACACCAACACACAAAACAACACAAACAACCCCTCATACCAACGTAGCGTAGATGTCATTTTTTTTTAACAAAAAAATTTTTCCTGATGGGGGGGGGGGGGGGGGGGGGGGGGGGGGGGGGGGGGGGGGTGAGTTTTAAACATTTCCGCCCTACTTGTTATTCCTGCTGGCATGGCGACTGTCCTTTGATATTATCTTTAGTACATCAAATGGGAACATTTTAGTTATATTTTGGTTGCCCTGTAGTTTTCATGCAATTTGTAATGTATTCAGTTCAAAGATCTAAGAAGTCTGGCTCATACTGGATAGGCATAAAACAAAACAGAAAATGATTCCGAAAGAGTATATTGAGCATATTCCAACAGGAAAAGTGAGGAGCACTGATCATACGGCTGACCACAGATTGTTGAGGGTTTCGAGAGGAAATTAGGAAAGTGCATGCATCATAGATCCGCTACGATGGCCAGAGCCGAGGGCTAAATTATATTTTATATGTAACTGTTAAAGTGAATATACAGGCAGGGTTACCATACATAGTTTTTTCTTAAGTATTTGTAGTAAGTCGAAACTGTATATTTTAATCATTGTAGATCCAAACAAAAATTTTTTTTGCCCCATTGACAATTGGATTCAAAATTTTTTGCTGTAACGGACCAAGGTTATCAATAAGCTTCATTACAGACCTTACAGCTTATTTGCAGCCTGGACTATGTAACATCCAGAGAGTTCACCAGAGGTCAGCAGGGTCGTCTGTAACTACGGGGTCGTCTGAGTTGGGTCTTTTTAAGGGAGAGCACCTGTATTGTACTGTATGTACTGTATAATATGTAATATATTGTAACTGTGCTGTATTATATACATATATAATATATATAATTTTATACTGTACTTTAACTAATAATTTATAATACCTTATTTTTCTAATAATCGCAAAAAACCTTAGATTTCTCAGAAATCAAAGGTGCGCCCTAAAGTCCAGTGCGCCTTATATATGAACTATATAAACGTATATTTATAATAAATGTAGTTAATCTATTTAATATTTAAACATTTTTAGAATATAATGATGATTAACGTATGGAAAAAAAAGCAGCAACATCCTTCCATCTGTTCTTGCTATTGTATAATCTCATAATGTACAGGGGGTCCCCCAGGTTACATCGATTGGTTCTGTAGGTTTGTTCTTAAGTTGAATTTGTATGTATCAGACTGTATTTTTATCATTTTATCCCAGACAAATTGGTTTGAAAAATGTTGGGGTTGTCATGAACCAGATAACATAAAGCTTCATTACAGACGCCTGTGATACTGTTACAGCGATTATTGTAGCCTAGGGCTAAAGTACAATAATGACCAACATCCAAGGTACCACAGTCCCTTAATTTAGGAGCGGTTATAAATTGTAGCATTAGACGCTTTTCCCTTTTTTGTGATTGGTTCTTGGAATCCCAATTAAATCAGACATCTTGGGCAGATTTACTACCGGTCCGTTCGTCGATCCAGCGGCGCGTTCTCTGTCACTGGATTCGGGTCCGGCCGGGATTCACCAGGTATGTTCCTCCTCCGCCTCCACCAATTGGCGCTGCGGCGCTGAAGTTCCCCGGAGGCGCGCTGGAATGCCCTGAAATTCACCGCCTATCCTGTGAAGGTAGTGTAATTTTCGCAACACATTTGTTTGCCTTAATGCGGCGGTTTTTTCCGATCCGTCGGGTTTTGCGTTCGGCACGCCCCCGATTTTCCGTCGGCGTGCATGCCAGCGCCGCTCGCGTGGCCACAATCCGATCTGTTGCGCCCAAATTCCCAGGGCATTCAGGTGTCAATCGTCGTCGAATCGGAAATATTCGTGTAACACTTCGGGAAAACGCTGAATCGGGCCCTTAGTACAAGACCCCCGCTTGTGTCCATTGGAAAAAGCCCTTTAAGGACACAAAAAAGTGGATGTAAATGGATTCCAAAAGATGAAGTTGCACCTTTGTGCCCCTTACCTATCTCCATGTCAAGTGGGCTGGGGACAGGAGTAAAGTCGGGGCGCAGCCAGGGAGAGCAGAGTTGGCCGGTATGGGGCGTTCCTGTCCCGTGCCTGCACACTGCCATTAGCCTTCGCTATTCTTCATCAGGATGCACTGTCGTGGAACTGCCCTTGGTGCAACACCTGCAGGATAGATTAGTGGCGAGTGCCGAGGGAGGCGGGGATTGCATCATACACTGGCCTTTCGAATTGGCATGTGTATGATAAATCCCCTCATGAATGCACCTTGCTACCTAACTCATCTCCCAATCAGATTGGTCCCCATTTACACATGAGCTCCATGCAATGACCTTTGTTTTAGAAGCCAGACAACATCCAATCACCTACTACAACCTATACCAAATCACTGGCATCGGGCAAATGTAAGAAAATGGGGCACATAAACTTACCTGTCGCCTGCGCGATCCCCGAGGTGCGATCTCCGACGAAACGCACAGTTGCCGCGATTCACTTACAGCGTGGCGCCCGATATCCTGCATTTGTCGCTTCCCGATCAGGAGTTCACCTTCTTCTTCCCGTTGCATGTAGTGCATTATATGCAACACAATTATAAGTAAATCCCGCGCTCAGTCGCCCCCCCCCACCCCTTTTGTGTCTCGTGAAAGCTGACGCGATCGCGACACAATCCAGTCGCGTGCGCCAAAACCCTGTTATTGCGGAAAACGGAAATCGTCGGCAAACCCCTTCGAATAACACAATTTGTCTTATAAATCTGCACCATAATTAAAAACACAAAATAAGAAATCTCTTATTTGTTAAAACCCCAATATATTTTACAAGATCGCACTCGGATGTTCTATTCGATTCTCTGAAAATCCTGATCCTCAGCGTTCTTTCCTCCTATAAATTACAGTAATTTCCAACTGAAGTCTCGGATCTTGAGAACCTCCGTCCGCTCTGACATTGTTTTTTTTTTCCTGTTAACTTTCGCCCTAAATATACACTGCATTTTTATGCCATTCCTGCCAGCTTCGGGCCTCGGGGGGATTGCCCTGGAGGGAATTCAGGAAGGGCATGATTTATGGTACGTTTGCAGCAGTTAGTCATTTTACTGCGGCTGTTATCTGTTAGTTAGCCGCGCTACAGCTTTAACTAAAAATTAAGCCCTTTAAGTGGAACAATATTTATTGTGCCATTACGGGAGCCTCTTGGAGAAGACGCATCTCACTGGGTCAACTTCAAAGGAAAGCGATGCCAACAGACTGACAGGGTCGCATGAATATGTATGAGCGCTGCTTACTGTGACCCACCGAAGTCATTGTGCGGCACATGGGAGGGAAGAAATCCAATTTTCAAAGGGATAAAGGACCCGGGCAATTCCGTTCAGGTGACTAATTGTTCCTAAGGGTGCGAAGTGTTAATTCCAAATTTTCCAAAATGATCACATGAGCAGCGCTGTAAGCTCGTAATGGTACAAGGACTATACGTCTGACTACTCCTCTTTTTTTTGTGTGGTCCGTGCTCCAGTGTGATCGCTGCGCCCCCTCTATAAACGACAAGCCGTTTCGTCAGGTGACCATGTCACGCTTATGGCTGCGTACCGTGCCGGTGCACAACTCTTCATCCAGCTGTCACTACGATGCAAGTGTAGACCCTCACCCGTCACCACGGGCACCGCGAGCGGGGGGGTGTTGACGACTGCTCGCACAACAGGCAGGTAACGTGCTCACGACGCTCCGGGATGGACAGAACATGGATGAGGGAAATATAAAATTGTGTAGTAATAGAGTATCTGGTGCCTTTGGTATAAATAAAAAGTAAAAAGTAAAAGTCTGAAGGGCTAGTTTGTACCTTGTGACTTCCAGTCTATGAGGATGGGGGGGACGAGGCTTAAGGTCTATGGATGAGGGGTCTTGGACCAAGAGCTACAGTCTATGAGGATGAGGGGGTGACACAAGAGCTTACATAGAGAAGGGTGACAGACTAAGACTGAGGATGAGGGAGTGACAGCAAAGCTTACAGTCTATTGAGGATGGGAGGGGATACAAGAGATTACAGTCTATGAGGATGAGGGGGTGACACACGAGAGCTTACAGTCTATGAGGATGAGGGGGGGGGGCACAGAGCTTACAGTCTAGAGGATGAGGGGGACACAAAGCTTACAGTCTATGAGGATGAGGTGTAAGAGGAGCACAAGAGCTTACAGTCTAGGATGGAGGGGGTGACATCAGAGCTTACTCTATAGGATGGGGTGACACAAGAGTTACAATCTTGAGGATGAGGGTGACACAAGAGCTTACACGTCTATGAGGATGGGAGTGGTATACAAGATATCTACAGTCTATGAGGATGAGGGGGTAGCAACAGAGCTTACAGTCTATGAGATGAGGGGGGGGGCACAAAGCTTCAGTCTATGAGATGAGGGGACTACAGAGCTACAGTCTATGAGGATGAGGGGGACACAAGAGCTTACAGTCTATAGATGAGGGAGGACACAAAGCTTACATTCTATGAGGATGAGGGTAACAAAGAGCTTACAGTCTATGAGGATGAGGGGGTGACAAAGAGCTTACAATCTATGATGGATGAGGGGTGACAACAAAGAGCTTACTAGTCTATGAGGATGAGGGGGGGACACAAGAGCTTACAGTCTATGAGGAATGAGGGTGACACAAGAGCTTACAGTCTATGAGGATGAGGGGGTGACACAGAGCTTACAATCTATGAGATGAGGGGTGACACAAAGCTTACATACTATGAGGATGAGGGTGACACAAGAGCTTACAGTCTATGAGGATGAGGGGGTGACACAGAGCTTACAGTCTATGAGGATGAGGGGTGACACACAGCTTACAGGTCTATGAGGATTAGGGGTGACACAAGAGCTTACAGAATATAAGGGTGAGGGGTGACACAAGAGCTTACAGTCTATGAGGATAGGGGGACACAAGAGCTTACAGTCTATGATATGAGGTTGGGGGGGGGACACATAGAGATTACAGTCTATGAGATGAGGGGGGGACACAAGATCTTACAGTCTATGAGGATGAGGGGGGGGGGGGGACACAAGAGATTACAGTCTTTGAGGATGAGGGGGGACACAAGAGCTTACATCTATGAGGATGAGGGGGTGGGGCATACAGAGCTTACAGTCTATATGAGGATTAGATGGGGGGATACAAGAGCTTACAGCTATGATGGATGAGGGGGGACACAAGAGTCGTACCGTTATGAGGATGACAAGAGCTTGGGATGAACACAAGAGCTTACAGTCCTATGAGGATGAGGGACACTAGAGCTTACGTCTATAAGGATTAGGGGGGGATACAAGAGCTTACAGTCTATAGGATAGGGGGATACAAGAGCTTACGTCTATGAGGTGAGGGACACCTTCTTACAGTCATAGGATGATGGGGGTGACACAAGAGCTTACAGTCTATGGAGATAGGGGGTGACACGAGAGCTTACAGTCTATGAGGATGATGGGGTGGACACGAGAGCTTACAGTCTATAGGATGAGGGGTACACAAGAGCTTACGATCTTATGAGGGATGAGAGGGGGGATGACACAAGAGCTTACAGTCTATGGATGTAGGGGGGACACAAGAGCTTACAGTCTATGAGGATGAGGGGGTCGACACAAGAGCTTACAGTCTTGATGAGTGAGGGGGTGACACAAAGTCTACTTAGTCTATGAGGATGAGGGGGTGCAGGCTTCAGTCTATGAGATGAGAGGGACACAAGAGCTTACAGTCTATGAGGATGAGGGGACACAAGAGCTTACAGTCTATGAGGATAGGGGACACTAGAGCTTACAGTCTATGAGGCAGGGGTGACACACGAGGCTTAACAGTCTATAGGATGAGGGGACACAAGAGCTACCCGTCTATGAGGATGAAGGGGTGTGACACAAGAGCTTATAGTCTATGAGGATGAGGGGTGACACAAGAGCTACCAGTCTATAGAATGAGGGGGGGGGATACAAGAGCTACAGTCTATGAGGATGAGGGGGGTGATACAAGAGCTTATCAGTCTATGAAGGATGAGGGGGCACAAGAGCTTACCGTCTATGAGGATGAGGGGGACACAAAGCTTACAGTCTATGAGGATGGATGGGGGTACACAATGAGGCTTACAGTCTATGAGGATGAGGGGGTGACACCGAGTCTGTACAGTCTATGAGGATGAGGGGGTGACAGACAAGAGCTACAGTCAGCTATGTAGGATTAAGGGTGGGACACAAGAGCTTACATTCTATGAGGATGAGGGGGTTTGTACACAAGACTTACAGTCTATGAGGATGAGGGGGGTGGCACAAGAGCTATACAGTCTATGATGATGAGGGTGACACAAGAGCTTACGTCTATAAGATGAGGGGTGACACAAGAGCTTACAGTCTAATGAGGATGCGGGGGTGACACAAGAGCTTACAGTCTATGAGGGAGGAGGGGGTGACACAAAAGCTTACAGTATGTGAGAGGGGGTGACACAGGACTTAGTCTATGAGGAGAGGGACACAAGACTCCAGTCTATGAGGATAGGGGGACACAGAGCTAATACAGTCTATGAGGTATGAGGGGTGACACAAGAGCTGACAGTCTATGAGGATGATGGGGTACACACAGAGCTTACAGTCTATGAGGATGAGGGGGTTGACAAGAGAGCTTACAGTCTATAGGATGGTGGGGTGACTACTGAGAGCTTTACAGTTCTTATGAGGATAGGGTGACACCAAGAGACTTACAGTCTATGAGGATGAGGGGGTGACACAAGAGCTTACAGTCTCATGAGGATGAGGGGGGACACAAGAGCTTACACGTCTATGAGGATGAGGGGGTGACACAAGAGCTTACAGTCTATAGGATGAGGGGGACACAAGAGCTTACAGTCTATGAGGATGAGGGGGTAACACAAGAGCTTACAGTCTATAGGATGAGGGGTGACACAAAGGCTTACAGTCTATGAGGATGGAGGGTTGAGGTTACAAGCTTGATAGCCTACTAGTAGAGGATGAGGGGGACAACGAGCTTACAGTCTATGAGGATGAGGGGGTAACACAAGTGTCTTACAGTCTATGGGATGAGGGGGGCCCAAGAGCTTACAGTCTAATTAGGATGAGGGGGGACCAAGAGCTTTACGTCTATGAGGTTGAGGGGTGAGGCACAAGAGCTTACAGTCTATGAGGTAGAGGGGTGACACAAATAGCTTACATGCTATGAGGGATGAGGGGGTGACACAAGAGCTTACAAGTCTATGAGGATGAGGGGGGACACAAAGCTTACAGCTATGAGTATGAGGGGGGACACAAGAGCTTACAGTCTATGAGGATGAGGGGATCACTAAGGCTTACAGTCTATGAGGCAGGGGGTGACACAAAGCTTACAGTCTATGAGGATTAGGGGGACACAAGAGCTTACAGTCTATGAGGATGAGGGGTGACACAAGAGCTTACAGTCTATGAGGATGAGGGGTGACACAAGAGCTTACAGTCTATGAGGATGAGGGGGGGACACAGGAGTTCAGTCTATGAGGAATGGGGGGGGACCAAATAAGCGCTTACAGTCTATGAGATGAGGGGGGGATACAGAGGCTTACAGTCTATGATATGAGGGGTGATAACAGAGCTTACAGTCTATGAGGATTGAGGGGGAGCACAGAGCTTAGCTGCGTCTATGAGGATAGAGGGACACAAGAGCTTACAGTCTATGAGTGATGTGGGTGACACAGAGCTTGACAGTCTATGAGGATGAGTGGGTGACACGAGACTTACAGTCAAACTGATGAGGATGGGGGGTGACACAAGAGCTTACAGTCTATGAGGATAAAAGGGGGGGGCCAAGAGCTTACTCTAGAGGATGAGGGGTGACACAGAGGCTTACAGTCTAATGAGGATGTAGGGGGTGACACAAGAGCTTACAGTCTATGAGATGAGGTGGGGGCCAAGAGTTTATAGACTATGAGGATGAGGGGGGGAATACAGAGCTTACGGTCTATGAGATGAGGGGGTGTTCAGTGCAAGAGCTTAAGTCTATGAGATGAGGGGTGACACAAGAGCTTCCAGTCTATGAAGATGAGGGGGTGACACAAGAGCTTACAGTCTATGAGGATGCGGGGATGACACAAGAGCTTACAGTCTATGAGGACGAGGGGGTGACACAAAAGCTTACAGTATGAGGAAGAGGGGGTGACACAAGAGATTACAGTCTATGAGGATGAGGGGGACACAAGAGCTTACAGTCTATGAGGATAGGGGTGACCAATAGCTACAGTATATAGATGAGGGGTGACACATTAACTTACAGTCTATGAGGATGAGGGGGGGACACAAGAGGCTTACAGTCTATTATATGAGGGGGGGACCAAGAGCTTACAGTCTAGAGGATGAGGGGGGGACACAAGTAGTCTTAGGCACGTCTTGAGGATGATGGGGGTGACACAAGTAGCTACAGTCTATGAGGATGAGGGGTGAGGGCAGAGAGCTTAAGTCATCTAGATGAGGGGGTGACACGAGAGCTTACAGTCTATGAGGATGAGGGGGCACAAGAGCTTACGTCTATGAGGATGAGGGGGGGTGACACAATAGCTTACAGTCTAGGTGGGGATGAGGGGGGACAGAAGATGCTTACTTCTATGAGGATTAGGGGTGACACAAGAGCTTACAGTCTATGAGGAGAGGGGGTGACCAATAGGCTACAGTCTATGAGATGAGGGGTGACACAAGTAGCTTACAGTCTTGAGGATAGAGGGGGGGCACAAAGTTTATAGACTCTGAGGATGGGTAGGGGGGATACAAGAGCTTACAGACATTCTATGAGGAATGAGGGGGTGCACGAGACTTACAGTTCTATTGAGATGTAGGGGGACACAGAGACTTTGCAGTCTATGAGAAATGAGGGGTGACAACAAGGCTTTACATCTATGAGGATGAGGGGGTACAGAAGAGCTTCCATCTGATGAGGATTGATGGGGGTGACACAAGAGGCTTACCATTCTATGAGATGATTGGGTGACACAAGGAAGCTTACAGTCTTATGAAGATGAGGGGGGGTTGACACAAGAGCTTAGCAGTCTATGAATGCGGGGTGACACAGAGCTTTAGCCGTCTAGATGAGGACGAGGGGGTACACAAAAGCTTAACAGTATGAGAAGGGGGTGACAACAAAAGAGATTACATGTCTATGAGGATGAGGGGACACAGAGCGTTACAGTCTGATGGATGAGGGGTGACAGCAAGAGCTTAGCAGTCATGAGGATGGGTGCACAATAAGAGCTTCGTCTTGATGATTGATGGGGGGTGATCACAAGATTTACAGTCTATGATGGTATGACGGGGGTGACCAAGAGAGCTTACATGTCTGAATGAGGATTGGAGGGGGTAACACGAGACTTACAGTCTATGTAGGATGGAGGGGACACAAGAGCTACAGTCTAGAGGATGAGGGGGTGACACAAGAGCTTCAGTCTATGTGGGGATGTAGGGGGGTACAGAAGAGCTTAAGTCATGGGATATACATAGCTTATGTCTAGAGGTGAGGGGTGACCAAGCTACAGTCCTAGAGTAGGTTACCCAATAGCTTAGTCCTGAAGGATGAGGGGGGTGACACCAAGAGCTTACAGTCTATGAGTGATGAGGGGGGGCGCAAACGATAGTTTATAGACTATGAGTGATGAAGGGGGGGATACAGATGCTACAGTCCTATAGGATGAGGGGGTGGCATTCAAGAGCTTACACCGCTATGTCATGAGGAATGTAGGGGACACAAGAGCTTACATTCTATGATGATGAGGGGTGACACAAGAGTTCTTTACAGTCTATGAGGATGAGGGGGACATCCGAAAAGCTTACATCTGTGGGATGAGGGTTACATCAATCTTACAGTCTATGAGGTGAGGGGGCACACATAGAGCTTATCATTCTGTGAGAGGAGGGGACACTAGGGAGTCTTACAGTCCTATGAGGGCTAGGGGGTGATCCAAGAGCTTAGCAGTCTAATGAGATGAGGGGGGACACAAAGCTTACAGTCTATGAGGATGAAGGGTGAACACAAGTAGCCTTACAGTCTTATGGGTGATGAGGGGTGACACAATAGCTTACAGTCTATGAGGATGAGGGGATGACACAAGAGCTACAGTCTATATGAGTGGGAAGAGTTAGGTAGGATAGGCACAAGAGCTTACAGTCTAGGAGGATGAGGGATGGACACCAAGAGCTTACAGTCTTGAGGATGTGGGGTGACATCAGAGGCTTATCAGTCTATTAGTATGAGGGGGTGACCTAAGAGCTTACAGTCTTATGAGGATAGTGGGGAAAGGCTGTATAGGGGTGGACAACAGAGCTTACAGTTTAATGAGGAGATAGGGTGCACAAGTAACTTACAGTCTATGAGAATGAGGGGGGACAGCAAAATTTACAGTCTATGAGGATGATGAGGGGGTGACAAGATTAGCAGTCGTGATGGGATTAGGGGGTGATCACAAGAGCTAAAAACATTCTAATCGATGGATGAGGTGGTACACCAAGAGCTTACAGTATGTAGGAATAGGGGGTGACCAAGAGCTTACAGTCTAGGGCTATGAGGGGGACACAATAGCTTACAGTCTGTGAGGATAGGGACACTAGAGTCAGTCTACTGAGGATGAGGGGTGACCAGAGCTTACACGTCTATGACGGATTAGTGGGTGGAGCACAAGGCTACAGTCTTGAGGATGAGGTGGGGGTGACACAAGAGCTTACAGTCTTAATGAGGTATAGGGGTGACACATTAGAGTAGCTTAACATCTACGAGGATGAGGGGTGACAGCAAGAACTTACATGCATGAGGATGGGGGTACACATAGATCTAACAGTCTACGAGGATAAGGGGTGACACAAGAGCTTACAGACTGAATGAGGAGAGGAAGGTGACAGCTCATACGACTTACAGTATAGAGGAAGAGGGGGTGGCACAAGAGCTTACAGTCTATGAGGATGAGGGGCAGGTTCATCAATGATGAGGTCACAGCTTAGCAGTCTATGAGATGAGGGGTGAAGCAGAGCTTACAGTCTATGAGGATGAGGGGGAAGACTACCGTCTAGAGTATGGGAAGCTTTGCAGAGGTTATGTAACGCTAACACTCAGTGCTATCAAGTATGGAATGTCAGCAAGTTATAATTTAGTAGAGTATTTTTTTTACTTTTTTATTAATGTTTTTGTTTTTATTCTTATTTTTTAATGTATGTTTAAAGAAACCAATATTTGAATGTAAATGTTTGGTCTCTACAATTGCAAAATTTCCAGAGACACAAGTTTGGGTCGTGTGACAGTATGGATGGTAATGAGAGTAAATCGGGTTTGTATGCAAGGTTCATATGCTTATGCTGCTGGATCATAGCAATTGTCAGGTAAGATGGAAGGGGCATGACCACGGACATTCGGGAGGTGATCCTCCCCTCTACTTCCATGCTCCTGTAGATCATTGTAAGACGTCTCTAGATTAAACATTTCTCTTTTAGGAAGAAACTGTGACGTTTGCAGGATTTCTTTTTATCGGAAATTTGGGGCCGACCCGTCTGCTGCAGATGTATGCCAACCCTGCGACTGCCACCAGGCCGGCACCCTGAACAACAGCCAGAATTGTGAAGAGGGTATTATTGGGCTGACATATTGTGTGTGGATAATACACAGTGAGGCTCCAGTACAGGATAATACACAGATCCATAACGGTTCAAGATGTCACAGTACAGGGATATATACAACCAAGCGGATTGTCACAGTACAGGGGATAATACACACAGTGATGTCAGGCAGTAAGAGATAATACACACAGTGATGTCACAGTAGCAGGATAATACCACAGTGATGCCAGCAGTACAGGGATAATCACAGTGATGTCACAGTACAGGATACAGACGTACCCATAAGGTACACATAGTGATGTCACAGTACAAGGGGATAATACACAATCAGTATGTCAATTAACAGGTGATAATACCCACAGTGATGTCGCGTACACGGGATAATACACTACAGTGGATGTCACAGTCGATCACTGGATGAATCAGGATATCACAGTTGATGTCAATCAGTAACAAGGGTAATCACACAGTGATGTAAAACATAAGGATAAAACCCTCTATGGAAACCCATGAAAAATTTTAAGCAGTTTATGAAAACAGTTTTATAAAATGTTGTATGTTAAAATGTTTATCCCATAGTGGGGGGAAAATGTTGGTCAACTTGTGGGTATGGGCAGCAGACAACAGGAAGTCTCCTCTGCCCTGACCGGGGTAATTCTAAACAAGCAGGGACAGTGGGGCTCATTTAATAGGGTTCCGAACGGCGCACTTTCGTCGGGTTTCCTCGTTTATTTGCGTTTTTGTGCCGAATTGCCCCGGGATTTTGGTGCATCAGGGCCGGCTTGCACGCGACAGAAATCTGGGGGTGTGGCCACAGACACCCGACGGATTCACAAAACGCGGAATTTAAAAAGGATTTGGTCGCAAGATCATCACCACATGCACCACATGAAGAACAGGTGAACTCCGGCGGATCTCGCGCAGCAGCGACACATGGAGGATATTGGGTGGGCGCACGACCTTAGTGAATTGCGGCAGAACGAACCCAATCCTCATTGGACAAGCACCACGGGATCTCAACAGGACCGGTAAGTAAATCTTCCCCAATGTCTTTAACCCTGAAAGAGAGACTCACACGTCTTAAGGACGGGTAAACTGTGCGTCGCGTGCTTCATTGCCCCAGAAGACGTTTGAAGAAAAATACCATTTGCAAATTTTTTATTATCGACTGAAGGACGTGGATTACGGAATATCCCGCACTTCACAACGAGAAGAGCATTTTGCCGCCGGTTAATGATATTTTCCTATAATGGATGTTTTACTTAGCCTGTACTCTCGACACATTAGAGGCTCCAAAAAGTTGCTTGATCAACTGTCATTGTCAGGGAAATGTCACCACTGACCCAGATAACTAGTTCATTTTCCGTTGCAGATGTAATTGCCATGGGCATGCTAATTCCTGCGATACAATTGTTTCACCTTACAGTGCTATGTGACCCGAGAGCTCACCGATGGGGATAAAGTAAGGCTTTCCATTTTTATTTCTGTTTGGTAACATTTTTTATAATTATTGACACAAGAGACAACAAGTTTCCATGTACAAGTTTTCAAGACCTCAAAAACTATTTCTCACTAGAGACTCTTGAGATTCAGATGTTTCCATGTTCCTTCAGGTCATTACACTTTGAGGAGGACACGTACACATGAAATTATTTCACTGTGATACAAAAAGTTTTCTTTTTCATTATAAAATTAAATATTTATGGTTAAATGGGAGATTTGGGACCTAACGTGGAAGGTCCTCCATTTACAACAAGAGTGGCTGTATCGAGTGTCTCTTTTGCTCTGGAGGACTTGGCCCCTTTGGGTATTCCATGGGAAGTACATTGATTCTAATCAAACTGTGTAATGCCTAATTTTGTCCGTGGGGGTGCTGAAGAGGAATATTGTTACATTGCTGATTATTGGTGGTACCAAGGATCCTGCTATCAGTTCATGATCTTGATCAGAGTGTTTTGCACATAGGCTGAAGGTCAAAAAGGGTTTTCTATTGCTGTGGTTGAGAGAAAGATATAACATCGGGTGAGAAGCAGATCTCTGTGATATATCTTTTTATAGGATTAATATAGATTTTATAGGGAGTAAAATACAAAAGACAGGACTCCTGAGAGAAATACAGACGGTCCCCCTACTTAAGAACACCCGACTTAGATACGACCCATAGTTACAACAACGACCTCTGGTAATTGGTAATTACTGTTCTTTATCCTTAGGCTACATAATCAGCTGTAACAGTTATCACTGGTGTCTGTAATGAAGCTTTATATTAATCCTGGTTCTTATAAAAATCCAACTTTCTAAAATCCATTTGTCCCAAGACCAAAAAAAATTTGGCTAGGGTTAAAATGATAAAATATACAGTTCCAACTTACATACAAATTCACTTAAGAACAAAATTACAGAACCTATCCTGTACGTAACCCGGGACTGCCTGTAGTCAATCCTCACTACCATGATAAACATACCGCTTGTCATTTCTCCTTTTATTAGTGTATGGCACTGTGTGGGTGAGATTATAAGACTCTCCCTGTCAATCACTGTGTGTTGGTGGGATAATCAGTATTTTCACTGTCAATCACTGTGTGTGGGCGGGTAATCAGATTGTCACTGCCATTCACTGTGTGTGTGGGGTAATCGGGACTCTCACTGTCAATCACTGTGTATGGGTGGGGTAATCAGGACTCTCACTGCCAATCACTTGTGTGTGGGCGGGGTAATCATACTCTCACTACCAATCCTGTGTGTGGGCGGGTAAACGGAACTCTCACTGTCAATCACTGTGTATGGGTGGGGTATCAGACTCTCACTGCCAATCGCCGTGTGTGGGTGGGGTAATCAGGACTCTCACTGCCAATCACTGTGTGTGGGCGGGTAATCAGGACTCTCACTGTCAATCACTGTGTGTGGGCGGGTAATCAGGACTCTCACTGTCAATCACTGTGTGTGGGCAGGTAATCAGGACTCTTACTGTCAATCACTGTGTGTGGGCGGGGTAACCAGGACTCTCACTGTCAATCACTGTATTTGGGCAGGTAATCAGGACTCTCACTGTCAATCACTGTGTGTAGGCGGAGTAATCAGGACTCTCTTTGTCAATCACTGTGTGTGGGAGGAGTAATCAGGAGTCTCCCTGTCAATCACTGTGTTGGGAGGGTGAATCAGGACTCTCACTGTCAATCACTGTGTGTGGGCAGGTAATCAGGACTCTCACTGTCAATCATCGTGTGTGGGGGCGGGGTAATCAGGACTCTCACTGCCAATCACTGTGTGTGGGCGGGGAAATCAAGACTCTCACTGCCATCTGTGTTGTGGGGGGTAATCTTACCTCACTACCATCACTGTGTTGTGGGCGGGTAAACGACTCTCACTGTCAAACACTGTGTGTAGGTTGTGTAATCACTGAGGTGTAATCACTGAGGCTGCCAATCACTGAGGGTAGGTGGTGTAATCTGGACTGTCACTGCCAATCAGTGTGTGAGCAGGGGATTCAGGACTCTCACTGTCAAACACTGTGTGTGGGCGGAGTAATCAGGACCCTCACTGTCAAACACTGTGTGTTGCCGGAGTAATTGGGACCCTCACTGTCAATCACTGTGTGTGGGAGGAGTAATCTGTACTCTCACTGTCAATCACCGTGTGTGGGGTAATCAGAACCCCCACTATGTCTAGTAATTGTGCAGCACCATATCCATCATGTACTTCCAGTATGTAATGCTAGGGTTCCTAATGCTCCATTGGAGTCACTATCGCGATAGCCATTTCAAATATCCCTCCTAATATTGTGACTCTGGGAGGTACAGAGGAGGTCCCATAGACAAGCCCTTGCTTTTTAAGTAGAAAATAATTTGCGTTTATAGTGAATACAGTTTTCTAACTACCAATGATTTTCAATATCACCTTATCTAGAATAAATTAAAAATTTCCCCAGATAAACAGTGCACACCGTGGCTATAAATTCTGCACCCCCCCCCCGCCCCCTCCATCATCAAACACTAGAAGCAATCTTTCCAGACTTGATAACAATAAGTGGGATTCCAGCCTTTCATTAGCGGCCGCGGTTAGATCAAATTAATTGAGAGAGATTTTCGTAAAAAAAAAAAAAACCCACACATGCACCTTACTGGAAATAACAAGCAAAATTTGTTTTATTGTTACATTAAATTTTAATATTCCGTTTCCAGTGTCTCTCTTCTGCGGAAGCAAATTTAATAAATCTTTTGATATAAAGACATATCTTTTACTGCTCGGGAAAATTGCCTTAATCATTTTAAACCCGTGGCCTCCGTGGCTAAGATTTTTCATGCCTTTTAGATTTTTCTGCAGGCAGGTATATCTTGTTTTGCAGGCGGCCAGGTTGGTGTTGTTTCTTTCTCGCCGCCCTTTTTGTCTTCTTATATTATAATTATCAGGACGGCGCATTACATGGCAAAAAAAAAAAAAATTATTGACTAATTTACTTTTGGAATTAAATTAATATATATATTTTTTAAAATTTATATTCTGACTTCAAAGCCGTCACATATTCATTTCCTCTAAATGATTTCTGACTTTTTTTTGTGCTTTTGATAACAGGTGAAAGTCATAGAAATTACATTTTGATACTTTAAAAAATTAATTTCTGGGAGAAAAAGGAAAAACAAAAATAATTACAGGAAATTAATATTAAATTTATAAGTAGCTGAGGAGGCACTGTACCTTTGTACCTTTCTTAAAAAATGCAGTGTGGAACATGGGCTTAGCTAGCTATCTTTACAGCAGCATTAGCTCTAACCATCTGCCCTGTGTTTGTCTGTATCTCTGAGTTCTGGCCCAATCACTATTAAGGCTGGGGCATAAGAGCCCTGCCCACTCTTCCTAGGTTGCTGGCTATAGAGTTACTCTTAGTTACCTCCATACTTTGTGTGTTGCTCTGTTGATTGTTTTCCTGGGATCCTGACCTTTGGCTCTTGTTTAGACTACTCTACTGTTTTGTGATTTTGTACTGTTTGCTCTGTTTGTTGTGACCTTGTTCTGGTGACTATTCTTAGCTGTTGTCTGTTTTGTCTTTGACTTTATGTTTTGCACTTTTGGAGCAGTAAGGGATTGTCGACCAGTTACTGGTCGAGTAGTAGGTAGGGCCCAGGCCGGTTTTAGATTAAGTAGGACCCAGGCAAAACTAAAAGTGGGGCCCCAAAATAAAACTATTTTATTACAGTTACATTCAGTACAATTGCTTCCCTTTAGCCCGAGCTATAATAACATTTGTGGTTTGCACACAGTAGTATCGTATAGCAATCTGTAATATGGGACTGTAGGCAATTTTATAAGAGATAGACATATATATGATAGGAAATAGACAAATTATAGGAGATACATTATTAGACAGTAGATGACAAGTATATAGAACGTATATAGATGAGAAGCATCTTCACCTGGGCATTTAACCAAGGGGTATTAACCGAGCAATACATCCTCTCCCCACAAAAGTCCACATTAAGGGGGCCCCTTTAGGACAGGGCCCTGGTAAATGGCCAGTTTGCAACCCCCTAACGCCTGCCCTGGGAAGGGCGATTGGTGGTTTCTGAATTAACACTCACTAGAGCCATGTAGACCTGGTTGGTGGGTTCTGAATGGACACTAGAATAAAAACATATTTAGCCAAATCTCAAGTGTATTTCCAGGGGCTTGAACCAAAAGATGATCAGACCTTTTCAGGTACAGGTTCTCTGATTTTTGGCCAAACCGGAGTTTGGTTTGAGTCCGGATTTGGGGTATAACCGGTGACAACTTGTTTACCCTATAAACCAACATCCGCAACCGACATTTATTACCAGCGCGTGCCATTTTCCTTAGGATCATAACTCCTGGGTCACCATAGGGGAACAACAATGCTAGCAATAATGGGGGGGTGAACTCCCTTCGGCGCATGAATGGCATAAAAAGCATAAATAGTGCCGATCAAGGGCAAAAACTCTTTGAATCAATGGAGTGCCATTATGGGGAGGATTGATGCTCCCCTTTGACGTCATTGGGTGCAACAACCCTTCCAAAAATGATGGCGCCCAACCCCCCCCCCCCCAAAACGCTCAGATAAATGAGAACAGAATTCAATGCAATATTAAAAGATTTGTCGAAAGTAGAAATGGACGACTTCAACAACTCAAAAATGACAGATTCTTACCGAATCTACGACCCAACAATTAGATTCACTTATCTCCAATAACGTCACGTTGCCACATTGGGTGAATCCCCTCCCTTAGCATCGAACACAACCCAATATAATTTTCTTAATAAAACGAGTCCAATCAGATAACTTCTCCGGTGAAAGACATGAACCTAATCAGGGAATCGGAGCGAGGTAGAACTTTCCACCCGCTCTCCAATTTTCTATCACCGGCCTTTATCTTTATAACCAATTTGTATCAGCGTCTCTCGTGAAATTGATTGCCAATGCATTGGTAAGGCTTTGTAAATTGAATGAAAATGAATTGGCCAAGAAAATTAATATCAGGGGGTCCTCGCCAGTAAATCATTAGCCAACTGGTGGAAATGTCAGCCTCGCATGCCATTCATATTAAAATACTCATATATTATTTTTCTGTTTGATATATATGGTATTACGGATTAGAACATTTTCTACAAACGGAGTAGGGGCATAATTGATATATATCATCATCTTATGAATTATTAATAGATAAGTATCTTAATGATGTCAGTATAGTGTATCCCCTGCACTTGCTTCGGAATCTCATTTACTGCCAGAATCTAATAGAAAACAGCTTTTAAGATCTTCTTAAAGGACCTTCGTGCGCCGGCACACGGGAGACTGAAGACGCTTTATTCATTTCGTAGTTTTGCTAGAGGGTTTCAGAACATAAACACCGTCATCTCATTCAATTACCGAGCAAATGAGAATATTACGAAATATTGGTTGGACTGGTATTTAGGAGCCGGGATGGGATTTCTCAGCTTTATACGTGTAATGTAGGCGACATATGGTGGCAGAGGGAACATGAGGGGCACCGAGGTCCTTATACCAGGGTTATCTGGCATATACTAATGGGGGGGGGGGGGTGGTACAGACTAAGCTCAAGGCACATCTCTGATCTTCTACCAATATGGCACAAACTACAATGCTATCGCCTCTATTATCTATCTATCTATCTATCTATCTATCTATTTATCTCATATCTATCTATCTATCTATTTATCTCATATCTATCTATCTATCTATCTATCTACTATCTATCTATTTATCTCATATCTATCTATATCATTCTATCTATTTATCTCATATCTATCTAGTCTATCTCTATATCTACTATCTATCTATCTATCTACTATCTATCTATATCTATCTATCTATCTATCGCTATATCTCTATCTATCTATCTATCCTATCTATCTATCTCATCGACTCTCTATCTATCTATCTCTATCTATCTATCTATCTATCTATCTATCTATCTATCTATCTATCTATCTCCTATCTATCTATCTATCTATCTATCTATCTATCTCATATCTATCTATCTATCTCATATCTATCTATCTATCTATCTATCTATCTCCTATCTATCTATCTATCTATCTATCTCCTATCTATCTATCTATCTATCTCATATCTATCTATCTATCTATCTCCTATCTATCTATCTCATATCTATCTATCTATCTATCTATCTTCGGGTCTTTGTGGTGGATTTATCATTACTTCTATGCCAGAAAACTGTTATACAGGCCCTGAAATAGGCATAATTCTAGAAGCACGTCCAGGAATTATCCCCATTTCTACCCTTGTGCCATTTCCTCGCCAAGTATTCGTGAAGGAGGTATGTTGGGAGGTCAGAGTGGGACGATGGGAACGTTCCTTCACCCACACTTGGGTATTACCTATAGCCTGTGCCTGGAACTGGGGTAGAACTTCCCCCACACACGGGGCCCTGAAATATCCACTACCCCCCCCCCCCCCCCCAATATCTACAGTATGTATTATCTGTAATGAATACATCTATATATGAAGGAGAGCAGAGAAAGACTCATGTAGAGCTGAAATGTGAAGGTCCAGTCTTCTCACCATATTCTGTATTTGGAGTGCTGCTTATTAAAAATATATATCAGTAAAGAACCCGGGTCCTGTCCCTAATTGGAGTGTGCACACTTGGTGGGTGCCCGAGGGGGTGGGGCGCATTAAATGTGCCCCATGCTGCTCCAAGTTGCAAATACAGGCAGTCCCCGGATTACGTACAAGATAGATTCTGTAGGTTTGTTCTTAAGTTGAATTTGTATGTAAGTCGGAACTGTATATTTTATAATTGTAGCTCCAGGCAGAATTTTTTGGTTCTGTATGACTATTGGATTTTAAAATTCTTGGGTTGTCATAAGAACCAGGATTAGCAATAAATCTTAAGTGCAGACGCCTGTGATAACTGTTACAGCTGATTATTGTAGCCTAAGGCTAAAGTACAGTAATTACCAACATCCAGAGGTCCGTTTGTAACTAGGGGTCGTCTGTAAGTCGGGTGTTCTTAAGTAGGAGGCCGCCTGTATTGTATTTTGAAGTCATAGATCTGATCTCTACCTTTGCTTCACACAACATAGCCGATAATAGCCAGCGCTACTGTACATAGAATAATACACATAAGACTCATCCTAAATCCTACACAACACAACATCACCTAATATAATACAATGTATCAGGCGGGTCGTACCATATTTTCGTATAACGCTGTCATCTTGTATTAATAAGAGAAGGAGAATCTTTCCCGGATACAAAACTATTATTTTGACTGAACACTTAAAGGAATCTGTAGATGAGGACTCAAAGGAGATTAATGGATATAATTAAACTAATAGACACGTGAACTTGTATGATTTATTTTTACAATTGCGCCATTAATCAGAAATTTAAATCCTTAATAAGCCTGATTTTGCAATTTCTTTCGGTTGCATATACATAAGATTCAGAAAAGTCTTTGGGAAGTGTCTTTACTCGAGTTACTAGAACCTTGGTGATCCGGAGAGTCCACCTGTCCTTCCTGTCCTATCTTATTATTGCTCCTTTATTACTAGGGGCTGATGGGTAAGTTTCATAGCAAGTTTGTCCGAATCCAGTAATTCGGGACTGATTGGGGGTCATTTACTAAGGGCCGATTCACGTTTTCCCGACGTATTACCTGAATATTTCCGATTTGCGCCGATTTTCCCTGTATTGCCCCGGGTTTTTGGCGCACGCGATAGGATTGTGGCCCATCGGCGCCGGCATGCACGCGACGGATTCGGAGAAACCGCCGCATTTAAAAAAAAAAAAGTGTTGCGGGACACGCGCTAACCTTCACCAGGTTTAGGATGGTGCATTCCGGCAGACCTCAGGGAACTTCAGCACAGCAGCGCCACCTGGTGGACGCCGGAGGAACAGCCATAGTGAATCGCCGGAAGACCCGAATCCACTGCAGAGAACGCGCCACTGGATCGCGATTGGGTAAGTAAATCTGCCTCATTATCTCATGTCTATGGGGTTTCCTGTCCCTCCCCCTACAGATGATTTGTAGGTAAGAGGATTTGGGGAGAGATTACCACCTGCCAGTGGTGACTGGTGACAACTTACTCTCCTCTACCTATTGAAAGGGTTGTCCGACGTTTAAGTGGTCGGACTTCGTCTGATCATATGGACGATAAATGCCTGATGGATACTGATTGCTTTCGTCCTATCAAGGGCTCATATGTATGGGGTTCTCCTGACCCTCCCCCTACAGATGACTTGTAGGTAAGAGGATTTGGGGAGAGATTACCACCTGCCAATGGTGACTGGTGTCAACTTACTCCCCTCCACCTATTGAATGGTTTGTCCGACGTTCAAGTGGTCGGACCTTGTCTTATCATGGATGATAAATTCTTGATGGATACTGATTGCTTTCGTCCTATCAAGGGCTCATGTGTATGGGGGTCTCCTGACCCTCCCCCTACAGATGACATGTAGGTAAGAGGATTTGGGGAGAGATTACCACCTGGCAGTGGTGACTGGTGGCAATTTACTCCCCTCTACCTAATGAAGGGGTCGTCCCACATTCAAGTGGTTGGACCTCGTCTGATCATATGGATGATAAATCCTTGATGGATACTGATTGCTTTCGTTCTATCAAGGGCTCAATCAGCTGTTGTTCTGTAGAGCATCAAAGTCGTGCAGAACCCAGATTAATAAAACACTACTTTGGGATTGGGACTAGAATAGGTCCTTCTAGATCCTTTCCTTGACCCACAAGTTCTCAGTCTCTGGATGGTTCCATGGAGGAATTACAAGATATTGGTTTGGTGGAATAGCTAGGGATGAGTGGACCCGTTCAAATTCGGGTATAGCCGAGGAAGGTGATTCGGAGGATTTATGTTCCCCGTGATGTCATCAGGGAGCGGCGATCATAGAGTAAGTGATGGAACATTTTAGGAGTTAACACAAACTGATGATGCCAGCAATGATTGCAGGTGTTACCAACAGAATCAGAACTCAGGGTCCACTGATCACTATTTGTAGGTTTTATCCAACAAATTTGGTTGTTTCACTCTGAATGGAGAACCTACACACACACTCATGCATTAAGTGTTGAACAGGTCTTTCCGTGGCTCTCCACGGATGGTCCTCGGCTGTAGGATAATTCTTCTGGTAAGTCTTTTCCTCTGCCTGAAATCTTGACCATGGCTGGTTGATGGTGAACTGGTGTTCTTTCCACTTCCCCAACAGTACTTTCTGGAACCTTCAGCAGTTTGGGAATTCTTGAGACAAGTTCTTGAGACAACTCACTAGTTTTACCATGAATCATGATTTTGTTTTGTGTGTGGCACCTTTGTAATGAAACGCTGCTGGAGACCCAAAGAGACCCAGAGCCACCGGGACAGGAGACAACCCTGTCTCCCCTATGCCGAGGAGGGGAAGAGAGCTTGAGTTTATCCCCCTCTTGATGTTGCGTCATCAGTGGAACCAGCTGATATTATTTATTACTGAGTGGAAGGATTACTTTCTAATTACTGATGAATTTCAGCCGGTGTCATGACTTTCGATGGCTTTTTGCACCTCTCTTTCTTCATCTGTTCAATATCTAGAATTTCATTTCAATAACACCTTCAGAAAATATTTATAAACTTGATGTGTCCAATACGTATTACAACTACTTTATAGTGAATAGAGAAATTTTTGAACTCCTCAGATGGCCCTGGAGCCAGACTTTGTGAAGAAAAAAGCAAGCAGAATTAAATAAAAGAAAAATAATAATAAAATAATAATAATAATAATAATATGCTTTTACTATTTTGCCAAAATATACACCAAAAAATTAATGTAAAAAAGTAAGCCGAAAATTGATTGATATTCAGGCAGTTATGTACGGGTTACGTACAGGATAGTTTCTGTAGGTTTGTTCTTAAGTTGAATTTGTATGTAAGTCGGAACTGTATATTTTATTATTGTAACCCCAGACAAATTTTTGTGACAATTGGATATTAAAAATGTTGTGTTGTTATAAGAACCAGGAATAACAATAAATCTTAACTGCAGACACCTGTGATACCTGTTACAGCTGATTATTGTAGCCTAGGGCTAAAGTACAGTAATTACCAATATCCAGAGGTCCGTTTGTAACTAGGGGTCGTCTGTAACTCGGGTGTTCTTAAGTAGGGGACTGCCTGTACTTAAAAGGGTTGTCCAGTGACGTGGAGGAGGTATAGACAGTGAAACTGTCTGTGAAGATACGGCATGAAGGGGCTCTGTTACCATAGCCCTTAAGTGCTGTAGCTGCAGTTTCATGTTCATTAGTATAATTTTAAAAGTTGATTTTAGAAGGTAGAAGACCATAGATAAACAAGTATAAGAAGATCACCACAATCGCGGTGCCTGGTTTATGATGATGGATTTTGATGGTAGATTTCCTTTTAACCGATCTCCTGGAAAATACTAATTTGACCTCCATTTATAGAGTTTGGAAAGAGCCCCAAACTCGTAGGTGACCACGGCTTTAGTAGTATCAGTAATTGTTCTAGCGCTTCTCCTCCATTACTCCTTCATTATCCTCAGAACCTATATCATTACCATGACATTGACGCCATCATCAACTCAAATTACGGCTGATGATAAAATCGCGCGGTGCTTAAGATTGATAGCGTTAAGGAATATGTCAGCCCAGGGTGGGCCAAGCCGAGGCCCCTCATTTCAAGGGGTCGTCCCACATTCAAGTGGTTGGACCTCGTCTGATCATATGCATGATAAATCCTTGATGGATACTGATTGCTTTCGTTCTATCAAGGGCTCGATCAGCTGTTGTTCTGTAGAGCATCAAAGTCGTGCAGAACCCAGATTAATAAAACACTACTTTGGGATTGGGACTAGAATAGGTCCTTCTAAATCCTTGCCTTGACCCTCAAGTTCTCAGTCTATGGATGGTTCCAGGGAGGAATTACAAGATATTGGTTTGGTGGAATAAATTAGTCATTGATAGGTAGGGATGAGTGGACCCGTTCAAATTCGGGTATAGCTGAGGAAGGTGATTCGGAGGATTTATGTTCCCCGTGATGTCATCAGGGAGCAGTGATCATAGAGTAAGTGATGGAACATTTTAGGAGTTAACTAGAGATGAGCGAGCACTAAAATGCTCGGGTGCTCGTTATTCGAGACGAACTTTTCCAGATGCTCGAGTGCTCGTCTCGAATAACGAGCCCCATTGAAGTCAATGGGAGTCCCGAGCATTTTTCAAAGGGACCATGGTTCGGGAATAAAATGTGTTATTTAATTGAAAAAGAATGTCTTCTGATAAGTTATCAGATGTATGCAAACATCTGCAATCTATTCTTCACTGTTCCGTGCGTATATTATCTCCCGACAAGTTAACAGATGTGAAGAACAGTGAAGAATAGAATAAAAACAGTGAACACAGGATCATTTAAGTGAAAAACGCAGTGAAAAACACAGTGAAGAATAGATTACAGATGTTCGGCACATCTGCTTACTTGTCGGGGTGATACGCTGTCCCGGGATCCGCTACTCTTCTTCCTCTGAAGTCTCCCCGTGCTGCCCGATGGTGTCTCCTCCGTGCTGCCCGATGTCTGTCTCCCCCGTGCTGCCCGATGTCTGTCTCCCTGCTGCCGTTCTGCGCGATGTCTGTCTCCCTGCTGCCGTAAGGAATATGTCAGCCCAGGGTGGGCCAAGCCGAGGCCCCTCATTTCCCTGACCTTATTTCCGAGGTAGATGTCAATTATTTATTTCTTCTCTCCTATGGTGATGTTTTAAACATTCCGCCCTACTTGTTATTCCTGCTGGCATGGCGACTGTCCTTTGATATTATTCTTTAGTACATCAAATGGGAACATTTTAGTATTTTTTGATTGCCCTGATAGTTTCATGCAAGTTTTAATGTATTCAGTTCAAAGATCTTAAGAAAGTCTGGCTCATTACTGGATAGGCAATAAAAAAACAGAAATGATTCCGACAGAGTATATTGAGCTATATTTCCCAACAGGAAAAGTGAGCACTGATTCATTACGGCTGACCACAGATGTGTAGAGGGGTTTCGAGAAAATTAGGAAAGTGCATGACATTCATAGATCCGCTATCGATGGCCCAGACCGAGGGCTAATTTATTATTTTATACTGTACTGTTAAAGTGATATACCAGGCAGGGTTACATACATAGGTTTGTTCTTAAGTTGAATTTGTATGTAAGTCGAAACTGTATATTTTATAATTGTAGATCCAGACAAAAACATTTTTTTTGCCCCAGTGACAATTGGAGATTCAAAATTTTTTGCTGTAACGGGAACCACGGATATCAAATAGCTCATTACAGACAACCTACGCTGATTAATTGCAGCCTGGGACTATAGTACCCTCCAGAGAGGTCACCAGAGGTCCCAGTGGGACAGAGGTCCTCTGTAACTAGGGGTCGTACTTAAGTTTGAGGTCTTTTTAAGGGGAGAGCAACCTGTTATTGTACTGTAACTGTAATAATAGGGTAAAGTATATTGTACTTTGCTGTATTATATACATATATATATATATATATATAATTTTATACTGTACTTTACTAATATTTTATATACCAGGAAGAAAAGATAAAAAAGAGTGGGGTCAGAAAAAGAAAGAGCGGAAAAGGATAAGAAAAGGAGAGGGGGGGGAAGGAAAAAAGAGAAGTCGAGGGAGAGGAAGGTGGGTGAGAGAAGGGTGGTTGTTTCGGACTATAAGTCGCAAACAAAAATCCTTCGATTTTCTCAAAAAATCAAAGGTGCACCTTATAGTCTGCGCCTTATCTATGAACCCTACTTACAGACTACAGCCGCTTTAGAACGGGGCAGTCTGCCACCAGACTGGGAAAATGCTGGTCATCCATCCTACTCATGAGGTGCGCCTTAGAATCCGGTGCCGCGTTATATATGAACTATATATAACTTATTTTATAATAACTGTAAGTATCATTGTTATATTGGAAGTACATTTTTAGAATACTATGATTAGTAACGTTATGGAGAAAAAGAATTAGCAAGAAAAGACCACATCCTTCCCATTCTGTGTATGCTATTGTATAAATCTACAATTAATGTACAGGGCGTCTAGCTCTTTCAGAATGCTGAAACAGGCCCAGTTACGGATACTGGAGGTTCTGTAAGTTTGTTTCTTAAGTTGAATTTGTATGGTAGTCGAACTGATATTTTATCACATTTAATACCAGACAAATAGGATTTAATAAAATGTGTGGGGCTTTGTCATTAAGAACCAGTGATGTAACACTAAACGCTATCATTACAGACCGCCTGTGATACTTTACACGCTGATTATTTGAAGCCTAGGCTACAGTAACAATAACTGACGCAACATCCAGCACGGTACCACATCACTTAAAATAAAGGAGCGCGTGAATAAATTGTAGGCATAGAGCGCTGTTCCTGTTTTTGTATTGGTTCTTGGAATCCCCAAGTAATCAGACATCTTGGGGCCACCCGAGTTTACTTATCCGGGTAAAAACGTTCGCGTATCCAGGGCGGGCGCACTTAAACAATCTCGCAACTGGTATTCGGGTTCCGCCGGGGAATTCACAGGTAAGTTCCTCCGCCGGTCCACCAAGTTGGCGCTGCTGCGCTGGGAAAGTTCCCCGGAGCACAGCGTCTGGAATGCCCTGAAATTACACCGGGCCATATCCTGGTGCAATTAAGTGTAATTTACAACGACAACACATTTTGCCTAAATGCGGCGGTTTTTAATCCGATCCGTGTGTTTATAGTGCGGTAACTCCTTACCGGTCCTATAAGTGGTGTCTTACGTGTCAATCATCACTTTAGCAGCAAGTCCCTATGTGCCTGTATTAAATAGAAAATGTAATACTACCTGAGTCTGGTGCTCCTCCTGACCACTAGGGTGTACAACTCAGTTTCATTGAAGTACTGTGCGGACATGGGGAGCCAAGAGATAGATCCAATGCGTCTCAGTACAGGCGTCCCATACTTAAGACACCCACACTTACAGATAACCCCTAGTTACAGAAGACCCCTCTGACCTCTGGTGAAGCTCTCTGGATGTACTATAGTCCCAGGCTGCAATGATCAGCTGTGAGGTGTCTGTAAATGAAGTTTTATGAAATCCTTGGTCCTATTACAGCAAAAAAGTTTGAATCTCCAATTGTCACTGGGGCAAAAAAAAATTGTCTGGAACACAATTATAAAATATACAGTTCCAACTTACATACAAATCAACTTAAGAACAATCCTATGAAACCTCTTGGTATGTAACCCAGGACTGCCTCATAAGGGTTTTTTTATAGTGCCATAGGAGCATGCTACAGGGGTGATTTGGGACACTAAACAAAGGTTTCACAAGGACCTGTGGTGGTTTCGTCTCCCAAATCCCACATGACAGGTCCTCTTTAAACTTTCTTTGGCTGCCATATTTGGATAGTAGTTACAAGGCCGCCCCTCTAGGAGTGAAATGCCTGAATTTCCTAAAGTATAATAGGTTTATTTAAAAAAAAAAACAAACATTTGTCCCCTATGTATCCATAAATGTTTAATCATGGGGGTGCCCCATCCTGAGACCTTCTCAATCGGCAGAATGACAGACCATAAGTCCCCCCTACTCTCTCTATACTAGTAGGATTTTCTGAATCATCTGATATTGTAGCAATGTTCTCCGATATCTAACTTCATTTAAATATTTATCATTATCAATTTTGGTTAGAACCTCCCCTGCAATTAGACAGTATCCTGTGGTAAGAAAATTCGGAATCTATTATGATAAACCCCCTATGGAAACCCATGAAAATTTTAAGCAGTTTATGAAAACAGTTTAGAAATACTGTTGTTGTTAAATGTTTATCCCATAGTTGGGGGGAAAGATGTTGGGTCAACTTGGTGTATTGGGCAGCAGACAACAGGAAGTCTCTCTGCCCTGACCGGGGTAATTCTTACAGAGCAGGGACAGTGGGGCTCATTTATAAGTAATTCCCGATGCCGCACTTTCGTTGGGTTTCCCGATTATTTGCTTTGTGCACGAATTGCCCGGGATTTTGGCACCTGTTCGGATTTGGGCGCATCGCGGCTGCACGCGACAGAAATCAGGGGTGGGCCGTGGACAGATCAGACCAACGCGGAATTAAAAAAGGATTTGTGTCGCAAGATCATCACTCACATGCCCAGATGAAGAAGGTGAACTCCGCGGACCTCGTGCAGCAGCGACACTGAGGAACTCGATGCACGACTCATGACGCGACAGCGCGGACTTCAGCGCAGCAGCGACCCCTGGGGATGGCGCACTACCTTAGTGAATCGCCGGAAGCCCGAATCAGCTCGTACGCACACCCGGGATCGCAACAGGAGCGGTAAGTAAATCTCTCCCCAGTCTTTAACCCGAAAGAGAGACTCACACTTCTTAAGGAGGGTAAACTGTGCGTCGCGTGCTTCATGCCCCAGAAGACGTTAGTGAAGAAAAATACAATTTGCAAATTATTTTATTATCGACTGAAGGACGTGGATTACGGATATTCGCACTTCACTAAACGAGAAGAGCATTTTGCGCCGGTTTAATGATATTTTCCTATAATGGATTTTTTTACTTAGCCTGTACTCTCGACACATTAGAGGCTCCATAAAAGTTGCTTGATTACACTGTCATTGTCAGGGAAATGTCACCACTGACTCCAGATAACTAGTTCATTTTCCGTTGCAGATGTAATTGCCATGGGCTGCTAATTCCTGCGATACAAGTGTTTCCCCTTACAAGTGCCTATGTGACACCGAGAGCTCACCGATGGGGTAAAGTAAGGCTTTCCATTTTTATTTCGTTTGGTAACATTTTTTATAATTAGTGACACAAGAGACAACAAGTTAAGTTTTCAAGACCTAAAAAACTATTTCTCACAGAGACTTGAGATTCAGATGTTCCATGTCCTTTCAGGTCATTACACTTGAGGAGGACACGTCAACATGAAATTATTTCACTGTGATACAAAAAGTTTTCTTTTCATTAATTAGAATTAAATATTTATGGTTAAAAATGGAGATTTTGGCGACTAACGTGGGAAGGTCCTCCATTTACACAAGTGGCTGTATCGAGTGTCTCTTTTGCTCTGGAGGACTTGGCCCCTTTGGGTATTCCATGGGAGTACATTGATTCTTCAAAACTGTGTAATGCCTAATTTGTCCTGTGGGGGTGCTGAAGAGGAATATTGTTACATTGCTGATTATTGGTGGTACCAGAAGGATCCTGCTATCAGTTCATGATCTTGATCAAGGGTTTTGCACATAGGCTGAAGGTCAAAAAGGGTTTTCTATTGCTGTGGTTGAGAGAAAGATATAACATCGGGTGAGAAGCAGATCTCTGTGATATATCTTTTTATAGGATTTAATATAGATTTTATAGGGAGTAAAAATACAAAAGACAGGACTCCTGAGAGAAATACAGACGGTCCCCTACTTAGACAACCCGACTTAGATACAACCCATATTACAAACAGACCTCTGGTAATTGGTAATTACTGTTCTTTATCCTTAGGCTACAATAATCAGCTGTAACAGTTATCACGGTTCTGTAATGAAGCTTTATTTACTCCGTTCTTATAAAAATCCAAATTCTTAAAATCCATTTGTCCCAGAGACCAAAAAAAATTTGGCTAGGGTTAAAATGATAAAATATACAGTTCCAACTTACATACAAATTCACTTAAGAACAAATTACAGAACCTATCCTGTACGTAACCCTGGGACGGCCTGTAGTCAATCCTCACTACCATGGATAAACATACCGCTTGTCATTTTCTCCTTTTATTAGTGTATGGCACTGTTGGGGGTGATTATAAGGACTCTCCCTGTCCATCACTGTGTGTGGGTGGGATAATCAGTATTTTCACTGTCAATCCTGTGTGTGCGGGGTAACAGGATTGTCACTGTCAATCACGTGTGTGGGGGGGTAATCGGGACTCTCACTGTCAATCACTGTGTATGGGTGGGGTAATCAGACTCTCACTGCCAATCACTGTGTGTGGGTGGGGTAATCAAGGCTCTCACTACCAATCACTGTGTGTGGGCGGTATAAACGGACTCCTCACTGTCAATCACCTGTGTATGGGTGGGGTAATCAAGACTCCACTGCCATCCACTGTGTGTGGGGGGTATCAGACTCTCACTGCCAATCACTGTGTGTGGGCGGGTAATCATTACTCTCACTACCCAATCACTGTGTGTGGGCGGGGTAAACGGGCCTCTCACTGTCAATCACTGTGTGTGAGCAAAGTAATACGGACTCTCACTGTCAATCACTGTGTGTGTGGTTGGTGTAATCACTGAGGTTAATCACGAGGCTGCCAATCACTGAGGGTATGTTGTGTAATCTGGACTGTCCTGCCAATCACTGAGTGTGGGTGGGTTATCAGGACTGTCACTTCCAATCATTGTGTGAGCGGGATTCAGGACTCTCACTGTCAACACTGTGTGTGGGCGGGAATAATCAGGACCCTCACTGCAAACAACCTGTGGTGGTGGGCGGAGTAATCAGGACCCTCACTGTCAATCACTGTGTGTGGGCAGAGTAATCTGTACTCTCACTGTCAATCACCGTGTGTGGGGTAATCAGAACCCTCACTATGTCTAGTATTGTGCAGCACCATATCCATCATGTACTTCCAGTATGTAATGGCTCTATTGGGTTTCCCTTGGAGCATATATAAGAACGCCACCTCTTGCCATAATATCCCTCCTTATAATATTGTAAGACTCGGGGGAGGTACAGAGGAGGTCCCATAGACAAGCCTTGCTTTAAAAGTAAAAATAATTTGCGTTTATAGTGAATACAGTTTTCTAACTACCAATGATTTTCAATATCACCTTTATCTAGAATAAATTAAAAATTTCCCCAGAAAACAGTGCGCACCGTGGCTATAAATTCTACCCCCCCCCCCCGCCCCCCCCACTCATCAACACTAAAGCAATCTTTCCAGACTTGATAACAATAGTGGGATTCCAGCCTTTCATTAGCGGCCGGGTTAGATCAAATTAATTGAGAGAGATTTTCGTAAAAAAAAAAAAAAAAACCCACACTTGCACCTTACTGGAAATAACAAGCAAAATTGTTTTATTGTTACATTAATTTAATATTCCGTTTCCATGTCTTCTCTTCTGCGGAAGCAAATTAAATAAATCTTTTGATATAAAGACTATCTTTTTACTGCTCGGGAAAATTGCCTTAATCATTTTAAAACACCGTGGCCTCCCGTGGCTAAGATTTTTCATGCCTTTTAGATTTTTTCTGCAGGCAGGTATATCTTGTTTTGCAGGCGGCCAGGTTGGGTGTTGTTTCTTTCTCGCCGCCTTTTATGTCTTCTATATTATAATTATCAGACGGCGCATTACATGGCAAAAAAAAAAAAATTATTGACAAATTTACTTTTGGAATTAAATTAATATATATATTTTTTAAAATTTATATTCTGACTTCAAAGTCGGCACATTATTCATTTCCTCTAAATGATTTCTAGACATTTTTTTGTGCTTTTGATAACAGGTGAAAGTCATAAATTACATTTTGATATTTAAAAATTATTTCTGGGGAGAAAAGGAAAACAAAATAAATTACAGGGAAATTAATATTAAATTTAATGAAATTTATACATAACATCTGGGTGCAGGTCTCACTTCCTTTGCCTGTGTTGTGTTAAGCAAAATGCAGTGTGAACATAGCTTAGCTAGCTATCTTTACAGCACATTAGCTCTAACCATCTGCCCCTGTGTTGTCTGTATCTCTGAGTTCTGGCCCAATCACTATTAAGGCTGGGGCATAAAGCCCTGCCCACTCTTCCTAGGTTGCTGGCTATAGAGTTACTCTTAGTTCCTCCATACTTTGTGTGTTGCTCTGTGATTGTTTTCTGGGATCCTGACCTTTGGCTCTTGTTTAGACTACCTACTGTTTTGTGATTTGTACTTGTTTGCTCTGTTTGTTGGGACCTGGTTCTGGTGACTATTCTTGCTGTTTGTACTGTTTTGTCTTGACTTTATGGTTTGCACTTTGGAGCAGAGGGATTGTCCGACCAGTTACTGGTGAGTAAGTAGGGCCAGGCCGGTTTTATAGATTAGGACCCAGCAAAACTAAAAGTGGGGCCCCAAAATAAAACTATTTTATTAACAGTTACATTCAGTACAATTGATTCCCTTTAGCCCTGAGCTATAATAACATTTGTGGTTTGCACACAGTAGTATCGTATAGCAATCTGTAATATGGACTGTAGCGAATTTTATAAGAGATAGACATATATATTATTATATATAATATATATGATAGATAGGAAAACGACAAATTATGGAGATACATTTTAGACAGATAATGACAAGTATATAGACAGTATATAGATGAGAAGCATCTTCACCTGGGCATTTAACCAAGGGGTATTAACAGCAATACTCCTCTGCCCACAAAAGTCCACATTCAGGGGGCCCCTTTAGGACAGGGCCCTGGAATTGCCAGTTTGCAACCCCCTAACGCCTGCCCTGGGAAGGGCGATTGGTGGTTTCTGAATTAAAACTCAGCTGAGCCATTATACCTGGTTGGTGGTTCTGATGGACACCCCAAATAGAACATATTTAGCCAATCTCAAGTGCTTTTCCAGGGGTTGAAACCAAGATGACAGACCTTTTCAGGTACAGTTTTCTCTGAGTTCTGGCCAACCGGAGTTTGGTTGGAGTCCGGATTTGGGTATGCCGGTGACACTGTTGTTACCCTATAACTCAACAAGAGTCACACGACATTTAATACCACGTGTGCCATTTTCCTTAGGATCAATCCTCTCCTGGGTCACCATAGCTCCAGTGATGGCGAACCTTTTAGAGACTGAGTGCCCAAACTACAATCGAAAGCCACATATTTTTCACAAGTGCCAAAGCCAATTTAAAGTACTTATGGCCCTGCTGTGTCACAGTCTCGAAGACACCAATACAGGAGAAAGATGGAGACATTCGGATTATTATTGTAGCTTCCCTCTAAGGTCCCCTTAACAGGATGACACAGGCCCTGTGAAGGGGCTTCAATAATAATCAGCTCTGCCCACCTCCTCCTTGCTCCTCCGAACTTCAAGTCACTTTAAAATAGTACTGAACATGGCACTTTCTGGTGCCTGTGACGCAGGAGGAGGAGTCCTGGATGGGGACTTGGTGCTGGGTGATGGCCTGGGTGCCCACAGAGAGGGCTCCGAGTGCCACCTCTGGCACCCCGTGCCATAGGTTCGCCACACTGCCATAGGGGAACAACAATTCTAGAAATAATAGTGGGGTGAAACTCCCTCGGCGCATGAATGGCATAAAAGCATAATAGTGCCGATCAGGGCAAAAAACTCTTTGAATCAATGGAGTGCCTATTATGGGGAGATTGATGCTCCCCATTAGACGTCATTGGGTGCAACAACCCTTCCGAAAATGAGCGCCCACCATCCCCCCCTCTCTCACGAAACGCTCAGATAAATGAGAACAGAATTCATGCAATATTAAAAGATGTCGAAGTAGAAAAGGACGACTTCAACACCTCAAAATGACCGATCTTACCGAATCTACCACCACCCAACAATTAGATTCACTTATCTCAAATAACGTCACGTTGCCACATTGGGTGAATCCCTCCCTTAGCATCCAACACAACCCAATATCATTTCTTAATAAAACGAGTCAATCAGATACTTCTCCGGTGAAAAGACCATGACCCTAATCAGGGAAATCGAGCGAGGTAGAACTTCCACACACGCTCTCCAATTTTCCTATCCCAGCCTTATCTTTTAACCAATTTGATCAGCGTCTCTCCTGAAATTTGATTGCCAATGCATTGGTAAGGCTTTGGTAAATTGAATAGAAATGATTGGCCAATAAAATTATACAGGGGGGTCCTCGCCAGTAAATCATTAGGCCAACGGTGGAAATGTCAGCCTCGCATGCCATTCATATTAAGCTACCTCATGATATTAACATTTTTCTGTTTGATATTCTGGGATTACGGATTAGAACATTTTTCTACAAACGGAGTAGGGGCATAATGATTATATCATCATCTTATGAATTATTAATAGATAAGTATCTTAATGATGTCAGTATAGTGTATCCCCTGTGCACTTGCTTCGGAATCTCATTTACTGCCAGAATCTAATAAAAAACGCTTTTAAGATCTTCTTAAAGGACCTTCGGCGCCGGCACAACCGGGACTTAAGACGCTTTATTCATTTCGTAGTTTTGCTAGAGGGTTTCAGAACATAACACCGTCATCTCATTCAATTACCGACAATGAGAATATACTAATATGTGTTGACATGGTATTAGGAGCCGGTGGGTGGGATTTCTCAGCTTTATACGTGTAATGTAGCGCAATATGGTGGCAGAGGGACATGAGGGGCCACGAGGTCCTTATACCATGGTTATCCCGCAATCCTAATGGGGGGGGGGGGTACACTAAGCCAGGCACATCTCTGATCTTCTACCAATTGGCACAGACACAATGCTATCGCCTCTATTATCTATCTATCTATCTATCTATCTATCTATCTATCATCTTCTATTTATCTCATATCTATCTATCTATCTATTTATCTCATATCTATCTATCTATCTATCTATCTATCTATCATATCTATCTATCTATCTCATTTATCTTATCTCATATCTATCTATCTCATACTATCTACTATCTATCTCATATCTATCTATCTATCTAGCTATCTATCTATCTATCTATACTATCTATCTACTATCTAATCTATCTATCTATCTATCTCATATCATCTATCTATCTCATCTAGCTATCTAGCTATCTATCTATCTACTATCTCATATCTATCTATCTATCTATCTATCTATCAATCCTCATATCTATCTATCTCATATCTATCTATCTATCTATTTCTCTATCTCATAGCTATCTATCCATATCTATCTATCTATCTATCAGATCTATCTATCTATCTACTATCTCCTATCTATCTATCTATCTATCTATCTATCTTATCTATCTATCATCTATCTATCTATCTATTCTATCTCATATCTATCTGATCTATCTATCTTCTATCTATCTATCTTCTATATCTATCTCTCATCATCTATCTTATCTTCTCGGGGTCTTTTGGTTGATTTACAATTACTTCTAGCCGAAAACTGTTATACCTATACAGGCCCTGAAATAGGCATAATTCTAGAAGCACGTCCAGGAATTATCCCCATTTCTACCCTTGTGCCATTTCCTCGCCAAGTATTCGTGAAGGAGGTATGTTGGGAGGTCAGAGTGGGACGATGGGAACGTTCCTTCACCCACACTTGGGTATTACCTATAGCCTGTGCCTGGAACTGGGGTAGAACTGTCCCACCACACACTGGGGCCCTGAAATATCCACTCCCCCCCCCCCCCCCCAATATCTACAGTATGTATTATCTGTAATGAATAACTCCTTACCGGTCCTATAAGTGGTGTCTTAGTGTACACAATCAATCATTTAGACAAGTCCCTATGTGCCTGTATTAAATAGAAAATGTACATACTACCTGAGTCTGGTGCTCCTCCTGACCACTAGGGTGTACAACTCAGTTTCATTGAAGTACTGTGCGGACATGGGGAGCCAAGAGATAGATCCAATGCGTCTCAGTACAGGCGTCCCATACTTAAGACACCCACACTTACAGATAACCCCTAGTTACAGAAGACCCCTCTGACCTCTGGTGAAGCTCTCTGGATGTACTATAGTCCCAGGCTGCAATGATCAGCTGTGAGGTGTCTGTAAATGAAGTTTTATGAAATCCTTGGTCCTATTACAGCAAAAAAGTTTGAATCTCCAATTGTCACTGGGGCAAAAAAAAATTGTCTGGAACACAATTATAAAATATACAGTTCCAACTTACATACAAATCAACTTAAGAACAATCCTATGAAACCTCTTGGTATGTAACCCAGGACTGCCTCATAAGGGTTTTTTTATAGTGCCATAGGAGCTGCTACAGGGGTGATTTGGGACACTAAACAAAGGTTTCACAAGGACCTGTGGTGGTTTCGTCTCCCAAATCCCACATGACAGGTCCTCTTTAAACTTTCTTTGGCTGCCATATTTGGATAGTAGTTACAAGGCCGCCCCTCTAGGAGTGAAATGCCTGAATTTCCTAAAGTATAATAGGTTTATTTAAAAAAAAAAACAAACATTTGTCCCCTATGTATCCATAAATGTTTAATCATGGGGGTGCCCCATCCTGAGACCTTCTCAATCGGCAGAATGACAGACCATAAGTCCCCCCTACTCTCTCTATACTAGTAGGATTTTCTGAATCATCTGATATTGTAGCAATGTTCTCCGATATCTAACTTCATTTAAATATTTAATCATTATCAATTTTGGTTAGAACCTCCCCTGCATTAGACAGTATCCTGTGGTAAGAAAATTCGGAATCTATTATGATAAACCCCTTATGGAAACCCATGAAAATTTTAAGCAGTTTATGAAAACAGTTTATGAAATACTGTTGTTGTTAAATGTTTATCCCATAGTTGGGGGGAAAGATGTTGGGTCAACTTGGTGTATTGGGCAGCAGACAACAGGAAGTCTCTCTGCCCTGACCGGGGTAATTCTTACAGAGCAGGGACAGTGGGGCTCATTTATAAGTATTCCGAGCCGCACTTTCGTGGGTTTCCCGATTATTTGCTTTGTGCACCGAATTGCCTCGGGATTTTGGCACACGTTATCGGATTTTGGCGCATCGCGGCTTGCACGCGACAGAAATCAGGAGGGTGGGCCGTTGGAACAGATTCAGACCAACTGCGGAATTAAAAAAGGATTTGTGTCGCAAGATCATCATCACATGCCCAGGATGAAGAAGGTGAACTCCGCGGACCTCGTGCAGCAGCGACACTGAGGAATCGATGCACGACCTCATGACGCGACAACCGCGACTTCGCGCAGCAGCGACCCTGGGGACTGGCGCACTACCTTAGTGAATCGCCGGAAGCCGAATCACGTCGTTACGCACACCCGGGATCGCACAGGAGCGGTAAGTAAATCTCTCCCAGTCTTTAACCCGAAAGAGAGACTCACACTTCTTAAGGATGGGTAAACTGTGCGTCGCGTGCTTCATGCCCCAGAAGACGTTAGTGAAGAAAAATACAATTTGCAAATTATTTTATTATCGACTGAAGGACGTGGATTACGGAATTCGCACTTCACTAAACGAGAAGAGCATTTTGCCGCCGGTTTAATGATATTTTCCATAATGGATGTTTTTTACTTAGCCTGTACTCTCGACACATTAGAGGCTCCATAAAAGTTGCTTGATTACACTGTCATTGTCAGGGAAATGTCACCACTGACTCCAGATAACTAGTTCATTTTCCGTTGCAGATGTAATTGCCATGGGCATGCTAATTCCTGCGATACAAGTGTTTCCCCTTACAAGTGCCTATGTGACACCGAGAGCTCACCGATGGGGTAAAGTAAGGCTTTCCATTTTTATTTCGTTTGGTAACATTTTTTATAATTAGTGACACAAGAGACAACAGTTAAGTTTTCAAGACCTAAAAAACTATTTCTCACAGAGACTTGAGATTCAGATGTTCCATGTCCTTTCAGGTCATTACACTTGAGGAGGACACGTCAACATGAAATTATTTCACTGTGATACAAAAAGTTTTCTTTTCATTAATTAGAATTAAATATTTATGGTTAAAAATGGAGATTTTGGCGACTAACGTGGGAAGGTCCTCCATTTACACAAGTGGCTGTATCGAGTGTCTCTTTTGCTCTGGAGGACTTGGCCCCTTTGGGTATTCCATGGGAGTACATTGATTCTTCAAAACTGTGTAATGCCTAATTTGTCCTGTGGGGGTGCTGAAGAGGAATATTGTTACATTGCTGATTATTGGTGGTACCAGAAGGATCCTGCTATCAGTTCATGATCTTGATCAAGGGTTTTGCACATAGGCTGAAGGTCAAAAAGGGTTTTCTATTGCTGTGGTTGAGAGAAAGATATAACATCGGGTGAGAAGCAGATCTCTGTGATATATCTTTTTATAGGATTTAATATAGATTTTATAGGGAGTAAAAATACAAAAGACAGGACTCCTGAGAGAAATACAGACGGTCCCCTACTTAGACAACCCGACTTAGATACAACCCATATTACAAACAGACCTCTGGTAATTGGTAATTACTGTTCTTTATCCTTAGGCTACAATAATCAGCTGTAACAGTTATCACGGTTCTGTAATGAAGCTTTATTTACTCCGTTCTTATAAAAATCCAAATTCTTAAAATCCATTTGTCCCAGAGACCAAAAAAAATTTGGCTAGGGTTAAAATGATAAAATATACAGTTCCAACTTACATACAAATTCACTTAAGAACAAATTACAGAACCTATCCTGTACGTAACCCTGGGACGGCCTGTAGTCAATCCTCACTACCATGGATAAACATACCGCTTGTCTTTTCTCCTTTTATTAGTGTATGGCACTGTTGGGGGTGATTATAAGGACTCTCCCTGTCCATCACTGTGTGTGGGTGGGATAATCAGTATTTTCACTGTCAATCCTGTGTGTGCGGGGTAACAGGATTGTCACTGTCAATCACGTGTGTGGGGGGGTAACGGGACTCTCACTGTCAATCACTGTGTATGGGTGGGGTAATCAGACTCTCACTGCCAATCACTGTGTGTGGGTGGGGTAATCAAGGCTCTCACTACCAATCACTGTGTGTGGGCGGGTATAAACGGACTCCTCACTGTCAATCACCTGTGTATGGGTGGGGTAATCAAGACTCCACTGCCATCCACTGTGTGTGGGGGGTATCAGACTCTCACTGCCAATCACTGTGTGTGGGCGGGTAATCATTACTCTCACTACCCAATCACTGTGTGTGGGCGGGGTAAACGGGCCTCTCACTGTCAATCACTGTGTGTGAGCAAAGTAATACGGACTCTCACTGTCAATCACTGTGTGTGTGGTTGGTGTAATCACTGAGGTTAATCACGAGGCTGCCAATCACTGAGGGTAGTGTTGTGTAATCTGGACTGTCCTGCCAATCACTGAGTGTGGGTGGGTTATCAGGATGTCACTTCCAATCATTGTGTGAGCGGGATTCAGGACTCTCACTGTCAACACTGTGTGTGGGCGGGAATAATCAGGACCCTCACTGCAAACAACCTGTGGTGGTGGGCGGAGTAATCAGGACCTCTCACTGTCAATCACTGTGTGTGGGCAGAGTAATCGTACTCTCACTGTCAATCACCGTGTGTGGGGTAATCAGAACCCTCACTATGTCTAGTATTGTGCAGCACCATATCCATCATGTACTTCCAGTATGTAATGGCTCTATTGGGTTTCCCTTGGAGCATATATAAGAACGCCACCTCTTGCCATAATATCCCTCCTTATAATATTGTAAGACTCGGGGGAGGTACAGAGGAGGTCCCATAGACAAGCCTTGCTTTAAAAGTAAAAATAATTTGCGTTTATAGTGAATACAGTTTTCTAACTACCAATGATTTTCAATATCACCTTTATCTAGAATAAATTAAAAATTTCCCCAGTAAAACAGTGCGCACCGTGGCTATAAATTCTACCCCCCCCCCCCGCCCCCCCCCACTCATCAACACTAAAGCAATCTTTCCAGACTTGATAACAATAGTGGGATTCCAGCCTTTCATTAGCGGCCGGGTTAGATCAAATTAATTGAGAGAGATTTTCGTAAAAAAAAAAAAAAAAACCCACACTTGCACCTTACTGGAAATAACAAGCAAAATTGTTTTATTGTTACATTAATTTAATATTCCGTTTCCATGTCTTCTCTTCTGCGGAAGCAAATTAAATAAATCTTTTGATATAAAGACTATCTTTTTACTGCTCGGGAAAATTGCCTTAATCATTTTAAAACACCGTGGCCTCCCGTGGCTAAGATTTTTCATGCCTTTTAGATTTTTTCTGCAGGCAGGTATATCTTGTTTTGCAGGCGGCCAGGTTGGGTGTTGTTTCTTTCTCGCCGCCTTTTATGTCTTCTATATTATAATTATCAGACGGCGCATTACATGGCAAAAAAAAAAAAATTATTGACAAATTTACTTTTGGAATTAAATTAATATATATATTTTTTAAAATTTATATTCTGACTTCAAAGTCGGCACATTATTCATTTCCTCTAAATGATTTCTAGACATTTTTTTGTGCTTTTGATAACAGGTGAAAGTCATAAATTACATTTTGATATTTAAAAATTATTTCTGGGGAGAAAAGGAAAACAAAATAAATTACAGGGAAATTAATATTAAATTTAATGAAATTTATACATAACATCTGGGTGCAGGTCTCACTTCCTTTGCCTGTGTTGTGTTAAGCAAAATGCAGTGTGAACATAGCTTAGCTAGCTATCTTTACAGCACATTAGCTCTAACCATCTGCCCCTGTGTTGTCTGTATCTCTGAGTTCTGGCCCAATCACTATTAAGGCTGGGGCAAAAGCCCTGCCCACTCTTCCTAGGTTGCTGGCTATAGAGTTACTCTTAGTTCCTCCATACTTTGTGTGTTGCTCTGTGATTGTTTTCTGGGATCCTGACCTTTGGCTCTTGTTTAGACTACCTACTGTTTTGTGATTTGTACTTGTTTGCTCTGTTTGTTGGCCTGGTTCTGGTGACTATTCTTGCTGTTTGTACTGTTTGTCTTGACTTTATGGTTTTGCACTTTTGGACAGAGGGATTGTCCGACCAGTTACTGGTGAGTAAGTAGGGCCAGGCCGTTTTAAAGATAGGACCCAGCAAAACTAAAAGTGGGGCCCCAAAATAAAACTATTTTATTAACAGTTACATTCAGTACAATTGATTCCCTTTAGCCCTGACTATAATAACATTTGTGGTTTGCACACAGTAGTATCGTATAGCAATCTGTAATATGGACTGTAGCGCAATTTTATAAGAGATAGACATATATATATATATATATAATATATATGATAGATAGGAAATACGACAATTATGGAGATACATTTTAGACAGATAATACAAGTATATAGACAGTATATAGATGAGAAGCATCTTCACCTGGGCATTTAACCAAGGGGTATTAACAGCAATACTCCTCTCCCACAAAAGTCCACATTAGGGGGCCCCTTTAGGACAGGGGCCCTGGAATTGCCAGTTTGCAACCCCCTAACGCCTGCCCTGGGAAGGGCGATTGGTGGTTTCTGAATTAAAACTCAGCTAGCATTATACCTGGTTGGTGGTTCTGATGGACACAAATAGAACATATTTAGCCAATCTCAAGTGCTTTTCCAGGGGTTGAAACCAAGATGAGCAGACCTTTTCAGGTACAGTTTTCTCTGAGTTTGGCCAACCGGAGTTTGGTTGGAGTCCGGATTTGGGTATGCCGGTGACACTGTTGTTACCCTATACTCAACAAGAGTCACACGACATTTAATACCACGTGTGCCATTTTCCTTAGGATCAATCCTCTCCTGGGTCCACCATAGCTCCAGTGATGGCGAACCTTTTAGAGACTGAGTGCCCAAACTACAATCGAAAGCCACATATTTTTCACAAAGTGCCAAAGCCAATTTAAGTACTTATGTGCCTGCTGTGTCACAGTCGAAGACACCAATACAGGAGAAAGATGGAGACATTCGGATTATTATTGTAGCTTCCCTCTAAGGTCCCCTTAACAGGATGACACAGGCCCTGTGAGGGGCTTCAATAATAATCAGCTCTGCCCACCTCCTCCTTGCTCCTCCTGAACTTCAAGTCACTTTAAATAGTACTGAAATGGCACGTTCTGGTGCCTGGTACGCAGGAGGAGGAGTCCTGGATGGGGACCTTGGTGCTGGTGATGGCCTGGGTGCCCACAGAGAGGGCTCCGAGTGCCACCTCTGGCACCCGTGCCATAGGTTCGCCACACTGCCATAGGGGAACAACAATCTAGAATAATAGTGGGGTGAAACTCCCTCGGCGCATGAATGGCATAAAAGCATAATAGTGCCGATCAGGGCAAAAAAACTCTTTGAATCAATGGAGTGCCATTATGGGGAGATTGATGCTCCCCAGTTAGACGTCATTGGGTGCAACACCCTTCCGAAAATGATGCGCCCACCATCCCCCCCTCTCTCACAAACGCTCAGATAAATGAGAACAGAATTCATGCAATATTAAAAGATGTCGAAGTAGAAAAGACGACTTCAACACCTCAAAATGACCGATTGCTTACCGATCTACCACCACCCAACAATTAGATTCACTTATCTCAAATAACGTCACGTTGCCACATTGGGTGAATCCCTCCCTTAGCATCCACACAACCCAATATCATTTCTAATAAAACGAGTCAATCAGATACTTCTCCGGTGAAAAGACATGACCCTAATCAGGGAAATCGAGCGAGGTAGAACTTCCACACACGCTCTCACAATTTTCCTATCCCAGCCTTATCTTTATAAACCAAATTTGATCAGCGTCTCTCCTGAAATTGATTGCCAATGCATTGGTAAGCTTTGGTAAATTGAATAGAAATGATTGGCCAATAAAATTATCAGGGGGGTCCTCGCCAGTAAATCATTAGGCCAACGGTGGAAATGTCAGCCTCGCATGCCATTCATATTAAGCTACCTAATGAATATTAACATTTTTCTGTTGATATTCGGATACGGATTAGAACTTTTTTACAAACGGAGTAGGGGCATAATGATTATATCATCATCTTATGAATTATTAATAGATAAGTATCTTAATGATGTCAGTATAGTGTATCCCCTGTCACTTGCTTCGGAATCTCATTTACTGCCGAATCTAATAAAAACGCTTTTAAGATCTTCTTAAAGGACCTCGGCGCCGCACACGGGACTGAAGACGCTTTATTCATTTCGTAGTTTTGCTAGAGGGTTTCAGAACATAACACCGTCATCTCATTCAATTACCGGCAATGAAGAATATACTAATTGTGTTGACATGGTATTTAGGAGCGGTGGGATTGGATTTCTCGCTTTATCGTGTAATGTAGCGCAATATGGTGGCAGAGGGACATGAGGGGCCACGAGGTCCTTATACCATGGTTATCCCGCAATCCTAATGGGGGGGGGGGGTACACTAAGCCAGGCACATCTCTGATCTTCTACCAATTGGCACAGACACAATGCTATCGCCTCTATTATCTATCTATCTATCTATCTATCTATCTATCTATCATCTTCTATTTATCTCATATCTATCTATCTATCTATTTATCTCATATCTATCTATCTATCTATCTATCTATCTATCATATCTATCTATCTATCTCATTTATCTTATCTCATATCTATCTATCTCATACTATCTACTATCTATCTCATATCTATCTATCTATCTAGCTATCTATCTATCTATCTATACTATCTATCTACTATCTAATCTATCTATCTATCTATCTCATATCATCTATCTATCTCATCTAGCTATCTAGCTATCTATCTATCTACTATCTCATATCTATCTATCTATCTATCTATCTATCAATCCTCATATCTATCTATCTCATATCTATCTATCTATCTATAACTCTATCTCATAGCTATCTATCCATATCTATCTATCTATCTATCAGATCTATCTATCTATCTACTATCTCCTATCTATCTATCTATCTCATCTATCTATCTCATCTATCTATCTATCTACTATCTATCTATATCTATCTCTATCTATCATCTATCTATCTTCATATCTATCTATCTACATCCATCTATCTTCTATCATCTATCATTATCTTCTCGTGGTCTTTGTGGTGATTTACATTACCTTCTATGCCGAAAACTGTTATACCGGCCCTGAAATAGGCTAATTCTAGAATCACGTCCATGGGGGAATTTCCCCATGTTCTACCCTTGTGCTTTCCTCGCCAAGTATCGTGAAGGAGGTATTGTTGGGAGTCAAGTGGGACGAGGGAACGTTCCTTCACCCACATCTTGGGTATTACCTATACCTGTGCCCGGAATACTGGGGTGAACTGTCCCACCACACACTGGCCCTGAAATCCACTACCCCCTACCTCCACACCTTTCAGCCGGTGTCATGACTTTCGATGGCTTTTTGCACCTCTCTTTCTTCATCTGTTCGATATCTAGAATTTCATTTCAATAGCACCTTCAGAAAATATATATAAACTTGATGTGTTCAATACTTATTACAACTACTTTATAGTGAATATAGAAATTTTTGAACTCCTCAGATTGTGAAGAAAAAAGCAAGCAGAATTAAATAAAAGAAAAATAATAATAAAATAATAATAATAATATGCTTTTACTATTTTGCCAAAATATATACCAAAAAATTAATGTAAAAAAAATAAGCCGAAAATTGATTGATATTTAGGCAGTCTCCAGGTTACGTACAAGATCGATTCTGTAGGTTTGTTCTTAAGTTGAATTTGTATGTAAGTCGGAACTGTATATTTTATTATTGTAAACCCAGACAAATTTTTTTTTGGTCTCTGTGACAATTGGATTTTAAAAATAATGGGGCAGATTTACTTACCCGGTCCATTCGCGATCCAGCAGCGCGTTCTCTGCGGTGGATTCGGGTCCGGCCGGGATTCACTAAGGTAGTTCCTCCGCCGTCCACCAGGTGGCGCTGCTGCGCTGAAGTTCCCCGGAGGCGCGCTTGAATGCCCTGAAATTCACCGGCCTATACCTGGTGAAGGTAAGTGTAATTTTCGCAACACATTTTTTGTCTTAAATGGGGCGGTTTTTCCGAATCCGTCGGGTTTTCTTTCGGCCCCACGCCCCCTGATTTCCGTCGCGTGCATGCCAGCGCCGATGCGCCACAAGCCGATCGCGTGCGCAAAAATCCCGGGGCAATGCAGGTACAATCGGTGCAAATCGGAAATATTCGGGTAACACGTCGGGAAAACGCGAATCGGGCCCTTAGTAAATGACCCCCATTGGGTTGTTATAAGAACCAGGATTAACAATAAATCTTAACTGCAGACACCTGTGATAACTGTTATAGCTGATCATTATAGCCTAAGGCTAAAGTACAGTAACTTACCAACATCCAGAGGTCCATTTGTAACTAGGGGTCGTCTGTAAGTCGGGTGTTCTTAAGTAGGGGGCTCCTGTACTTAAAAGGGTTGTCCAGTGACGTGGAGGAGGTGTAGACAGTGAAACTGTCTGTGAAGATACGGCATGGAGGGGCTCTGTTACCATAGCCCTTAAGTGCTGTAGCTGCAGTTTCAGGCTCATTAGTATAATTTTAAAAGTTGATTTTATAAGGAAGAAGGCCATAGACAAGTATAAGAAGATTACAACAGTCACAGTGCCTGGATCTATGAGTAGGTGTCCCACGATGGATTTTGATCTCCCCGAAAATATTAATTTGACCTCCATTTATAGAGCCCCAAACTCGTAGGTGACCACGGCTTTAGTAGTATCAGTAATTGTTCTAGCGCTTCTCCTCCATTACTCCTTCATTATCCTCAGAACCTATATCATTACCTTGACATTGACGCCATCATCAACTCAAATTACGGCTGATGATAAAATCGCGCGGTGCTTAAGATTGATAGCGTTAAAGGAATATGTCAGCCCAGGGTGGGCCAAGCCGAGGCCCCTCATTTCTTAAAGGAGCGGTGATAAATTGTAGGCATTATAGCGCTATTCCCTATTTTTGTGATTGGTTCTTGGAATCCCAAGTAATCAGACATCTTGGGGCAGATTTACTTAGCCGGTCCGTTCGCGATCCAGCGGCGCGTTCTCTGCACTGGATTCGGGTCCGGCCGGGATTCACCAAGGTAGTTCCTCCGCCGTCCACCAAGTGGCGCTGCTGCGCTGAAGTTCCCCGGAGGCGCGCTGGAATGCCCTGAAATTCAAAATCCGTCGCGTGGCCCTGCCACCAGCTTAACCTCCTAGAAATCTCCACGGCCTCGCGAATCGTGTGCGCCAAAATTCCCCAGGGTCATTCGGTGCAATTCTGCGACTAATTGCTGAAGAGAATTTGTTACTTGCTGATTATTTGTGGTACCAAGTATCCTGCTATCAGTTCATGGATCTGATCAGATGTTTTGTCACAATAGCGTGAAGGTCAAAAGGGTTTTTTCTATTGCTGTGGTTGAAGAAAGATATAACATCGGTGAGAAGCAGATCTCTGTGATATACCTTTTTATAGGATTAATATAGATTTTATAGGAGTAAAATACAAAAGACGGGACTCCTGAGAAATACAGACGGTCCCCCTACTTAAGAACACCCGACTTAAGATACGACCCATAGTTAAAACACGACCTCTGGTAATTGGTATTACTGTTCTTTATCCTTAGGCTACAATAGCAGCTGTACATTTATCACGGTGTCTGTGATGAGCTTTATTATTAATCCTGTTTCTTATAAAAATCCAAACTTTTAAAATCCATTTGTCCCGAGACCAAAAAAAATTTGGCTAGGTTAAAAGAAAAATATACAGTTCCAATTTACATACAAATTCAACTTAAGAACAAATTACAGACCTATCCTTACGTAACCCGGGACTGCCTGTAGTCATCCTCACTACCATTGATAAACTACCGCTTTCATTTCTCCTTTTATTATGTGGGCACTGTGTGGGTGAGATTATAAGTGACTCTCCCTGTCAATCACTGTGTGTTGGTGGATAATCAGTATTTTCACTGTCAATCACTGTGTGTGGCGGTTAATCAGGATTGTCACTGCCATCACTGTGTGTGGGTGGGGTAATCGGGACTCTCACTGTCAATCACTGTGTATGGTGGGGAACAGGACTCCACTGCCAATCACTGTGTGTGGGCGGGGTAATCATACTCTCACTACCAATCCTGTGTGTGGGCGGGGTAAACGAACTCTCACTGTCAATCACTGTGTTATGGGTGGGGTAATCAGACTCTCACTGCCAATCGCCGTGTGTGGTGGGGTAATCAGGACGTCTCACTGCCAATCACTGTGTGTGGGCGGGGTAATCAGGACTCTCACTGTCAATCACTGTGTGTGGGCGGGTGATCAGGACTCTCACTGTCAATCACTGTGTGGTGGGCGGTAATCAGGACTCTTACTGTCAATCACTGTGTGTGTCGGTACCAGGACTCTCACTGTCAATCACTGTTATTGGCAGGTAAATCAGGACTCTCACGGTCAATCACTGTGTGTAGGCCGGAGTAATCAGGACTCTCACTGTCAATCACTGTGTGTGGGAGGAGTAATCGGACTCTCACTGTCATCACTGTGGTGGAGGGGTAATCAGACTCTCACTGTCAATCACTGTGTGTGGGCAGTAATCAGGACCTCACTGTCAATCACGTGACGCTGTGGGGCGGGTAATCAGGACTCTCACTGCCAATCACTGTGTGTGGGCGGGGAAATCAGACTCTCACTGCCAATCACTGTGTTGGTGGGGTACATTACTCTCACTACCATCACTGGTGTGGGCGGGTAACGGACTCTCACTGTCAAACACTGTGTGTGGTTGTGTTAATCACTGAGGTGTGAATCACTAGGCTCCAATCACTGAGGGTAGGTGGTGTAATCTGGACTGTCACTGCCAATCAGTGTGTGAGCAGGGGATTCAGACTCTCCTGTCAAACACTGTGTTTGGGCGGAGTAATCAGACCCTCACTGCAAACACTGTGTGTTGCCGGATAATTGGGACCCTCACTGTCAATCACTGTGTGTGGAGGAGTAATCTGTACTCTCACTGTCAATCACCGTGGTGGGGTAATCAGAACCCCCACTATGTCTAGTAATTGTGCAGCACCATTCCATCATGTACTTCCAGTAATGTAATGGGTCTAATTGGGTTTCCCTTAGGAGCATATATAAGAACCCACCTCTGCCATAATAGTCCTCCTATAATATTGTAGTACTCTGGGAGGTACAGAGGAGGTCCCATAGACAAGCCCTTGCTTTTATAAGTAGAAAATAATTTGGTTTATAGTGAATACAGTTTTCTAACTACCAATGATTTTCAATATCACCTTTCTAGAATAAATTAAAAATTCCCCAGATAAACAGTGCACACCGGTCTATAATTCTGCACCCCCCCCCCCGCCCCCTCCCTCATCAACACATAGAAGCAATCTTTCCAGACTTGATAACAATAAGTGGGATTCCAGCCTTTCATTAGCGGCCGCGTTAGATCATAATTGAGAGAGATTTTCTGTAAAAAAAAAAAAACCCACACATGCACCTACTGGAAATAACAAGCAAAATTCGTTTTATTGTTACATTAAATTTTAATATTCCGCCAGTGTCTCTCTTCTGCGGAAGCAAATTAATAATCTTTTGATATAAAGACAATCTTTTACTGCTCGGGAAAATTGCCTTAATCATTTTAAAACCCGTGGCCTTCCCGTGGCTAAGATTCATGCCTTTAGATTTTTCTGCAGGCAGGTATATCTTGTTTTGCGGCGGCCAGTGGTGTTGTTTCTTCTCGCCGCCCTTTTATGTCTTCTTATATTATAATTATCAGGACGCGCTTACATGGCAAAAAAAAAAAAAATTATTGACTAAATTTACTTTTGAATTAAATTAATATTATATTTTTTAAAATTTAATATTCTGACTTCAAGCCGTCACATATTCATTTCCTTCTAAATGATTTCTAACAGTTTTTTTTGTGCTTTTGATAACAGTGATAGTCATAAAATTACATTTTGATACTTTAAAAAATTAATTTCTGGGGAAAAGAGGAAAAACAAAATAATTACAGGATTAAATTTAATTTATAAGTAGCTGAGAGGGCCTTGTACCTTTTGTACCTTTCTTAAAAAATGCGTGAACATGGCTTAGCTAGTCTATCTTTACATAGCACATTAGCTCTAACCATCTGCCCTTGTGTTGTCTGTATCTCGTGATTCTGGCCCACACTATTTAAGGCCTGGGCATAAGCGCCCTGCCCACTCTTCCTAGGTTGCTGGCTATAGAGTTACTCTTAGTTACCTCCATACTTTGTGTGTTGCTCTGTTGATTGTTTTTCCTGGATCCTGACCTTGGCTCTTGTTTAGACTACCTACTGTTTTGTTGTTTGTACTGTGTTGCTCTGTTTGTTGTACCTTTTCTGCTGACTATTCTTAGCTTTGTACTTTTTTGTCTTTACTTTATGTTTTGTGCACTTTTGGAGCAGTAAAGGGATTGTCGACCAGTTACTGGTCGAGTAGTGGTAGGGCCCAGGCCGGTTTTAGATTAGTAGGACCCACGGGCAAAACTAAAGTGGGGCCCCAAAATAAAACTATTTATTACAGTTACATTCAGTACAATTGCTTCCCTTTAGCCGAGCTATAATAACACTTTGTGGTTTGCCACCAGTAGTATCGATAGCCATCTGTAATATGGGACTGTAGGCAATTTTATAGAGATAGACATATATATAGATAGGAAATAGACAAATTTAGGAGATACATTATTAGACAGATAGATGACAAGTATATGGACGTATTAGATGAGAACATCTTCACCTGGCATTTAACCAAGGGGTATACCGGCAATACATCCTCTCCCCACAAAAGTCCACATTAAGGGGTGCCCCTTTACGGACAGGGGCCCTGGTAAATGGCCAGTTTGCAACCCCCTAACGCCTTCCCTGGGAAGGCGATTGGTGGTTCTGAATTAAAACCAGCTAGAGCCATGTAGACCTGTTGGTGGGTTCTGAATGACACAGAATAAAAACATATTTAGCCAAATCTCAATGTATTTCCAGGGCTTGGAACCAAGATGATCAGACCTTTCAGGTACAGGTTCTCTGAGTTTGGCCAACCGGAGTTTGGTTTGAGTCCGGATTTGGGGTATACCGGTGCAACTGTTGTTTCCCTCATAAACTCAACAAAGGAGCAACGACATTTAATTACCACGCGCTGCCATTTTCCTAGGATCATCCTCTGGTCACCATAGGGGTAACACAATGCCTAGAATAATGGGGGGTGGAACTCCTTCGGCGCATGAATGGCATAAAAAGCATAAATAGTGGCCGATCAAGGGCAAAAAACTCTTTGAATCAATGGAGTGCCATTATGGGAGAGATTGATGCTCCCCTTTGACTTCATTGGGTGCAACAACCCTTCCAAAAATTATGCGCCCAACCCCCCCCCCCAAAACGCTCAGATAAATGAGAACAGAATTCAATGCAATATTAAAGATTTGTCGAAAGTAAATGGACGACTTCAACAACTCAAAATGTACAGATTCCTACCGAATCTACGACCAACAATTAGATTCACTTACTCCATAACGTCACGTTGCCACATTGGGTGAATCCCCTCCCTTACATCGAACACACCCCAATATAATTTTTCTAATAAAACGGTCCAATCAGATAACTTCTCCGGTGAAAAGACATGAACCTATCAGGGATCGGAGCGAGGTAGAACTTTCCACCCGCTCTCCATTTCTAACACCGCCTTTATCTTTATAACCAATTTGTATTCAGCGTCTCTCGTGAAATTGATTGCCAAGCATTGGTAAGGCTTTGTAAATTGAATGAAAATGAATGGCCAAGAAAAGTTATATCAGGGGTCCTCGCCATAAATCATTAGCCACTGGTGGAAATGTCAGCCTCGCATGCCATTCATATTAAGCTACTCATGAATATTAACATTTTTTGTTTGATAATATGGTATTACGGATTAGAACTTTTTTCTACAACGAGTAGGGGCATAATTGATATATATCATATCTTAGTAATTATTAATAGATAAGTATCTTAATGATGTCAGTATAGTGTATCCCGGCACTTCTTCGGAATCTCATAGCGCCAAATCTAATAGAAACAGCTTTTAAGATCTTCTTAAAGGACCTTCGTGCCCGGCACACCGGGAGACTGAAGACGCTTTATTCATTTCGTATTTTGCTAGAGGGTTTCAGAACATAAACACCGTCATCTCATTCATTTACCGAGCAAATAGAATATTACAGAATATTGGTTGGACATGGTTTTAGAGCCGGGATTGGATTTCTTTCAGCTTTATAACTGTAATGTAGCGCAATATGGTGGCAGAGAACATGAGGGGCCACCGAGGTCCTTATACCCGGGTTATCTGGCATTACTAATGGAGGGGTGGGGGTGGTACAGACTAAGCTCAAGGCACTCTATGATCTTCTATCATATGGCACAAACTACCATGCTATCGCCTCTATTATTCTATCTATCTATCTATCTATCTATTTATCTCTACCTATCTATCTATCTATTTATCTCATATCTACTATCTACTACTCTACTATCTATCTATTTACTCATTCTATCTATCCATATCTATCTATTTATCTCATATCTTCATCTCATATCTATCTATCATTATATCATCGATCTATCTATCTCTATCTATCTATCTATCTATACTATCTATCTATCTATCTATCCTATCTATCCATCTATCTCATATCTATCTTCTATCTATCATCTATCTATCTCATATCATCTATCTATCTATCTATCTATTACTCTATCTCAATCTATCTCTCATATCTATCTATCTCATCTATCTCATATCTATCTATCTATCTCATATCTATCTTATCTATCATCTATCTATCTCCTATCATATCTATCTATCTATCTATCTCCTATCTATCGATCTATCTTCTCATATCATCTCTATCTATCTATCTCCTATCTACTATCTCATAGCTATCTATCTATCTATCTATCGATTTGTCTTTGTGGTGGATTTATCATTACCTTCTATGCCAGAAAACTGGTATACCAGCCTGAAATAGGCATAATTCTAGAAGCACTTCCAGGAATTATCCCCTTTCTACCCTTGTGCCATTTCCTCGCCAAGTATTCGTGAAGGAGGTATTTGGGAGCAGAGTGGGACGATGGGAACGTTCCTTCACACCCACACTTGGGTATTACCTATACCTGTGCCTGGAACTGGGGTAGAACTGTCCCCCACACACGGGGCCCTGAAATATCCACTACCCCCCACCCCCCCCCCCAACGATCTACAGTATGTGATTATGCTTAATGATTACATCTATTATGAGGCAGATCAGAGAAGACTCATGTAGAGCTGAAATGTGAAGGTCCAGTCTTCTCACATATTCTGTATTTGGAGTGCTGCTTTTTAAAATATATATCAGTAAAGAACCCGGGTCCTGTCCCTAATTGGAGTTGTCACACTTTGTGGGTGCCCGGGGGGGTGGGGCGTCATAATGTGCCCCCTGCTGCTCCAAGTTGCAAATACAGGCAGTCCCCGATTACGTACAAGATAGATTCTGTATGTTTGTTCTTAAGTTGAATTTGGTATGTAAGTCGGAACGTATATTTTATATTGTAGCTCAGGCAGAATTTTTTGGTTCTTTATACTATTGGATTTAAAATTCTTGGTTGTCATAAGAACCAGGATTAGCAATAAATCTTAAGTGCAGACCCTGTGATAACGTTACAGCTGATATTGTAGCCTAAGGCTAAAGTACAGTAATTACCAACATCCAGAGGTCCGTTTGTAACTAGGGGTCGTCTGTAAGTCGGTGTTCTTAAGTAGGAGGCCGCCTGGATGTATTTTGAAGTCATAGATCTGATCTCTACCTTTGCTTCCACAACATAGCCGATAATAGCCAGCGCTCTGTACTAGAATAATACACATAAGACTCATCCTAAATCCTACACAACACAAACAATCACCTAATATAATACAATGTATCAGGCGGTTCGTACCATAGTTTTCGTATAACGCTGTCATCTTGTATTAATAAGAAAGGAGAATCTCCCGATACAAAACTATTATTTTGACTGAACACTTAAAGGAATCTGTAGATGTGGACTCAAAGGAGGTTAATGGATATATAAACTAATAGACACCTTGATAATTGTATGATTATTTTTACATTGCGCCATTAATCAGAAATTTAATCCTTAATAAGCCTGATTTGGCAATTCTTTCGGTTGCGTATCCATAAATTCAGAAAAGTCTTTGGGAAGTGTCTTTCTCGAGTTACTAAAACCTTGGTGTCCGAGAGTCCACCTGTCCTTCCTGTCCTATCTTATTATTGCTCCTTTATTACTAGTGCGGATGGTAAGTTCATAGCAAGTTTGTCCGAATCCAGTATTCGGGACTGATTGGGGGTCATTTACTAAGGCCCGAAACGCGTTATCCTGCGCGTTACTCGAATATTTTTCCGATTTGCGCCTATTTCCCTGTATTGCCCCGGTTTTTGTGGTGCACGCGATCAGATTGTGGCGCATCGGCACCGGCATGCCACACGACGGGATTCGAGAAACCGCCGCATGTAAAAAAAAGTGTTTGCGGGACACCGGCTTACCTCACCAGGTATAGGAATGGTGCATTCCGGCGGACCTCAGGAAACTTCAGCGGCAGCAGCGCACCTGGTGGACTTCGGAGGAACTGCCTTAGTGAATCGCCGAAAGACCCGAATCCACCGCAGAGAAACGCGCCGCTGGATCGTGCTTGGGACGGGTAGTAACTCTCCTCATTATCTCATTCTATGGGGTTTTCCTGTCCCTCCCCCTACAGATGATTTGTAGGTAAGAGAGATTTGGGGAGAGGTTACCACCTGCCAGTGGTTGACTGTTGACAACTTACTCTCCTCTACTATTGAAAGTGTTGTCCGACGTTTAAGTGGTCGGACTTCGTCTCTATCATATGGACGATAAATGCTTGATGGATACTGATGCGTTCATCCTATCAAGGCTCATAGTATGGTCTCCTGACCCTCCCCCTACAGATGACTTGTAGGTAAAGGATTTGGGGAGAGATTACCACCTGGCAGTGGTGACTGGTGGCAATTACTCCCCTCTACCTAATGAAGGGTCGTCCCACATTCAAGTGGTTGGACCTCGTCTGTTCATATGGATGATAATCCTTGATGGATACTGATTGCTTTCGTTTTCTATCAGGGCTCAATCAGCTGTTGTTCTGTAGAGCATCAAAGTCTGTCAGACCCAGATTATAACACTACTTTGGATTGGGACTAGAATAGGGTCCTTCTAGATCCTTTCCTTGACCCACAAGTTCTCAGTTCTCTGGATGGTTCCATGGAGGAAATTCAAGATATGGTTTGGGGGGAATAGCTAGGGATGAGTGGACCCGTTCAAATTCGGGTATAGCCAGGAAGGTGATTCGGAGGATTATGTTCCCGTGATGTCATCAGGGGGCGGCTACATAGAGTTGATGGAACATTTTAGGAGTTAACACAAACTGATGATGCCAGCAATGATTGCAGGTGTTACCAACAGAATCGAACCAGGGTCCACTGATCACTATTGTGTAGGTTTTATCCAACAAATTTGGTTGTTTTCCACTCTGAATGGAGAACCTACACACACCACTCATGCCATTAAGTGTTGAACAGGTCTTTCCGTGGCTCCTCACGGATGGCCCTCGGCTGTGGACTTTCTTCTGGTAAGTCTTTTCCTCTGCCTGAACTCTTGACCATGGCTGGTTGATGGTGAAACTGGTGTTCTTTCCACTCCCCAACAGTACTTTTCTGAAACCTTCAGCAGTTTTGAATTCTTGAGACAGTTGTCTGAGACAACTCACTAGTTTTACCATGAATCATGATTTTGTTGTGTGTGTGGCACCTTTTAATGAAACGCTGCTGGAGACCCAAAAGACCCAGGGCCACCGGGACAGCAGACACCCTGTCTCCCCTATGCCGAAGGGGAAGAGAGCTTGAGTTATCCCCCTCTTGATTTGCGTATCATGTGGAACCAGCTGATATTTTTATTACTGAGTGGAAGGATTACTTTCTAATTACCTGATGAATTTCGACCGGTGTCATGACTTTCGATGGCTTTTTGCACCTCTCTTCTTCATCTGTTTTCAATATCTAGAATTTCATTTCTAAACACCTTCAGAAAATATTTATAAACTGATGTGCCAATACGTTTACAACTACTTTATAGTGATAGAGAAATTTTTGAACTCCTCAGATGGCCCTGGAGCCAGACTTTGTGAAAAAAAGCAAGCAGAATTAAATAAAAGAAAATAATAATAAAATAATAAATATATATAATATAGCTTTTACTATTTTGGCCAAATATCCCAAAAAATAATGTAAAAAAGTAAGCCGAATTGATTGATATCAGGGCAGTTATGTACGGGTTACGTACAGGATAGTTTTCTGTAGGTTTGTTTTTAAGTTGAATTTGATGTAAGTCAACGTATATTTTATTATTGTAACCCAGACAAATTTTTTGTGACAATTGGATATTAGAAATGTTGTGTTGTTAAAAGAACCCAGAATACAATAAATCTTAACTGCAGACACCTGTGATACCTGTCAGCTGATTATTGTAGCCTAGGGCTAAAGTACAGTAATTACCAATATCCAGAGTCCGTTTTAACTAGGGTCGTCTGTAACTCGGGTGTTTCTTAAGTAGGGGACTGCCTGTACTTAAAAGGGTTTCCCGTGACGTGGAGGAGTATAGACAGTGAAACTGTCTGTGAAGATCGGCATGAAGGGGCTCTGTTACCATAGCCCTTAAGTGCTGTAGCTGCAGTTTTCATGTTCTTAGTATAATTTTAAAAGTGGATTTTATAGGTAGAAGACATATAACAAGTTTAAGAAGACACCACAATCGCGGTGCCGGTTTATGATGATGGATTTTGATGGTAGATTTCCTTTAACCGATCTCCTGGAAAATACTAATTTGACCTCCATTTATAGAGTTTGGAAAGAGCCCCAAACTCGTAGGTGCACGGCTTGGCTTAGTGCGTTAAGTATCGTAATTGTTCTAGCGCTTCTCCCCATTACTCCTTCAGTATCCCAGAACCTATCTATCATTACCATGACATTGACGCATACAAAAGAGGTGTGCGGGTTCATCACACTCTCAATGAAGCGCTGGGTGATAAATCGCGCGGTGCCTTAAGATTGAGGAGCGTTAAGGACATATGTACAGCCAGGTGGGCCAGCCGAGGCCCCTCATTTCCCTGACCTATTTCCGAAGTAGATGTCAAGTTATTTATGTCTTCTCTCCTATGGTGATGTTTTAAACATTCCGCCCTACTTGTTATTCCTGCTGGCATGGCGACGTGCCTTTGATATTATTCTTTAGTACATCAAATGGGAACATTTAAGTATTTTTTGATTGCCCGTATAGTTTCATGCAATTTTTATTATTCAGTTCAAAGATCTTAGGAAAGTCTGGCTCATTACTGGATAGGCAATAAAAAAACAGAAATGATTCCGACAGAGTATATTGAGCTATATTTCCCCAACAGGAAAGTGAGCACTGATTCATACGGCTGACCCACAGATGTGAGAGGGTTTCGAGAAAAATTAGGAAAGTGCATACTTCATAATCCGCTATCGATGGCCCAGACCGAGGGCTAAATTATTATTTTATACTGTACTGTTAAAGTGAATACCAGCAGGGTTACATACATGGTTTTGTTCTTAAGTTGAATTTGTAGTAAGTCGAAACTGTATATTTTATATTGTAGATCCAGACAAAAACATTTTTTTTGCCCCAGTGACAATTGGAGTTCAAAATTTTTTGCTGTAACGGAGCCAAGGATTATCAATAAAGCTTCATTACAGACACCTTACAGCTGATTATTGCAGCCTGGGACTATAGTAACACCAGAAGGTCCATGGGTCACAGGGGACAGAGGGGTCCGTCTGTACTAGGGGTCGTCTGAGTTGGGTCTTTTTAAGGGAGAGCACCTGTATTGTACTGTACTGTATAATATGTAATATATTGTACTGTGCTGTATTATATACATATATATATATATATATATAATGTTATACTGTACTTTACTAATATTTATAATACCGTATTTTTCGGACTATAAGTCGCACAAAAATCCTTAGATTTTCTCAAAAATCAAAGGTGCACCTTATAGTCCAGTGCGCCTTATATATGAACCATACTTACAGACTACAGCTGCTTAGAACTGTGCACAGTCTGCCACCTGCTGGTCATTCATCCTTATAATGAGGTGCGCCTTAGAATCCGGTGCGCGTTATATATGAACTATTATAAATATTTATCATAATGTAAGTTTCTTTTATATTGAAATACATTTTTAGAATATAAGATGATTAACGTATGGAAAAAAAAAGAACCAACATCTTCCAACTCTTTTTGCTATTGTATAATCTACATAATGTACAGGGGGTCCCCAGGTTACATACAGGATTGGTTCTGTAGGTTTGTTCTTAAGTTGAATTTGTATGTAAGTCAGAACTGTATATTTTATCATTTTAATCCCAGACAAATTGGATTTGAAAAATGTTGGGTTGTCATGAAACCGAGAGTAACCTAAAGCTTCATTACAGACGCCTGTGATTACTGTTACAGCTGATTATTGTAGCCTAGGGCTAAAGTACAATAATGACCAACATCCAGAGGTACCACAGTCACTTAAAAATTAAAGGAGCGGTGATAAATTGTAGGCATTATACGCATTCCCTTTTTGTATTGGTTCTTGGAATCCCAGTAAATCGACATCTTGGGCAGATTTACTAGCCGGTCCGTTCGTCGATCCAGCGGCGCGTTCTCTGTCACTGGATTCGGGTCCGGCCGGGATTCACCAAGTGTTCCTCCGCCGTCCACCAAGTGGCGCGGCGTGCGCTGAATGCCCCGGAGGCGCGCTGGAAGCCTTGAAATTCACCGCGATCCCGGTGAAGGTAAGTGTAATTTTCGCGACACATTTGTTTTGCCTTAAATGCGCGGTTTTTTCCGATCCGTCGGGTTTTCGTCGCCACGCCCCCCGATTCCGTCGTTGCATGCCAGCGCCGATGCGCCACAATCCGATCGTGTGGCCCAAATTCCCAGGGCAATTCGTGCAATCGTCGTCCGAATCGGAAATATTCGGGTAACACGTCGGGAAAACGCGAATCGGGCCCTTAGTAAATGACCCCCCTTGTGTCCATTGGAAAAAGCCCTTTAAAGGACACAATAAAAGTGGATGTAAATGGATTCCAAAAGATGAAGTTGCACCTTTGTCCCCTTTACGCTATCTCCATGTCAAGTGGGCTTGGACAGGAGTAAAGCGGGGCGCAGCCAGGAGCAGAGTTGGCCGGTATGGGGCGTTCCTGTCCCGTGCCTGCACACTGCCATTAGCCTTCGCTAATTCTTCATCAGGATGCACCTGTCGTGGAACTGCCCTTGGTGCAACACCTGCAGGATAGATATGGCGAGTGCCGGAGGGAGGCGGGGATTGCATCATACACTGGCCTTTCGAATTGGCAGTGTATGATAAATCCCCTCATGAATGCACCTTTGGCTACCTACAATCATCTCCCAATCAGATGGTCCCCCATTTACACAATGAGCTCCATGCAATGACCTTTGTTTTAGAAGCCAGACAACATCCAATCACATGCTACAACCTATGACCAAATCACTGCATCGGGCAAATGTAAGAAAATGGGGCACATAAACTTACCTGTCCCTGCGCGATCCCCGAGGTGCGATCTCCGACGAGAACGCACAGTTGCCGCGATTCACTTACAGCGTGCGCCCGATATCCTGCATGTGTCGCTTCCCCGATCAGGAGTTCACCTTCTTCTTCCCGTTGCATGTAAGTGCATTATATGCAACACAATTATAAAGTAAAATCCCGCGCTCAGTCGCCCCCCCCCCCCTATTTGTGTCTCGTGAAAGCTGACGCGATCGCGACACAATCCAGTCGCGTGCGCCAAAAACCCCTGTTAATTGCGGAAAACGGAAATCGTCGGCAAGCCCCATCGAATAACACAATTTTGTCTTATGAAATCTGCACCAATAATTAAAAACACAAAATAAGAAATCTCTTATTTGTAAAACCCCAAATATTTTTACAAGATCGCACTCGGATGTTCTATTCCGATTCCTGAAAATCCTGATCCTCAGCCGTTCTTTCCTCCTATAAATTACAGTAATTTCCAACTGAAGTCTCGGAATCTTGAAGAACCTCCGTCCGCTCTGACATTGTTTTTTTTTTCCGTTAACTTTTCGCCACTAAATATACACTGCATTTTTATGCAAATTCCTGCCAGCTTCGGTGCCTCGGGGGGATTGCCCTGGAGGGGAATTCAGGAAGGGCATGATTTATGGTACGTTTGCAGCAGTTAGTACATTTTACTGCGGCTGTATTACTGTTAGTTAGCCGCGCTAACAGCTTTAACTTAAAAATTAAGCCCTTTAAGTGGAACAATATTTATTGTGCCATTACGGGGAAGCCTCTTGGTAGAAGACGGCATCTACTGGGGGTCAAACTTCAAAGGAAAGCGATGCCAACAGACGGACAGGGTCGCATGAATATGTATGAGCGTGCTTACTGTGACCCACCGAAGTCATTGTGCGGCACATGGGAGGGAAGAAATCCCAATTTTTCAAAGGGATAAAGGACCCCGGGCAATTTCCGTTCAGTGACTAAATTGTTCCTAAGGGTGCGAAGTGGTTAATCCAAATTTTCCAAAATGATCACATGAAAGCCGGCTGATAAGCTCGTAAATGGTACAAGGACTGACTACGTCTGACTACTCCTCTTTTTTTGTGTGTTGTTCCTGTCTCCAGTGTGATCGCTGCGCCCCCCTCTATAACGACAAGCCGTTTCGTCAAGGTGACCATGTCCACGCTTATGGCTGCGTACCGTGCCGGTGCCACAACCATTCATCCAGCTGTCACTACGATGCAAGTGTAGACCCTCACCCGGATGACCACCACCGCGGAGGCGGGGGGGTGTGTGACGACTGCTCGCACAACACGGCAGGTAACGTGCTCACGACTCCGGGATGGACAGAACATGGATGAGGGAAATATAAAATTGTGTAGTAATAGAGTATCTGGTGCCTTGGTATAAATAAAAGTAAAAAGTAAAAAGTCCTGAAGGGCTAGTTGTACCTTGTGACTTACAGTCTATGAGGATGAGGGGGGGACACAAGAGCTTACAGTCTATGAGGATGAGGGGGTGACACAAGAGCTTACAGTCTATGAGGATGAGGGGGTGACACAAGAGCTTACAGACTATGAGGATGAGGGAGTGACACAAGAGCTTACAGTCTATGAGGATGGGAGGGGATACAAGAGCTTACAGTCTATGAGGATGAGGGGGTGACACGAGAGCTTACAGTCTATGAGGATGAGGGGGGGGGGCACAAGAGCTTACAGTCTATTAGAGATGAGGGGGGACACAAGAGCTTACAGTCTATGAGGATGAGGGTGAACTTACAGAGCTTTAACAGTCGTATGAGGATGAGGGTGACACAAGAGCTTACAGTCTATGAATGAGGGGTGACACATCTTACATCTATAGGATGAGGGTGACACAAGAGCTTACAAGTCTATGAGGATGGGAGGGTGACAAAGCTTACAGTCATATGAGATGAGGGGTGACACGATAGCTTACAGTCATGAGGATGAGGGGTGACACAAGAGCTTACAGTCTATGAGATGATAGGGTGACACAAAGGCTTACAGTCTATGAGATGAGGGGGTGCCACAAGAGGCTACGTCTATGATGATGAGAGGTGCAAGGAGGATGACACAAGAGCTTCATCTATGAGTGAATGGGGGGTGACACAAAGAGCTACAGTCTATGAGACATGAGGGGGTGGACACAAGCTTACATCATTGAGGAGAGGGTGACACAAATCTTTACAGTCTATGAGGATGAGGGGGGGCACACAAGATCTTTACAGTCTATGAGGATGAGGGGTTACACAAGAGCTTACAGTCTATAGGATGAGGGGTGACACAAGAGCTTACAATCTATGAGATGAGGGGTGACACACTTACATCTATGAGGATGTATGGGGTGACACAAGAGCTTACATGCTATGAGGATGAGGGGGTGACACAGAGCTTACAGTCTATGAGATGTAGGGGGTGACCCCAGACTTTACAGTCTATGAGGATGAGGGGTGACACAGAATACAGAATATAAGTGGTGAGGGGTGACCAAGAGCTTACAGTCTATGAGGATGAGGGGGTGACACAAGAGCTTACAGTCTATGAAGGAGAGGGTTGGGTGACACAA
>CM033643.1:221065763-221109648 GCA_019512145.1 Engystomops pustulosus | reverse complement strand
AGATAGATAGATAGATAGATAGATAGATATGGGATAGATAGATATGAGATAGATAGATAGATAGATAGATAGATATGAGATAGATAGATAGATAGATAGATAGATAGATAGATAGATACGTAGATAGATAGATGTGAGATAGATAGATATGGGATAGATAGATATGAGATAGATAGATATGAGATAGATAGATAGATAGATAGATAGATAGATAGATAGATAGATAGATATGGGATAGATAGATATGAGATAGATAGATAGATAGATAGATAGATATGAGATAGATAGATAGATACGTAGATAGATAGATGTGAGATAGATAGATATGAGATAGATATACATAAATAGATAGATACACTCTTCTTCCAGTCTCTCCCACAGTTCTGTGACTGTTGGCCATAACTTTGTCAGCAAGGTTTTCTATTGGGATTACACCAGGAACTGCTTTAACCGTTTTGTTGTCTGACAAGGGGCATTGCCCTGCAGGATAACTGCTGGCTGATTGAGTGAGTAACGCAAGGAAGGAACCACGTGCTGTGTAAGAAGATTCTGATACACACTTCCATTGACTCGCCATGTATAAGAGGTCCAACTCCTGCTGCAGAAAACATATCCCAAACCATGAAACTTCCTCCACCAACATTTACTGACTTCTTTACACACTTTGGGTTCAAGCTTTCCCAAGTTTGTTGAAGAACAGAACTTTTCCCATCAGGTCCAAATAAGTTTAACCTGCTTTCATCCCTAAAATAATCTGTGGACCACTTCTCTTTTATCCAAAAATGTTCCTCTGCAAATGTGAGTCTAGCCTTTTTATTCCTTCTGCTAATGAGTTTGGTCACTGTAATGTGGGCTTTCAGTCCAAATGCTCTTAAACTGACAGACACTGGAGGACGAGACAGATCCTTACCCTGCTCAGTACTGAACTACAAGCGATTCCACCTGCTGAGTTGAATATATTACCCATGGAGATTCTCCGCATTATCCTGTCCTCTCTTGCATTTGTCTGACGAGGGCGACCAGCCTCCTTGAGAGAGTTGAATACGTTTGTGATCTTGCAAAGTTATAATATTCTAAAAATCACAGACCGACCAGTTTCTCTTCCTATGGCTGATAGGGCCACCCCTGGACAACCTGCTACTGGAGGGTTTCAGTCACTTTGGAACGGTGCAACATTTTTGCAAAGTCAATAAAAACTGGAAAGTTAGGCACCGGATACGTAGGGTTACTCAGATAATGAAGGTAATTGCCACCAGGTGCCAGACTAAGACCAATAACTTGCAGATATCGGAATTTGTTATCTAATTTTTTATCAATGATCTCATTTAAATTTTTAATTACAATTTATACAAATTACGAAAGAAGCTTAAAATATTAATCCATTAGTCATACCTACCTACCTATCAGTAAGTACACTTCTGTCTTGCAGCTCGGAGGTCAGTGCAGATGTAAAGTGAATGTTGGGGGTCGGAGATGTGACCAGTGCAAAGATGGATATTACAATTTGCAGGAATCCAACCCTGATGGCTGCCAACCCTGTCACTGCAACACTTCCGGAACAATCAATGGAAGCCATGACTGTCATCGAAACACAGGGCAATGCCAATGCAAAGCACATGTGACTGGTGAGTACCAAATGTCATGTTCAAGAACCATAGTATTGCCCCAGACTCCATTGTTATCTGTTGTTAGCAAGAAAACCCTACTCGTTAGTGCCACCTACAGGTAGGTACTCTGTAAATCAATATACACCCCAAGGTTCCCTCACTTGGAGTGTATATTGTTGGCTACAGCAAGTTGGTTAGCTGCCATCAATATGATTATGGGGTGAAAAAAGTATTAAAAAATTCCTTCTTAGTGCCCCCCCCCCGACAGGTAGATGTCTTGTAAGTCATTGTCAAACCCATATAGGAGTCTTAAAATATATATAAAGGTCTTAAAGGAAATCTACCATCAGGATCATGGATTATAAACCAAATACACTTGCATGCTGGTGTGCGCCCCCTTTATCAGGATATGCTCTTCTTTTAACTTCTTATGCCGTCGATTTCTAAGAAAATATGCTTTAAACGCTATGCAAATGAGCCTGAAGGGCTCCAGGCTCCATTAACTTCTATGGAGCGTGAAGCCCCACAGGCTCATTTTGAAGCCTTTTTTTGTAAAAACAAAGGCATAAAAAGCTAAAAGAAGAGCAGATCCTGACTGAAGTGTACTTGGTTTATAATCCATAATCCTGAGGGCAGATGTCCTTTAAGTAGGGAAATTAGCCAAGCTGGAAAATCATCTGTCAACAGCTGTTTTGGGGCATTGGCCACATCTGAAAACATATCCAGGATCGGCTTGGCTAGATAAATGCAGTTCTAGTGAGGTTCTGGGTTAATTGAATGGATTCAACTAATGTCTGGAGTCTTAGAGGCAATGGCCCATGGTCATAAATGATTAAACACCAATAGGAATCTATCCTTTAAGTCAATGTCCAACCCATTAAAGAGCCTTGAAATGTATCTATGTACGGTATATTAGCCAAGCCAGACACCCATCTGTAGGACTGTTTCTAGGTTCTGGCCACTTGCCATTACAGAGAAAGGTAATGATAGGGGATGCAGTACTACATAGGTACAACGTGGGGAAGGTCAAAGTGGTGCGAAGGGAATATGAATTTTTATTTTTTTGTTGATAACATTTTAATTAAATAAACAGAACAAGTAACTGCAAGAAATTTTAGCATAAACATTCTTATCTGCCCTCCTCCTCTCCTAATCTTATCTAAAATTCTGCTGAATTCCACCTTGCTAGAAAGAGGACAGAAGCTCACTGAGGTTTCATAGAGGTCTATGGAGAGGGGAGCAGTGAGTCACAGCAGCTCGGTCTCCACAAGTACAGAGAAGACTGAAAACTAGAGATAAATGTTTCTCAGACTACAAGTCAATGGACACACACTTGAGTACTGAGTTATGCAGTCTGACCCCATCGGACCCCAAGTTTTCGTGATACGTCGGGGTCTCATCACTGCGACCCCCCACGATCAGCAACTTGTGTTTGTAGGAAAACCCCTTTAAAAGAAATCTACCACCAAAATCATTGCTGATAAACCAGGCACAATCTTATATCTTTTGCCTCCTTTATTCTAATATCAACTTTTAAAATTATTCTAATGAGCCTGAAGAGCTCTTCCAGAGTTCCCACATGCTGTACAATGAATGTTACACTGTGCAAGAGCATCTCTCAACCTCCCCTTTCCTACTCTAATTCCAAGGCTGAAGAGAAAGTTTCAGCACACAGATGCAGCACAGAGGGGCTCTAGTAACACCCCCAGGAGCCCCTTTGGTCCATTAGCATAATTATAAATGTGAATCTAGAAGGAAGGAGGCCATGGATAACAAATATAAGACAATTACCACAGTTCCGGTGCCCGGATCTATGAGTAATTTCCCTGGTTTATCAGGATGGATTTTGATGCTAGATTTCCTTCAAATGGGCTGTAACAACTTTGATCCATAAGATAGGGATAGGGAATAACATTCTGTTGGGTGGGGGTCCAACTACTATTCTCACTTCTTTTATGAAGGTTCTGTCCAAGCAATGCATCCGGCTGCTTGTGTTTGAACCAGGTTAGGGAAACTTTAGGGTCCCCCATCCTGTGCATTATGGGGAGTCTCGGCTGTTGGGTATTACAGTTTTACATACATGTTGAACTTGATACAATCCATTAAATGTTGAACTTGATACAATCCCTTTAAACTCCTCCAAAATAACTACAGGCGGTCCCCGGTGTTACATACAGGATAGGTTCTGTAGGTTTGTTCTTAAGTTGAATTTGTATGTAAGTCGGAACTATATAGTTTATAATTGTAACCCCAGCCAGAACTTTTTTGATCCCTGTGACAATTGGATATTAAAAATGTTGGGTTGTCATAAGAACCATGAGTAACAATAAATCTTCATTACAGACGCCGGTGATATCTGTTATAGCTGATTATTGTAGCCTAGGGCTAAAGTACAGTAACTTACCAACATCCAGAGGTCCGTTTGTAACTAGGGGTCGTCTGTAAGTCGAGTGTTCTTAAGTAGGGGACTGTCTGTATTCTCTTATGTTCTGTTCACCTCCTATAGTCCACATAGTCTAAATATCAACCTCCCCCCCCCCCCCCCGACTTGAGATCCCCCCCCCCCCCCAACGTTGCTCTAATATTATACACAGTTTGTCCCTTTTGGCACATTAACACTTTTCAAGCTTCTTTCAGTCCTAACGAGTTCTAAGCAAATCATTCTTCTGCCACGTTTCTTATTAAACCAAAAAAAACCTGGATTTTTTTTTACCATATTTTTTATTTTTTCCTTTCCTGCAGGGTCCATTATGATAAATCTTTCCCTTTTTCCCTTTCCATTAGATTTCTTTTGAACTGTTCTTATGAAATGCAAAACGAGCGTGGGTAATTCCACTGATCGTCTACATTGGGCCTGGGTTACTTATCAAGGTTCTATATAATTTTAATTTTGTAATTCAATGGCAAACTGATTATAATAAACTACCGCCGCCCGGCGTTATTTATCATGTTCCTTTTACAAGACGGGATTTTTTTTTTTTTTTTTTTGGTGTTTGGTGGCTACCGGCAATTTATTACTTTCGAAAAATATTTGAGGGGGGGTGCTACAACGACGTAAGGACAAAATTTATCAAGTGCCTGAAATACACTGTGCATATAATACATTCTGAAATGTTGATGTATGGGAATATTATGATAAAGTGAGCGCCGGAGCGCAGGCATACCTGTCTAAATATCTTGCGGGGAAGCGGAAAAACATCACCGGTTTAAGCGCTTTTAAATTACACCGATTTTTTTTTTTTGTATTATTATTATTTTACGTGATTTTTTCTTTTTTTGTATAAAGGAGTTAATATAAGAGGTAGTTTATTGGAATTGCCTGATAACAGTGTAATGTTTAGGAGGAAGTGCGCTGCGTCCTACATAGGATAATAAAGGCTTCATTAATTACGTTAATGTCCCAAAGGCAGAGAAATTTACACAATCGTCATTATTTACTAGCACAATGGAAGGACATGGATGAGCTTTGTAGTCGTTTCTAGGCTTTTCTATACCTAGGGCAAAAATAAAAAATTCAGTTCTATGTCGTAGATTTTTATGTTAATGCTATAGACAATGGGGCTCATTTACTAAGGGTCCGTCGGACGCATTTCTGTCGGGTTTCCCGAATATTTCCGTTTTGTCCTGAATAGCCCCAGGATTTTGGCGCACAGAAATCGGGGGGCTTTGGCCGTCGGGCAACCCGACGGATTTGGAAAAAATGCGTAATTTAAAAAAAGAAATGTGTCGCAAGACCAGCACTTACATGAACCGGGAAGAAGAAGGTGAACTCTGGCGCACCTCGGCGCAGCAGCGAAACCTGCAGGAACGCGCACGACCTTAGTGAACCCCGGCAGAACCCGAATCCTCGGCGGACATCGCGCAGCGGGAATGCGACTGGACCGAGTAAGTAAATGAGCCCCAATGTGGCTTGTTAGGATTTGTAAGGATGCCCCCTGGCACGCAGAGCCGAATCGTATGGTAGTTTTCACACCTCTAAATTGAAACTAGATCATAGACTCCCAAAAATAATACAGACTCCATAAATACAAAAGGGATTCAGATACCAGAAATTAGACGTCCACCTAATGAATCAAGGTTCAGGCGTCAACAAAAATGCTCCAAAATACTCCAATACTCCTCCGAATAGACATTTAGACCCAAGACCCCAAAATACAATAATGCCCAAGATTAGGACTAGTGATGAGTGGACCCTAACCGCAGTGTACAAGTCGATGCTGAACAGGTTCGGGTCCTTGAACTTGAACCTGGACATCAGCCAGAAGAGTGGGTTTGGGTATCTGAACCAAACTGTTGTTCCAGGTTTGTCCAAACCCAACAATTCTGAACCCTTCTGGGTCGCCTCATCATTAATTTAGAACCAAAACTACATTCATAGCCAAGACTTCAACTTCTGAAATGAATTAACTCTCTGAAATATCTCTGAATCCCTAGAGGGCATTGAGACCCACGACTATAAAGAATGTAGTTAGACTCAAGACTAAGACTCCAAAACAGCATTAAGACCCAAGACTTGTTCTCACAAAAAATTCATAACCAAGACTCAACCCCACAATTAAATTCAGTCCTGAGATTGTGATCTCTAAAATGAACACAAAGCAGAGATTCAGACTTCTAGAGCCATTGGATTTCAGACTCAAATAAGTTTAGATGACAAACTTAAACCAACCAAATCAGTTTAGAAGCCCAGTTAAGAGCCCCAGAATGAACGCAGACTCTAAGACCAAGAATTAGAGCCCACAAATGTTTTCAGACCTGACTCAGATCCCAAAAATATATTTAGACCCAAGACTAAGTCCTCAAAAATGTATTCAGACTCAAAACTAAGACCCTGAAAATGTATTCCGACCCAAGACTAAGACCCTGAAAATGTATTCAGACCCAAGAACCTGAAAATGTATTCAGACCTAAGACTAAGACCCTGAAAATGTATTCCGACCTAAGACTAAGACCTTCAAAATATATTCAGACCCAAGACTAAGACCCTGAAAATGTATTCAGACCCAAGACTAAGACCTTCAAAATTTATTCAAACCCAAGACTTAGACCCTGAAAATGTATTCAAACCCAAGACTTAGACCCTGAAAATGTATTCCGACCTAAGACTAAGACCTTCAAAATATATTCAGACCCAAAACTAAGACCCTGAAAATGTATTTAGACCCAAGACTAAGACCCTGAAAATATATTCAGACCCAAGACTAAGACCCTGAAAATGTATTTAGACCCAAGACTAAGACCCTGAAAATGTTTTGAAACCCCACGACTAAGACCTGAAAATGTCTTCAGACCCAAGCTCAAGAACCCTGAAATATATCCGACCTAAGACTAAGACTTCAACTAATATTCAACCCAAGCTAAGACCCTGAAAATGTATTCAGACCCCAGACTATAACCTTGATGAAATGTTTTTAGCCCAAGACTAAGACCTGAAAATTATTTCAGACCCAGACTAAGACCCTGAAATGTATTTGCACCCAAGACTAAGAACCCTGACAAATGTATTCAGACCCAATACTAAGACCCTGAAAATGTAATTCAACCCCAAGACTAAACCCTGAAAATGTATCAGACCCAATACTAAGACCCTGAAAATGTATCAGACCACAAGACTAAGACCTTCACAATATATTCAGACCAAACAAGACCTGAAAATGTATTCAGACCAAAGACTAAGACCCTGAAAATGTAATTTAGACCCAAGCTGACCTTCAAAATATATTTCAGACCCAAACTAAGGACCTCTGAAAATGGTATCCAGATACCCAAGACTAAGACCCTGAAAATGTTTCATACCCAAGACTAAGGACCCTGAAAATGTATTTCCCCGCCCAGACTCAAGACGGATACCCCACAAAATGTATAAAACCTAAAAACCAAAGACCCTAAAAACTTATTCACACTCAAGAATAAAACCCCACATTTGCAGCACGAATTCTATAGAGAGCCTAAAATTAATTCGATGCTCAAAATGGATTAACACAATTGATTACTTCTTCCTGATTTCATACAGACCCCCCAATCATCAATGAATTCAGAATCTAGGGTCAGACTCTAAGAAAATCTCAAGACTGAGACCCCAAAACTACGTTCAGGCCCACACAAAAAAAATTTATATACCCCAGACCAACACTTCACACATTCATAGTGATCCAAGACTAAGACTGTGACAATGCATCCAGACTCACTCAAGACTTGTCCCACAAAATGATTTAAGACCCAAACTCACCCTGAATTCAGACCCAACTTCAGACTCCATAAATTAATTTAGACCATAGTCTCTGAGTTTAAAGGTGTTGCCACTTTTCAGTAATCGGTTCCATTAGTTTCTTTTAACGTGCACCTGTACTCTTTCCTCCTTTGAGAGCTGCACCTTTCGCTGTTCTTAACTTTCTGCCCTCTGCATATATCACAAACTTCCTGTTTCTTTATTCCTTCATTCGTTCCCAATGCGACGAAGAGGGGGAGGGGAGGGGAGGGAGCGAGATGTGTCACAATCTTCTGGTACAGCCCTCTATTCATCGATGCCAGACATGTAAACAAAATCTATGGAGAGTCTTCACACAGCCACAAATAAGTGTCAGGACTGCTGAGTCGCTGCCAGGCTCGGGGTTAGTGAACCCCCTGGACCACCCGAACGATTCACAAGCTGACCCTGGACCAGAATCTAAATGACAACCGGTCCTCACGAGCCCGCTGCAAAGCAATATGACTTGCTGTGGCTGATGCCACCAGGTCATTCCACGGTACGACTGTTCCGGTGGCGCCCAAGTTTAGGTACAAGAAAGCGGCAATCACATGGTCAGGAACGGCAGATGGGTCAGACCGGTGGCAACAAAGAGAATCAGGAACGGAGCAGAAGGTCAGGGCTGGGTGCGTAGGAGCAAAGTCAGGGTAGATTCGGGGTCACAACAGGTCAGGAAACAGGAATACCTCGGAGAAGCTTTTCAAAGGCATGAGCATAAGATCCGGCAGGGTTGCTGGGAGAGCCGGCTTTTAAAGAAACCCGGAATAGGCCAGCCGCAACAGAGGCACAGCGCCCTTTAATATCTGCGAGTGCTGGCATGCGCACCCTAAGGACATAGCCCTGGCCGGCCAGTACAGAGCAGGAACGCAGAGAGGTAAGTTAGCCAGGTAACGGGTCTGCCATGGATCGGGACACATGTGTGCCTGCGATCCGATATTGATCGCAGGAAAGACACACGTGAAGCGAAGTCGCTGATGAACATTCAGTGATAATTTCTGGGGGGTAAAGGCCAATGGGCACTATGTCAAAGAATGGCCGCCCCTTTTAAACACGGCACATGTACATCATCTTGTGTGGTTCCAAGATACCAACATGTAATCCATGCATCATGGTAGGTCGTATAGCCGTTTTCTACGATTTTGTTTCGAGGTGAAGCCCCTTGTGCGACTTTGATGGGCAAAAAGAGTCGATCAAAGGGGAACGGTGTAGGGATGCCAAAAATATGCAAGTGCAACTCCCCCCCCCCCCCCCCCCCTGGCCCACTAAGGCCAATGGTATGGTGCCATGACTCTGGAGAGGTCCGTAGCTCTGGTCATTAGATTCCTGCCAGGAATAGTATGAAGTATTCAAATAAGCCCCGTGCATATTTATAAAAGCTGTTCCGACAAACCACCAGACACCCTAATAGCCACAAAAATGTCATAATTCTTGTTACCAATGCGTTATTTTTACCGTTCTCAGCCTCCGAGGTCCGGGGTTTTTTTTATTTCCTTTGAAACTGACGATTGGCCTTAGGTGGCATCATCACAGCTCGGGAAAACGCGCCCATGTCCACCGAGTTCCGGAAAGTGTTAGCCCAGACATAATATGTCACACATCACCCGCCCTAAGAGATGCATTTTGCCACAAGGATCCTAATCGCGCGTGGAGAGGGTCACATATTAGGTCACTAATGTTTTATTTGAACTGGGGGTGAATTTCCACTTGTGGATGTGTTACAGCCGCCTTGTTGTTTGTCGGGAAAATTTACTACAGCAGAATGAGAAGGTTTGCTTTAGGTAAAACCCCTTACCCTTTCCTGATATCGGGCGGACCGGCACCTTCTCTATGTGTTATTTAATATACTGGGTAATAATAGCCGATTACAGAGCCTGCACATGTAAGGGGACAAGCCAAAATACCCACTGCACCCCCACCTATCTCACCCACTCCCAGCCAAGACAAAAGGGTTTATGGGTCCAAGACTCTATTCACCACAGTGATGTCACAGTACAGGGATAACTATACACAGTATTGTCACAGTACAGGGATAATACACCATTGATGTCACGTACGGGATAAACACACAGTTGTCACAGTACAGGCACAATACACACAGTGATGTCAACATTACAGAGATATTCCACACAGTGGATGTCACAGTACAGGGTATAATCACACAGTGATGTCCAGTACAGAGATATATACACACAGTGAATGTCACATTACAGCGATAATACACACAGTGATGTCCACTAGTACAGGATATACCACAGTGATGTACAGTACAGAGATATACACACCAGTGATGTCACAGTAAGGGATAATACACACACGTTATGTCAATCAGTAAAGGGTAATGCCCACAGTGATGTCCCAGTACAGATAATACACACAGTGATTGTCCACGTACAGGGGTAATACACACAGTATGTCACAGTAAGAGATAATCACACAGTGATGTCACGTACATGGATAATACACACAGTGATGTCCACAATTACAGGGACAATACACACAGTAGTTTCACAGTACAGAGATCATACACACATGTGATGTCACAGTACAGGGATAATATACCCAGTGATATCACAGTACAGGGATAATACACACAGTTGATTCCAGTACAGGGGATAATACAAACACACTGATATCACAGTAACGGATATACACAGTACATTGTCACAGTACATAGATACTACACTCATGGATGACAGTAAAATAAAAAAAAAAAAAAGAAACGTACAGAGATAAAATACACACAGTGATGTCACAGTACAGAGTATAATAACACATTATGTCACCAGTACACGGGATATATACACCGTGATACACAGTACAGGGATATACACACAGTGAGATCACAGTCATAGATAATACACTCAGTATGTCACCGTCAGAGATAATTACACACAGTGATGTCAACATGCAGAGGATATACCACTCAGGGATGTCACAGTACAGGATAATACCCACAGTGATTTCACAGTACAGAGGATAATACACACAGTGATGTCACAGTACAGATCAAACAACACAGTGATGTCCAGTACAGGATAATACACACATGATGTCACGTTACGGATATTACACACGTGAGTCACAGTCAGGAAATACACTCAGGGATTTCACAGTACAGGGATAATACAACACCAGTGATGTCCACAGTACGGGATATACACTCAGGATGTCAGTACATAGAAATAACACCCTTTCACTTAATTCACCCTCTAAAAGCTTTTTTCTGGTGGATTTGGTGAAATGTTGTGGTTTTTTCTTGGGAGAGTCCGTGACCCTTGGCTTTGATCCGTGGGTAAAGTCTCTTTTTGTTGGGCATGCTGACCCCTTCTATTAAGATTGCCTCCCACTAAAGTCCTGTGATGTCACCGGATAATTCTAGATAAAAATTGATCACAGAGATCAACATTTCAGCTTTAAACTACTCTTTGGTGTAATGTGGATGGAAGCAATTACATCGGCAATATTTGCCACTTTGGTGACAATAAATGTGTCACTTTATTTGTCCCTCCGTTAAGATTTTCCGCGTGGTGTTTTTACAAAAATCAATGATATGTTCAGCACACTTAAATTAAGACCTAATAAAAAAAATCTGCAAAGGGTCTTACAATTTGCCGACACCAAAAGAAAAAAATCACGAGAGGTAAAAGTGAGATTGAGCTTTTCTCCGTCTTCTCGGCGTCACATTATTTAGGCTAAGGTTATACAGAGGCCAATCATACAATGAGCTATACTGTACACTGATTGTTAGTGCGCAAATGTTACCAATTCACAATAAATCGTCCATTGATCTCAATCTTGTTATGAAAGAAAACCTGTCAGATTGATCATCCATTTCAATCTGTAGATCAGACACATTTACATATCTAATCTGCTCAGCTCCTCCTGCCTCCATAACATGCTGCCTGCAGATAGGGCACTATGTACAATCTGCTCAGCTCCTCCTGCTCTATACATGCTGCCTGCAGATAGGACACTATGTACAATCTGCTCAGCTCCTCCTGCTCTATAACTGCTGCCTGCAGTTAGGACACTGTACAATCTGCTCAGCTCCTTGTGCTCTATAACATGCAGCCTGCAGATAGGACACTATGTACATCTGCTCAGCTCCCTCCTGCTCTATAACATGCTGCCTGCAGAAGGACCCTATGTACAATCTGCTCAGCCCCTCCTTCTCTATAACAGCTGCCTGCAGATAGGACACTATGTACAATCGCTCAGCTCCTCCTGCTCTATTCACATTCCTTGCAGAGGTAGGACACTATGTACACTTATCTGCTCACCGCTCCTGCCTTCTCTATAAATGCAGCCTCTAATGGACCTATTTACAATCTCCAGCTCCCTCCGCTCTATAACTGCAGCCTGCAGATAGGACACTATTTACAATCTGCTCACCCTCCTGCTCTATAACATGCGCCTGCAGGTAGGACACATGTACAACAATCTAGCTTACCAGCTCCGTCGCTCTGTAACATGCAGCCTGCAGTATAGGAACTACTTTACAATCTGCCTCAGAGGCCCCCGCCTGCCTATGAACATGTCTGCCTTTGAGATTGGGCTCACTGTACACGTTGCCAATCTGCTCATGTTTTAACCACACTATGCGTTTTAATGAATGTAATGGAAAGGTAAATCAAAGAAGTCCTCCCTTCCTGTTGTGAGGGAACACATTCTCCACTCATTTTCCCCACATGTTGCCATATGCAAGTGGCATTTCTTACGAGCCACCATAGATCCACACTGCTCCCTCCTCCCCCCTCATCATATCTACTGCTCCATTCTATCCGTCCTACTGATCCAGTGTTACCGTCTTGTCCCAATGACCCGTGAACCCACCCCAAGTCTTAGTATAACCAATATAACCCCTTCTCGTTTGCTACTCCACGATATCACCTAGGTTGTCCTACCTATAGGCGTTATCACGTCTTTAATGATCGCATCCTTTGTGAACATGAATGACTACATTGAGCAATATTTATAGAATAACTTATAATTATGTGCTGAATACCTTCCAGCCAAACCCCGTAATGTTTGTCATTAATGCACTGCCCTGGCCTGCTGCAGCCATGTTTTTTTTTTTTGTCCTCTGCACGCGAAATACAGAATTAACAGCATTAAGTTTTTCCGCATTGATACTGAGAGAGTTCTGTCCACCCCTTAGTCCCGTGGAATATCTAAATTACGACACAATTGGAGGTGCAACACACCAGAGGATACATTTGTGATTAGGGGAAAGTCTCGAGGTGTTTCCCCCTCACACCCGGCGCCTCGCTCGTAGCTGCGGTGACCTTGTCATGTTCTGAGGTCAGCATCATTGTGGAAGCGGATCGTCTGATGGGACTCGAATAGCACAATACCGGAATTCAGACATAAAAAATTGTATAAAATACTTTACAGAACAGACCATGCCACTCATGTATATAGAAACATAGTCCTACGTATACGCGATATACGCGAGTATAAGCCACCCGAGTATAAGCCAAAACCCCTATGTCAACACAACAAACTGGGAAAACCATTTGACTTAGTATAAAGCCAGGGGGAAATGCATTGGTTCAGTCCCAGCCAGAGACTCCAGCCTTAGCTAATCCTGCCAGCCCCGTAGCATACGATCCTACCCAGCCCCTGTAGCATACAGCCTGCCATGCCCCTGTAGCTACGAGCCTCCGCCCCTGTGCCCCTGTCCAGCCCCTGGGGAAAAAAAATAACACTGTACTCATCGTTTCTTTCACGACTGTCCTCTTCATAGGGTCGCTTTTCTGTCAATCAAGAATATCCAGACAGAAGATAGACTCTATGAATGTCGATGATTTCAGAAAGCGTAGTTTTTCGACTTTATTTTTTTTAGTTGACCTCGAGTATAAGCCAGTTTAGGTTTTTTTGATGCACAATTTTGGGTGAAAAACTAGCTTATACTCGAGTTATTAAGGGATATCCACATTCATGCTGGGATGCGCACCAACCCTTGTCCATAATGGGGCACATTTACTAAGGGTCCTCTTCCGACGATTTCCATTTTGTGAAGAAGATTTAGTTGCACTTGATTGGATTTGTTGTGCAATCGAGCAAGGGTTCATGCAAAATTCGGGGGGGGGGGGTGGGGGTATTGCGTGGGGTCCGCCCGAGTATGTGCCCAAATAATGTTAATGCCTAACCTCCGGGGCACAGGCCCCTTTAACCCTGAACGCAATATTGTCGCCGCTAATTAACACCACACGAGACCTTGTCTTCAAGTTGAACATGTGGGTTGACGTGAGGGTCGGCCACTATCTTTATTGAGTAAACCATCATATAAACATTTTCTTTTTTTTCAATCTTTTTTTTGTTTGTTTTTTTTATTTTTTTGTTTCTTATTTGTTATTTTTTCTTTTTTGTTTTTTTGTTTTCCTTGTTCTCTTTTTTTTTTATTTTCTTTTTTTTCTATTTTTTCTTTTTTTTATTTTTTTTTTTTCTTTTCTTCTATTCCTTTTTTTCTTACCTTTTTTCTGTTTCTTTTCTTTTTCTGTTATTTTTCTCTGCTTTTCTTTTTTTCATCAATCTTTATTTGTTTTTTTGATTATCCTTTTCTTTTTCCCTTTCATTAGATTTATCTGTTTGTACCTTTTTTTTTTTTTTTTTTTTTTACTATATTTTTGTCGATTGCTCCCATATTCTTTCCCATATAGCCACGAGGTCATCCTCTAATATAACTTGAGCGACCACCATTAGCCAACGTATAAAGATGACAAGAAATAGCACGGTTGTCGCGTTAAAGCATAAACTTCCTAGATGCAAAAAGAATCTCTGTTCTCACCGAAGGCTCCTTCTCTTTTTTTTTCCAAGTGATAATGGAAGGTACCCATCAAATGTTTGGTTCTTGTTTTATATTAGGTAGTTTGTTTTTAGGAACATTTCAATTGTTTTTTGAATTCAGTTTTTCCCGTTTACTATTAATATTGTTATACTTTTTTTTTTATATTTTCTCAATACTTTTTTTTTGTATTATGTCCATAACGTACGATTGAACAAATAAACAAATTTAACTACAGCATAGCATACAAGTATAACCCCTCCCACTGTATGCCGGTCCACCAATGGCATTAGGCCAAAAACCCCAACTATCCGCATCAGCTGTGACAATGTAATCTGCCTGAAAATCACCTTAGACAAAGGGAAGCGGGTTGCTCACGCGATCCGAGAGGTGAGTGAACTCTTGCAGCTCCTAATTTAAGCCCACTATGCAACTTCCTTTCCCACCCACTGACAAAGCCCCTCGCTCCCTAGTCATGTAGCCCACCTCCGTCCCTGGATATCGCATGATATCAATGAAGCGTAGGCCCACTATCCACTGTACTTAAAACCCCCAATACCGCTAACTAGCACCCTATTGTGCGATCATTAGCCCTACGGCTATACGCCTCCGTTGTGCAATAGCATGTGACACAATCCCAGGCGTGATCCCGCTAAACTCCCGCGAAAAACCCGCCGTTAAATGCAGCCGGGCCTAGTAATACGCCCCAGTGAATTTATGTGTGAATTTAATTCTTTTCTACGTCATTCATATTATTTACTTGTTTATATATTTTATTCACAGTTTTTTAGGAAATGCTGGTATTTGTACAGATGAGTGCCGTGTAAATATCTTATACAGTATATATCTATATATACATAGTACTATTACTATAATTATATCTAGTGTATTTGATCATTCTCTGTATTTCTCCAGTCCTCGCTGTGACGTCGGTAGACTGGCTCCGAGGCGCGAGGCTCCAGTAGCTGCTGCGGCTGTATACGATGCACGGCATTCCCTTATGTGGCCAATCAATCATTCTGCAACTCCCTCCTGACAATTTAATGAAAGAACGTCGGCGTACTGACTGTGTTGGACCCTGTATTGACAACTATTATGGGGTTGGACCGACGGTTTAACCCTGCGAGTTGTCACACCACGGAGGGATTATCCTGAACAAGTTTGTGACGCGTGACCGGGCAATTGTGTTGTCAGCGTAAGGGTGGTGGACGGCGTTCTATGAAAATGTCCGAGGGCACTACAACCTAATCTAAACTGCAAACGGGCTCCTTACGTCGTGTCTTCCCGCCGATGTGATGATCAGAGTGGCCGTAAACGGTGGCTCATCGTGTGACCAGTCAACGGAAAATGGTTGTGCAAGGCCTCAGATCACGGGCCGGCGCTGTAGTACACTGCTCCGATCATACCTCATCTTCTATTGAAAATAGTAGGGCTGTCAAGATTGTAATCTTGTGACCACCCATGGAACAGTTCAGGGGTCACGTGCGACCATTCATGGGCATGTCATGTTTGCCGAATAGCAGAAGGAGATGCGCCCAGTGTAAAGCCTGGTAAGTAGTAACCTACATAGCGAATCCGGGGGGGGAGATGATCAAAGTGTCGGAGACACGATCTGTTCAGTTGCCTCATTGCAACCAATCAGATCTCAGTTTTTCCATTTTAAGAAACTACTGTGGGGAAATCTAAGCTGGATCTGATTTTTTGCCATGGGACAAGACAGTTCTACTCTCAACACGTTCTTGATAATCAAGCGGTAACGTCACTCTCTGGGACTCTCAGAGTCAGGGGAGATGTGGATTTGCGCACCAGACACGCTGGTTTTAGAATTAATATTATGACCTTGCAAATTCTGGGGATTTTTCAAGGGTTCCAACCCAATCACTCAACGCCTACCGCCAACGAGTTAACAAATGGCACATTTAATAGAAACTCAATAATTACCTTCGTACCAGGATCTTGTTTAATACCATAATTATGAGCTTAGATCGGTTGATCAGCACATAACTAACATAGCTAAGCCACATCTCTGTCACCATATAGGGGGCTAACTGGATTCTAGGTTCTTCATGTAAGGCCCATCCAGCGGCCCATTACACCTTATACTCTTATTGGTTGGTAACCAACAGAATTTAGCTTCTTGCCCTTGGCGTCAGAACCGGTGCCAGGCATCATGTAAAATGGAAGTATAATTCAGAAGACCTCCTTCTCAAGGGTGCACCAAAGTGTTAGCTGCCAGAAGTGGAAGGAAACTGATGCTGTCCAGAAACTTAGCAGCAGCTAGCAAGTGGTATATAGAAGCAAAAATAGCAAATATGTCGTTTTTATGACAAAAAAAACTGTTGCCAGTTACTTGTTTATGGTTAGTTTCTAGCTGTAATGGATACGAAAAGCATTTGAACTAAAAATTTGAGTAAGTGATTGTTAGAAAGTCTCCTTTTTAAGCCTGTTGAGATGCTGTGGTACGGTCAATGGTTTTCCACAGCTGCTCAATCTACTGTGTTTTGTATAAGGACCATACCTAATATGTCCCCCTATTAGTGGATCACCATATTTTCTAATCGCCAGCCTCACAGAAGCGCAGTTTTAGTCATCATGTTCATGGATCAATGAGCAAATCATCTTACAAAAGTGTCTGTCAGGTGTTAATCCATGCAAGGCTATTTTATTTTCCCATGGTCCACTATTAAATATGGCTCCAGAAGCTAAAATCTTATCAATTAACCTCCAATCCTCAGCACATCACTGACGCCTGTCTCTTTTACAGAAAGGTGCATGCAACCCCACCTGTGTCTGTTCTAATGCGACAGACGGATCTTTAGACACTTCAGCGGTGCAACAGGACCCTGCGGATCACAGACTTTCCCTGGGTTAAGGAATCGCTGCAATCATCGGAAAACTTATGGTTCTACTCGCTTATTTTTTATACTTATAAATACTATAAATGGTGGCTATTTCCCTGCCCCCTTAGATATGATTGATATACAGAGAGCCAACACATTGGGGCACGTTTACCCAAAGTGCATGTCCTGTGTATAGACTTGCCGCCGCGATTTCTAAGTCTGCGCCGGAATCCTGCATGTGTCACTTTCCCCGCTCAGTCCCAGGCGGTCACCTTCTTCTGCCTGGTGGCATTGTACGTGCAGTGTCTTGTTGACCAATTTGAATCTTAAATCCCGCGCTCATCCCCCGAATCAGTTGGATCATCCGTGGCCCCCCCCCCCGATGTGTGTTGCACATGGAAGCAGCGCGCTGCGCCAAAAATTGGTCACTTGTGACACAATCCCAGTGCAGACCCCTTTTAAATACCTGTCCAGCCGTGCATCCTCTTAAAAAAGGTGCAAAGGTTTGATCCCCCGCCAACCCTTAAGTACAATGAGCCCCATTGTGTTTCCATAATACTAGGATATTCTCCCTCCTTTCCGTTTGTATGTTTTTCCTCACTATCCTGCTTGCGTAGTGGGGTAGGATTTTTACCTGTATGAATTTAAGTCTAATGCTGTGCCCTCTTGACCAATCGGAATATTCAAACTGAGCTTCCCCTCAGTCCCCTCTCACAGCATCTCACACACGCACTACACTGATGGCATTTTGATAGACAAGTGGGCCTCACTGAAGATTAATGTGTTTAATTTAGGGAAAGGCGTAGCTAAGATACTTTCTGCCGACGAAAGCTATAAATGCGAAAAACTTACAACAAGGTAAATACTGTAAGCTTTTTTTCCCTCATTACCAGTCTGACCTTCTCGAACCCTAGAACAGATTCCTCTATCTAGGTTTAAAAGGTGAAAACAAGCAGGGGTCATTGGATAACTCCCAACCTAATTTGGTCGGATGGGTCCTATAACCCACTGCCATTTATATCACTTTATCACTTGCATTACTACAGTTTTACCAGCAACCTATCCTATTATAGTCACATATTTTACTGGTCGATAACTGAGGACCCTATGTGGCCATAGGTCCTACTAGCATGCAGCACTTTTGTTGGTGGAAAACTTAATGTCCTTAAGAGATAATGAGTTAAGGATGGATTAAGTCCTGCCCATGGACCATGTATGATGATTACAGCCCCTAAAGTCTGGATCACTCTACCTATGCTACAAGAATTAAGCTTCCTGGAGAAATGAAGGATGTGTCCGTTGGGTGTCACTCTGCAGTTTTAGGTCCATGACATGTGTTCTTGTATACTTGTGTATGAGGCAGAGCAGATGAGAATTTTAGGGGTAAAGTTTTCCTTCTCACTTACATAAAATTTGGTGGATGTTTGGTGCTATGGCTCCCTAGACGGCTTAAAGCTTTGGACCCTGGCAGCCAAACCGACCACCAATTTTGACTGAGAAGTGAAAAAACCCAAAACCACCCCCAACAGATGTTTTTGAGGATTTTATGGAAGGTGGTCCTTCTTGCCCACAGACATTTGTGGGGTGGTTTGAGTGGCCATGGGGCCCCCAGAAGGCTTGCACCCCTGGCACAACCACCACTCCGACCTAGATTTTTACTTGATCAGAGGAACAAACCACCTCACCAAACGATGTAATGAGAATTGTGTGCTGGGTGAAGGTGCTTCTTGTCATACTTTTTGGTGGTGTTTGGGGTGGCCATGGGCCCCACAGAAGGCTTGACCCATGCACCACAAACCACCTACCCAAATTTTTGGTACTGGAGGATGAAACCACCCACCGAACAGATGTATAGGTTTCTGGATAGTTCCTTTTATTGTGGGGGTGGTTTGGGTGGCGCATGGGTCCCCTATAATGCTGGGCCCATAGCCACCACAAACCACCCACCAAATTTTCAACTGAGAACCCTCATACGTCGTTTGGGGGTGGTTTTGGTCCTTCTCAGCACAAAATTGGTGTTTGTTTGGCCCTTCAAACGCTTGGGCCCTCGGGCTACCGCCACCTATATTAGAGTTCCCTAATGCTGACCTTCATCTCTCAGCCACTAAAAGGCAACGACGTCTTTACCCAGTTCAAAATATTTGAAAACATCCCTAACGATTTTCTCACCTCCCGATTTTACTAATATGGAGAGACCTTCCTAAATGCTTTGACTTAGCCTTTTTTTGCTTAAAAAATGTAAAAAAAGTTTTTTTCCTCAAAGCCAGAGAGAAACTTTGGCAGCTTTCCTTGGCGCAGGTACTCAAAATTAATTGTACTTAAAAAAAAAAAACAATGGCCCCATCTCCCCCTCCACCTTATCCTACATATTTACGTAACCCGTGATGACGTACAAATGTTTCAAGGAATCCATTTGGTGTTCAAGGAAATTTATAGGAATTTGTTAAAGTAGGAGCGCCATTAGAAGGTGCATTAAAGTAACCCATATGGGTTTTACCACTAACGGCATCACGCAATCCTGGAAACAGAGGTTAACAACATCAACGGAGCTTAAAACTCCATTAAGAAATATTTTTGCAAAGGTTTAATCTAAAAGTATTGGGTATTGGGGGCGTAGTCAATCAATATGACAACACCACGTTTTCCCTTCAAATTTCCCCCCTCGGCAGTACCTATGACATCTTAAGGGGGCACTTAATCAGCGCAGAACTAAAGGCAGGGAATGGAGTCAATCTTTCATCCAGACCGTTCCACTCCTCCCCCACCCCCCCCCGTCCTTGACAGAAGAAAGACAAGGTCTCTTCCGGCTTCCTGGCTGGCGAGTTCGTCTCAATTATGAATGTGAAAGATCAATGCCGGTGGGATCCTTCTTCGTAAATTGCAGAAAAGTACCATTCGTTTTTACGTGTAGATGGCAGTGTGCTGCCTAAATACATCATGTTACATTACTGATAATACTTGTATAGCAGATCGGAGTTTGTCGAGCACACAATTCATTGCTATAATTCTAAACATAGATTGCAGAAGGGTCCATGGGGGGATGTCTAAACGCTACCTTGCGATCAAACGTCTGTATAATCTACATTATGTCCTAAAATGCCCTTGGTGCCACAGTTAGCAAAGCTTTTGACCTTTTATTGTGCAATTTCCCAACGGGTCTCATGAAGGGGTAGGGCCTGGGGGGAATGGGCGTTGTCTTCGTAGGAAAGGGGTGTGGCTTGTTTGAAATCATACGTGCAACCCAAAAATTCCTGGTGAACGGTTTAGACAACTAAAAGTAGGAACCGGCAGTGCACCTAGAATTCATCATCACACGTAATCTAGTCTCCAAAAAGATAAGTGTTTTCCACTAGAAACTGGCGGAACCTCGAGCCCATTGTAAACTCCCACCGACTCACCACCACATCTATTACCTCCATGTCACTCGCCACCCGTCCAGGTAGAGATGCAATGCTCCTTTCCTAGATTCCTCTTTTATGTGGAAATCTTGCCTGTTTTACCCATACATAAATATACAATATACATATATACAAAAAGAGATCAATTAGCGATCCTGCAACTACAGACCCTAAGTCCCTAACTGCTGTGGTGGGGGAAATATTGATGGTTTATTATTTAAGATCTATCCTGGGTATCTCATACTGTGCCACCTATCACCCCGTCCGCATGGGTTTATGAAGATCGGGATCTCGGTCAGACTAATCTCATTGGTTTTCTACAGGAGATCAGTATCCCAAGACTGATCTGGGGACGCTGCATTAGATCGTTGATATATTCTGGACTTCTCAAAGGCATTTACCCGTCCACTAAACGGTTGGTATACAATTGAACGCTGGGATCGTGAAATCGGTGTAACTCGGCGTAACGTAATTGGCTTATTGATAGAAAACGAGGGTTTGGTCCACTTAAATGGCACATTCTCAGATTGGGTTGATGTTTACCAGTGAGTCCACAGGGGCAGATACTTGGGGCCTATGTCTTTTAATATTTTTATTTACTAATAGCCTTAGTAGTGGTTTACAACATCAACTTTTCTAATATTGCGTGTTATACTAGAAGCTGTGTCAATCGTAATAATACTGAGTTCGAGAGTGTAAGCATGCAGGCGGTTTGTGGACGCCTTTAGAGTGGATGGGCAAGAATGGTTTATGAGTTTAATGTAATAATGTAAAGTATGCACTTGCGGCCAAATGGAAAACAAAAAGTAATAATTTGATTTTAAACGGTCATTACTTTAAAACTGAAGCTGAAAAGGACTGGGCCGTATTGTGGATGCGTAAACTTAATTTAGTGACCAGAGCCAGCTGCTGTCTGCTACAGCACATAAATATGGGACTGATGAAGAGGGAATAGATTCTCTGATTCAAGACAAGATTTTGCCCTTATCAATCCCTGGCAGACACACATGGAATAGTGTGTACAGTTTTGGCACCAGTGTATAAAAGATATAATAGAGCTACGAACGGGTGGCAGCACTGAAGCAACCCATTAAGGGGACTGGGGGGACTAGAATACAATGACAGCTTACCAATTTGGGATTATTCAGTTTACAGAAAAAAGGCGACTGAGGGAGACCTCATTACAATGTACAATACTGCACCGGACGAACAAAAGGAATCGCTCCAAAGAGCTGTTTTTACCTCGGGCGTTACCAGGCAATGGGCATCCCTCTACGCCTAGAGGAGAGGCGATTCGACATCAACATAGTCAAAGGTTCTTTACTGTAAGAGCAGTGACGACTTGGAACCTCGCCGCAGGAGGTTGTTATGGCCGACTCATGTAACTGTTTCATGTTAGGCCTGGGAGGAACTTTCTGGAGTGAAAAATATCACGGTTTTGGGATAACACATTTATTTAATTCTTGATGTTGACTGATGGACTTGCCATCTCTCCCGCCTTATAGTACTCATGATACTATGATAAAAAAAATATCGCCTCCATAGTCCTTTTGCAATGAGCTTGAGAGTCAGATTTGTCTGCAATGATAATGTTTAAAGAGAGGAGCATACCTTTATTATTTCGATTCTATAGGCACCTACAAAAAATCTTGTGTCATATAAAAGAAAATAATCTCAATCTATCCAATCTCACACCAGGCTCTGATTCTATGAAAACGGAGAATGGCATGTAAGACATAGGGGTGAACAGTTACGTACCCGGTCCCTCGGAATCCCAAAGTGCATTGTCCGAAACAGGAGCACTGTCCTCGATTCACTATGAGCGTGCGGCAACCGATATCCTGCATGTTGGCTTCCCGCTCATTGCCCCGAGTTCACTTCTTCGTCCTGGTGTATATAAGTGCATTGTCTTGCGACTATTTTCAATTTGAAAGTAATCCTCGCTCATCCGGATCAGGCGGATTGTCCGATGTACCCCCCCCTCGATTCTGTCGCATAAAAAGCATCGCATCTGCCGCCAAATCTGATCCCGCAGGACCCAAATCCCCGCGCAGACCCCTGTTAAATACCTGCAAACTGCTGGCACACCCCGAACAACTGTGACAGTCCAACGTAGTGCCGATCCTTGACCCTTATAAAGAACGGTAGGGAATGTTAATGCGTAGAAAAAAATCGATGGTCCCGGCCGTGGTATGCATGGCCTGTCGGTATGGCCAGTTTCTATGTGCTCCACAAACCTGATCGACTGAAATGACATTCGGTTTGGTTAGGACACCATAGAAGTTACATCCCCCTGCACCGCTACGTGACGCAGCGCAAGGAAGCGACTCGTTCTGCGCTATGTCCATGACTGTGTCGGAGAACTGTGGTGGTGTGAGAGAGAAATGGGTGAATTTCAACATAAAAGAGGAATCTATAATGTCCCATTTCATCGCTACCTGAGAGCTGGTAGTTTCCCAGTTCCTTACGGCTGTATGACAGAATATATGTCACGTACAAGCATCAACGGCTGTATAATAGGGCTCAACGTCCTGAGCCCGCTCCATTCGTGGCAGGTGTTTAGCTGCTTGTTGGCAATTGCCATGGTTCTAGTGCTAGTCGTAACTGATCGAATCCGCACAGCAGCACTCCTAACAATGCTTACGAGTGGGCGCCTTCGTGGATTGGCTATCGGTGCCTCTTGCCACTAGCTCCTATTCTTTTCCTCCTACTCGGGCCACGATGGGGTTGTCCAGTAACTGAATGCAGTTTCACAGCAATATCAGGTCTGGAACAGGGATTTCTGAACTAAATCACATGATTGTTATCATTGTTAGCATCAACAATTTTATGATTTGTCTTTTTCACATTGGCTTAATGGATCCATGTTTGTTCTCATCTTCTTTTAAAAAAAAAGATCCAGAATCCATCAATCTAATGATAGTCCGAAGCAGAACATATGTCATATTCAGGACCCCATACAGCAATGTTTCACATGTCCCCGCCTTGAGAACAAAAATGACACACTTCATATAAAAACAGTGACCGGTTGAGCCTTGCTTTTTGTAAGATGTTTTTTCAGTCTAGTGATAATGGGAGCCTAGTGAAGAGGCATCCCCTTAAGTGGACCTCCTCAGATCACGATTGCTTGAAACTAAACTTCCTGCTTCCTTTAAAAGGAACAATATGAAGACTTGGGGAGCCACTCCCTGACTGATACAGGAATAAAGGCTAGTGACAGGAAAAGTGGATGTTAGATAGGGTAAGATGTTTAGTAGGAAACCAAATCTTTAAACTGGGATCAGTAAGGTGCGGGGTCACGGGTGCACCCATGCCTGCTGCCACTGTCCCCCGCCTACCCAGGTCAGTACTTACCTCATCCCGGCTTCTGATGGCTCCTCACGGTCCTGTCCATGCCCAGTCTGGTTTCCTGGCCTAGGCCTGCTCGTCCGCATGCGTTGACTCCTTCAATATTTAAAGGGCCAGCGTCTCCTAATTTTGGGGCTGGCATTTTCCGGTTCCTATATAGCCCGGCGGACTCCCAGCATCCCCTCCGTAACGTCAAGTCTTTCCCATAAGACCCTGAAAATGTATTTAGACCCAAGACTAAGACCCTGAAAATGTATTCAGACCCAAGACTAAGACCCTGAAAATGTATTTAGACCCAAGACTAAGACCCTGAAAATGTATTCAGACCCAAGACTAAGACCCTGAAAATGTATTCAGACCCAAGACTAAGACCCTGAAAATGTATTCAGACCCAAGACTAAGACCCTGAAAATGTATTCCGACCCAAGACTAAGACCTTCAACATATATATTCAGACCCAAAACTAAGACCCTGAAAATGTATTCAGACCCAAGACTAAGACCTTGAAAATGTTTTTAAGCCCAAGACTAAGACCCTGAAAATGTATTCAGACCCAAGACTAAGACCCTGAAATGTGATTTAAGACCCTGAAAATGTATTCAGACCCAAGACTAAGACCCTGAAAATATATTCCGACCTAAGACTAAGACCTTCAACATATATATTCAGACCCAAAACTAAGACCCTGAAAATGTATTCAGACCCAAGACTAAGACCTTGAAAATGTTTTTAAGCCCAAGACTAAGACCCTGAAAATGTATTCAGACCCAAGACTAAGACCCTGAAAATGTATTCAGACCCAAGACTAAGACCCTGAAAATGTATTTAGACCCAAGACTAAGACCTTCAAAATATATTCAGACCCAAAACTAAGACCCTGAAAATGTATTCAGACCCAAGACTAAGACCCTGAAAATGTATTCATACCCAAGACTAAGACCCTGAAAATGTATTTAGACCCAAGACTCAAGACCGATACCCCAAAAATGTATTAAAACCTAAAACAAAGACCCTAAAAACTTATTCACACTCAAGAATAAAACCCCACATTTGCAGCACGAATTCTTATAGAGAGCCTAAAAATTAATTCAGATGCTCAAAATGGATTAACACAATTGATTACTTCTTCCTGATTTCATACAGACCCTCCAAATCATCAATGAATTCAGATTCTAGGGTCAGACTCTAAGAAAAATCTCAAGACTGAGACCCCAAACATACGTTCAGGCCCACGACAAAAAAAAAATTTATACCCCAGACCAACACTTTCACAATTCATAGTGATCCAAGACTAAGACTGTGACAATGCATCCAGACTCACTCAAGACTTGTCCCACAAAATGAATTAAGACCCAAAACTCAACCCCTGAATTCAGACCCAACTTCAGAGCTCCATAAATTAATTTAGACCATAGTCTCAGCAGTTTAAAGGTGTTGGCCACTTTTCAGTAGATCTGTTCCATTAGTTTCTTTTACGTGCACCTGTACCTTTTCCTCCTTTGAGAGCTGCAGCCTTTCGCTGTTCTTAACTTTCTGCCCTCTGCATATATACACAACTTCCTGTTTCTTATTCCTTCATTCGTGCCAATGGCGACAAAGAGTGGGAGGCGAGTGGGAGGGAGCAGGATGTGTCACAATCTTCTGGTACAGCTCCTCCTATTCATCAGAGCTCAGACATGTAAACAAAAATCTATGGAGAGTCTTCACACAGCACAAAAGTAAGTGTCAGGACTGCTGAGACGCTGCCAAGACTCGGGGTTAGGGAACCCCCTGGACCACCGCGAACGATCGCACAAGCTGACACCTGGGACCAGAATTTAAATGACAACCGGTCCTCACCAGAGCCCGCTGCAAAGCAATATGAACTTGCTGTGGCTTGGTGCCACCAGGTCATTCCACAGGTACGACTTGTCCGCGGTGGCCGCCAAGGTTGAGGTACAGAAAAAGCGGGCAATCTCATGGTCAGGAACAGGCAGATGGTCAGGACAGGTGGCAACGAAGAGGAATCAGGAACGGAGCAGAAGGTCAGGGCTGGGTGCGTAGGAGCAAAGTCAGGGTCAGATTCGGGGTCACAACAGGTCAGGAAACAGGAATAACTCAGGAGAAGCTTTTTCAAAGGCATGAAGCACTAAGATCCGGCAGGGTTGCCGGGAGAAGCCGGATTTTAAAGAAAACCCGGAATAGGCCAGCACCAATCAGAGGCACACAGGCCCTTTAAATCTGCGAGTGCTGGTGTGCGCACCCTAGGGACATATTTCCTGGCCGGCCAGGACAGGAGCAGGAACGCAGAGAGGTAAGTTAGCCAGGTAACGGGGTCTGCCATGGATCGGGACACATGTGTGCCTGCGATCCGATACGTGGATCGCAGGGACACCCGTGAAAGTCGCTTGATGAACATTCAGTGATTATTTCTGCGGGAGTAAAGGCCAATGGGCAACTTATGTCAAAGAATGGCCGACCCCTTTTAAATCCAGCATATTTACATATCTTGTGTGGTGCCCAAGATAGCCACTGAGCTAAATCGCATGCATCAATAGGTAGGTCGATAGCCGTTTCTACGATTTTGTTTCGAGGTGAAGGCCCCTTGTGCGAACTTTGATGGGCAAAGGAGTTCAATCGAAGGGGAACTGTGCAGGGGGTGCCAAAAATATGCAAGTGCAACTCCCCCCCCCCCCGGCCCACACTAAGGCCAATGGTATGGGCCATGACTCGTCCCGTAGGCTCTGGTCATTAGATTCCTGCCAGGAATATGTATGAAGTATTCAAATAAGCCCCGTGCATATTTATAAAAGCTGTTCCGACAAATCCACCAAGACCAAACCTAATAGCACAAAATGAGTCATAATTCTTGTTAACAATGCGGTTATTTTTACCGTTCTCAGCCTCCGAGGGTCCGGGGTTTTTTTTATTTTCCTTATTGAAATGAAACGATTGGCCTTAGGTGGCTCATTCATCATCGCTGGAAGAACGCGCCCATTGTCACCGAGTTCCGGAATGTTTATCCCGATACATAATGTATTTTCACCCGCCCTAATAGATGCATTTTGTCCACATAGGATCCTAAATGCGTCCGTGGAGGGTTCACATATATTAGGTCACTAATGTTTTATTATAACTGGGGGTGAATTTCCACTTGTGATGTAGTGTACAGCCGCCTTGTTGTGTGCGGAAGAATTTACTTACAGCAGAAGAGACGTTTGCTTTAGGTAAAACACCTTTACCCTTTCCTGATATCAGGCGGACCCGGCACCTTCTATGTGTTATTTATATACTGGGTAATAATAGCCGAGAGGATACAGAGCTGCACATGTAAGAGGGGGACAGAGCCAAAATACCACTGCACCCCCAGCACTATCTCACCACTCCAGCCAAGACAAAAGGGTTTTATGGGTCCAAGACTCTATTCACACAGTGATGTCACAGTACAGGGATAATACACACAGTGATGTCACAGTACAGGGATAATACACACAGTGATGTCACAGTACAGGGATAATACACACAGTGATGTCACAGTACAGGCATCAGTGCAAGCTGGGAATATTGATGTCTGCATGGACAAGTGACCCCTGGATTGTAGGTAATCAGGTGAGGAGTAATTTTAGTTATTTACTTATATAATGGAAGTAAATACTCATGTTCATAAAAAATTAGCAAAATCTATGAAACTGCTCAACTACCTTGTGCCCTTGTATCAGAGAGGCTTCACACACACTAGGACTAAACTAGGACATATTGCCCTCATATCACCCTCCCCCACTAGGGGGAGCAGTAGTTTTCCTGTCTTTCTACCTCCTATTATCAGGCAGGTAAATGCCCTATAGATATCTCCATAGATATTATCCGCCATTCCCTTTATCTCCCTCACTCTAGATAAGTGTCAATGCTCTGCTGTATGTGACTGATCATGAATCACGCCAAGCCAAGCCGCTAATGAAGGAATCCCGCCGCCTCGCGCCTCCTAACAACAACGAAAATGCGGCTCCGTCGCTCTTCTAGTTTATGTACAAGCAAAACGTGCCCAACAGAGGCGCCGCTCCCCGCGGAAAGATGGAGAAACCGTAGACTGGTAAAATTGGTCTGCGCTGGGATCATTACCCCAGCATCATCCCGATCCGTAATATTAAAGATTCCCCCGGATATAAATTCCGATATAATACAATGTCAGCAAGGGGGGGGGGATCACCTCCCGGCAAACCTATTTTTAGGGGAATTAACTGCGTGCGAGCTCCGAAGGCTGCGGATCCAGCAATTTCAATAAGAACAGACTTTAGAGAGAAGGAATCCGCTATCCTTGGGTAGAACGTCTGCCAGAATTTAATGTCGACAATTAAAATTTATTTTGATTCTTACCTAGTGTTTATGGCTGTTTGTATACACAGCAGACCTTACTAATACAGAGATTCACTATTAGATAGAATTGCCATCTGTTCCGAGCGGAAAAGCTGGCATCTGCCTCCCATTCCAAAACTAAAATGATATTATTTCAACAAAACAAAATTAACTGTGGTTTTTTTTTTGTGGGTTTTTTTTTTTTTTCTCCCATTTTTCTGCTTAACCAACCTCTATTTGGTGCCGAAGATTGAAATGGCTTTACTGGTAGAACACCCCGTGACCTCTGCCGTGGCTTATTTTTAGAAATGGTGACTTAAACATCAGCTGAATGTTGCCATCTGTCCCCGGCTTTTGCCTCCCTCTGTTGTTGAAGTGTGGCTGTCTAACCTTCCGAAATACCGACAGCGGGGCCATAACATTCCACATAGGGGAAGGAGACAGATACAGTAGGTACTTACCAAATTGTGTTGTGCATGTCAAGACACCAATGGTGGAACTACCAGCATCCTTCGTGGCTCTGGGGCTTATGTAAAGAGGGGCCCGGTAGAAGGATCCGTGGCTGCCATTTAGAGTTCACTGCAATTGTGAAGTAGGGAGCTGCCAGCTCCCACTCCACCATTGAGCACACTACGTTGTACGGCAGAGGCCAGCAGGCATGATGTGAGATAGAAACGGGTAACACTGGCACCATTTTCTGACCCATATATTAAGGAGTAGCGCCGATGGTGAGGTAGGAAGACCACTTGTGGTGCAGAGGGTTGGCTGGATCAAAGGTAGTGCTCTACGGGAAGCCACGGTTTATCATCTGTGTATATGCGGCACTAAGCAATGGTGCTCTACGGGAAGTCAAGTTTATTTGAGTGTATATGAGCAAGTCGACTTCTAGTGAGCTAGGCATCACATCGGCTTCCATGGAGCCAGTGGGCATAATGATGTTATCACATGGGCTTCTATGGAGGTGGCCAGCACAATGATGTTATCACATGGGCTTCTATGGAGCTGGGCACAATGATGTTATCACATGGGCTTCTATGGAGCCGGTTGGCACAATAATGTTATCACATGGGCTTCTATGGAACCGGTTGGCTCAATGATGTTATCACATGGACTCCTATGGAGCCGGTTGGCACAATGATGTTATCACATGGGCTTTTATGGACACAGTGATGTCACAGTACAGGGATAATACACACAGTGATATCACAGTACAGGGATAATACACACAGTGATATCACAGTACAGAGATAATACTCACAGTGATGTCACAGTACAGGGATATTACACACAGTGATGTCACAGTACAGGGATAATACACACAGTGATGTCACAGTACAGGGATAATACACACAGTGATATCACAGTACAGAATTAACACACTTTCACTTAATTTCACCCTTTATCACAGCTTTTTTCTGGTGGTTTTTGGTGAAATGTTGTGGTTATTTCTTGGGAGAGTCCGGTGACCCTTGGCCTTTGATCCTGTGGGTAAAGTCTCTTTTTGTTGGGCATCTGAAACCCTTCTATTAAGGTTTCCTCCCCACTAAAGTCTCTGTGATGTCACCGGATAATTCTAGATAAAATTGATCACAGAGATCAACATTTCAGCTTTAAACTCTCTTCTTTGTGTAATGTGGATGGGAAGCAGATTACATCGGCATATTTGCCACTTTGGTGACAATAAAATAGTGTCACTTATATTGTCCCTCGTTAAGATTTTCCGCGTGTGTTTTTACAAAAATCAATCTGATAATGTTCAGCACTTAAAGTTAAGACCTAATAAAAAAAAATCTGCAAAGGGGTCTTAAAATTTTGCCGACACCAAAAGAAAAAATCAACGAGAGGTAAAAGTGAGATTGAGCTTTTCTCACGTCTGCGGCGTCACATTATTTAAAGGGACAGAAGGTTATACAGAGGCCAATCATACAATGAGCTATACTGTATCACTGATTGTTAGTGCAAAATGTTACCAAATGTCACAAATAAATCTCCATTGATCTCAATCTGTTATGAAAGAAACCTGTCAGATTGATCATCCATTCCAATCTGTAGATCAGACACAATTTACAATCTGCTCAGCTCCTCCTGCTCTATAACATGCTGCCTGCAGATAGGGCACTATGTACAATCTGCTCAGCTCCTCCTGCTCTATAACATGCTGCCTGCAGATAGGACACTATGTACAATCTGCTCAGCTCCTCCTGCTCTATAACATGCTGCCTGCAGTTAGGACACTGTACAATCTGCTCAGCTCCTTGTGCTCTATAACATGCAGCCTGCAGATAGGACACTATGTACAATCTGCTCAGCTCCTCCTGCTCTATAACATGCTGCCTGCAGATAGGACACTATGTACAATCTGCTCAGCTCCTCCTGCTCTATAACATGCAGCCTGCAGGTAGGACACTATGTACAATCTGCTCAGCTCCTCCTGCTCTATAACATGCAGCCTGCAGATAGGACACTATGTACAATCTGCTCAGCCCCTCCTGCTCTATAACATGCTGCCTGCAGATAGGACACTGTATACAATCTGCTCATGTTTTACTACACTATGCGATTTTATGAATGTAAGTGGAAAGGGAAATCAAAGGAACCCTCCGCTTCTTGTGAGGACACATTCTCCACTCATTTTCCCCCACAGTTGCCAAATGCAATTGGACATTTCTTGCGAGCCCACCGATAGATCCAACTGCTCCCCTCCTCATCTCTACTGCTCCATGCTAATCCCAGGTCCTACTGATCCAGTGTTACCGGTCTTGTCCCATGACCCGGTGAACCCCCAAGTCTTAGTAGAACCCATAAACCACTTCTCTCCGATTCACCTAGGTTCCTACCTTATGCGGTTATCACGTCTGTAAATGATCGCATCCTTTGAGGAAAGTGAAATGATAATTAGCAGATAGTTATAGAAAATAATTATAATTTATGCAGAATAAATTCCAGGCCAAACCCCGTAATGTTGTCATTAATCACTGCCGCGCTGCAGCCATGTTTTTTTTTTTTGTCCTCGCGAAAATACAGAATTAAAGCATTAATTTTCCGCAAATTGATACTGAGAGAAGTTTCCACCCCTAGTCTTGGAATATGCAAATTACAGGACAATAATTGAAGTGTGCAACCACAGAGGATACATTTGTGAATTAGGGGGAAAGTCTCGAGGTGTAACCCCGCGCTCGCCGGTAGTGCGGTGACCTTGTCATGTTCTGAGGATCTCATCATTGTATGCGGATCGTCTGATGGGAACCGGAATAGCAAAATACCGGGATCAAGACTATAAAAAAAATTGTATAAAATACTTTAAGAGAACATTCCATCTCATGTATATATAACATATCCATAAGTGTGTATCACATTCATGCTGGGATGTGCACCCACCCTTATCCATAATGGGGCACATTTACTAAGGGTCCTCTTCCGACGATTTCCGTTTTGCGAAGAGGATTTTATTGCACGTGATGGGATTTTGGCGCCAAAATCCATGTCAAAGTCAATGGCAAAAAATCGGGGTGGGGGATGGGGCGTCGGTCGGCCGATCACATGTGACACAATCCCAGGCGTGATCCTCGAAAACTCCGGAAAACCTGCCGTAAATGCAGACCTTAGTAAATAAGCCCCAGTGTATTTACTGTGTGAATTTAATCTTTTCTACGTCATTCTATTTATTTACTTTTTTATATATTTTTATTCACAGTTTTGTATGAAATGACTGGTTATTTGATACAGATGAGTGCAGTGTAAATATCTATACAGGCGGTCCCCTACTTAAGGACACCCGACTTACAGACAACCCATAGTTACAGACAGACCCCTCTGACCTCTGGTGACCTCTCTGGATGTTACTATAGTCCCAGACTGTAATGATCAGCTGTAAGATGTCTGTACTGAAGCTTTATTGATAATCCTTGGTCCCATTACAGCAAAAAATGTTTAAACTCCAATTGTCACTGGGGCCAAAATTTTTTTTGTCTGGATCTACAATTCTAAAATATACAGTTTCGACTTACATACAAATTCAACTTAAGAACAAACCTCCGGACCCTATCTTGTACGTAACCCGGGGACTGCCTGTATATAACTATTACTATACTATATTACTATTACTATAATTACACTGGTGTTATTTGATCATTTCTCTGTATTTCTCCAGGTCCTCGCTGTGACGGCTGTAGACTAGGCTTCCGAGGCGACGCGTCAGGAGCGCAGCGCTGTATACAATGCACGTGCAGTCCTTATGGCGCCATCAATCACTTCTGCAATCCCTCCAGTGGACAATGTAAATGCAGAGAGAACGTCGGCGGAGCTGACTGTGACACCTGTATTGACAACTATTATGGGTTGGACGCTGACGGTTGTAAACCCTGCGAGTGTCACACGGAAGGGATTATCCCTGGAACAGTTTGTGACGCGGTGACAGGGCAATGTGTTTGTCAGCGTAATGTTGGTGGACGGCGGTGCGATGAATGCTCCGAGGGCTACTACAAATCCACTCAGAACGGCTCCACGTCGTGTCTGCCCTGCCGATGTGATAGATCAGGGGCCGTAAACGGGTCTCAATCGTGTGACCAGTCAACGGGACAATGTGTGTGCAAGGCCTCAGTCACGGGCCGGCGCTGTAGTACCTGCTCCGATCATACCTACAATCTGTCTAGTGAAAATAGTAGGGGCTGTCAAGATTGTAACTGTGACCCCAATGGAACAGTTCAGGGGTCAACGTGCGACCCAGTTCATGGGCAATGTCAATGTTTGCCGAATTATCAAGGAAGGAGATGCGCCCAGTGTAAGCCTGGTAAGTAGTACACTACATGAGCGAATCCGGGGGGGGGGAGATGTATCAGAAGTGTCGGAGAACAGATCTGTTCTAGTTGCTCATTGCAACCAATCAGAGCTCAGTTTTCATTTTATAAACTACTGTGGGAAAATCTAAGCTGAGATCTGATTGGTTGCCATGGGGAACAAAAACAGTTCTGCTCTCAGACAGTTCTGATAAATCACAGCAGGTAAACATTCCTCTCTGTGGACTCCCAGGAGGCAGGGGAGATTTGGATTGCGGCACGCAGACCCGCTGGTTTAGAATTAAATATATATGACCTTGCAAATCTGGGGATTTTCAAGGGTTCCAACCAATCACCAACTCCTAACCGCCAAAGAGTTAACAAATGGCAACATTTAATATAAACATCAAATACATTAACCTTCTCGTACACAGGATCTTGTTTAATACCATATTATGGCATTAGATCGGATTGAATAGCACATAAACGTAACAGAGCTAGCCACACTCTGTCACTCAGATAGGGGGCTAACTGGATCTAGCTTTTCATAAGGACCCATCCAGCGGGCCATTACACCTGTATATTCTTATTGGTGTTGGTAACCAACAGAATTAGCTTCTTGCCCTGTTTGTCAAGACAGGAGCAGAACATCTGTAAATGGAAGTATAATTCAGAAGACTCCTTCCTCAAGGGAAGCACAAAGTGTTAGCTGCCAGAAGTGGAAGGAAATTGATTCTGTCCAAAAACATTAGCAGCAGCACCAGCAAGTGGTATATAGAAGCGAAAAATAGCAAATATGGTCGTTTTTATGCAAAAAAACGATGCAAGTTACTTGTTTATGGTTAGTTCTAGCCTGTATGGATACAAAAGAAGGCAGTGACTAAAAATTTGAGAAAGTGAATTTTAGAAAGTCTCCATTTTTACGCCTGGTGAGATGCATGTGGTACGGTCAATGGTTAATCCCAGCTGCTACAATCTACTGTGTTTGTATAAGTGGCACATACGCTAATATGTCCTCTTTAGTGGATCACCATATTTCTAAATCTCCAGGCCTCACAGAAGCGCAGTTTAGTCATCATAGTTCATGGATCATGAGCAAATCATCTTACAAAAGTGTCTCTCATGTGTTAATCATGCAAGGCTGATTTTATTTTCCCCATGGTCCACTATAAAGTAATGGCTCCAGGAAGCTAAAATGCTTATCACATTAACCTCCTCAGCACCATCAATGACGCCCTGGTCTGCTTTACAGAAAGGGCAATTGCACCCCACACTGGTCTGATTTTAATGATACAGGACGGATCATTTAGACACTTCAGCGGCTGCACAGGACCCATGCGGAATCACAGAACTTTCCATGGGTTAGGAATCGCTGACATCATCGGAAAATCTTCATGGTTCTACTGCTTATTTTTATACTTATAAATACGTATAAATGGTGATATTTCCCCCTTAGATATGTATTAGATACAGCAGAGCCAACTACATTGGGGCACGTTTACCCAAAGTGCATTGTCTGTGTATTATGAACTGTGCCACGATTTACTAAGATCGTGCGCCTGATATCCTGCATGTGTCACTTCCCCGCTCAGGTCCCAGGAGTTCACCTTCTTCTTCCTGGTGCATGTAAGTGCATTGTCTTGTGACACAATTTGAATCTTAAATCCCGCGCTCAGTCCGAATCAGTTGGATCATCCGATGGCCCCCCCCCCCGATTTGTGTTGCATGGAAGCAGCGCAGCTGCGCCAAAAAATGGTCATGTGTGACACAATCCCAGTGCAGACCTCTGTTAAATACCTGTCCAAGCCGTGCAATCCCTAAAAAAGGTGCAAAGGTGTGATCCGCCACCCTTAGTAAATGAGCCCCATTGTGTTTCCATACTTAGGATATTCTCCCCTCCTCCAGTTTGTATGTTTCCTCACTCCTGGCTTGCTTAGTGGGGAGGTTTTTACCTGTATGATGTAAGGTCTATGCTGTGCCCTCTGAGCCAATCAGAATAATTCAAAACTGAAGCTCCCTCTCCCCTCTCACAGCATCCACACACAGCAGCTACACTGGATGCATTTTGATAGACAAGTGGCCTGCACTGAAGATAATATTTATATTTAGGGAAAGGCGGAGCTAAGATACTTTCCCCGACTAAAGCTATAAAATGCTAGAAAAACTTACAACAAGTAAATAATGTAGCTGTTTTTCCCTCTACAGTCTGATCCTTTCGAACCATAGAACAGATCCCTCTATCAGGGTTAAAGGTTGAAAACCAGCAGGGGCATTTAGGATAACTCCCAAGCCAATTTGGTCTGATGGGTACATAACCCACTGCCCATTATCACTGCATACTACAAAGTTTTACCAGCAAACCTGATCCATATGATAGTCAGATTTACTGGTCGAAACCTGAGGAACCCCCTATGTGGCCAGTAGGTCCTACTAGCATGCAGGCAAGTTTGTTGGTGGAAAACTTAATGTCCTTAAAGAGATAATGAAGTTAAGGAGTGGATTAAGCCTGCCATGGACCATGTATGATTATTACAGCCCCTACAAGTCTGGAATCACTTCTTACCTATGCTACAAGAATTAAGCTTCCTGGAGAATGAAGGATGTGTCCCTTTTGGTTTCAATCTGCAGTTTTAGGTCCTGAAATGGTTCTTGTATACTTGTGTATTGAGAGCAGGAACAGATGAGGATTTTATGGGTAAAGTTTCTTCTCAATACAAAATTTGGTGGATGGTTTGGGTGGCTATGGGCTCCCTAGAAGGCTTTGGACCATGGCCAGCCAAACCGACCACCAAATTTTGTACTGAGAAGGACAAAACCACCCACCAAACAGATGTATGAGGATTTAATGGATGAAGGTCCTTCTTGGCACAACATTTGGTGGGTGGTTTGAGTGGCCATGGGCCCCACAGAAGGCTTGCACCCATGGCCAACCAAACCTCCTACCAGATTTTGTACTGATAAGGAACAAACCACCCACCAAACAGATGTATGAGAATTTCATGGGTGAAGGTTCTTCTTGGCATAACTTTTGGTGGGTGGTTTGGGTGGCCATGGGCCCCACAGAAGGCTTGGACCCATGGCCACCCAAACCACCTACCAAATTTTGTACTGAGAAGGATGAAACCACCCACCAAATTTTCAACTGAGAAACCCTCATACGTCTGTTTGGTGGGTGGTTTGGTCCTTCTCAGCACAAAATTTGGTGGTTTGTTTGGCCCTTCAAAAAGCTTGGGCCCCGGGCTACCGCCCACCTATATTATAGTCCACTAATGCTGACCTTTCATCTCTGCCAGCCACTAAAAGGCAACGACTTCTTTAACCCATTTCAAAATATTTGAAAAACATCTCCATAACGATTTCTCACCTCCCGATTTTATCTTAATATGAAGAGACACATGCATAAAATGCTTTGAGCTTTTAGCCTTTTTTTGCTTAAAAAAAATGAAAAAATTTTTTTTCCAAATCCATAGAGAGAATTTTGCAGCTTTCCTTGGCGAAGGGAATCAAAATTAATTGTACTTAAAAAAAAAAAAAAATGGCCCCCATCTCCTTCTAACCTGTGATGAGTAAAAATGTTCAAGGAACACATTTGGTTCAAGTGAAATTTATAGGCAATTTGTTAAAGTAGGAGCGCCCATTAGAAGGTGCATTAAAGCCATATTGGTTTTAATACGCCACTCAATAACTGGAACAGAGGTTAAAAACACAGCTTAACCTCCATTAAGAATATTTTTGAAATGTTTTAATCTAAAATTATTTGGGGCGTAGACTAATAAATATGACAACAGCCACTGTTTTCCCTTTCAAATTTCCCCCCCTCGGGGCAAAGTAACCTAGTGACATCTTAAGGGGGCACTTAATCAGCGCAGACTAGAAGAAGGCAGGGAAGTGGAGTCAAGATTTCTCCAGACCGGTCACCCCCCCACCCCACCCCCGTCCTTGACAGCAGAAGACAAAGGTCTATTCCGGGCTCCTGGACTGCGGAGTCGTCTCATTTGAATGTGAAAGACAATGCCGGGGGGGATCCTTCGTAATTGCAGAAAATTTACCATGCGTTTTACGTGTAGAGGGCAAGTGCTGCCTAAATACATCATTTACATTACTATACATTGTATAGCAGAGCGGAGTTTGTCGAGCACACAATTCATTGCTATATTCTATAACATAGAGGCAGAAGGGTAACATGGGGGGATGTATAAACGCACTTGCGACACAATTCTGTCTAAAATCTAAAGTCTAAAGTCTAAAATGCCTTGTGCCACAGTTATCAAAGCTTTTAGACCTTTTATTGGCAATTTCCCAACTTGTCTCATTAAGGGGTATGGCCTTGGGTGGAATGGGCGTGGTCTCGTAAGGAAGGGGTGTGGCTTGTTTGAAATCATCCGTGCAACCAAAATTCTGGCGCACAGTTTACACCAACTAAAAGTAGGAACCGACAACTGCACCAGAATTCATCATCACAACGATAGGTCTAGTGCAACAAAAGATAAGTGTTTTCCAGCTAGAAAATGGCGGAACCTGAGCCCCATTGTTAAATCCCCACCACCACCACCACATATATTACCCCATTACCCTGTTTTATGTGAAATCTTGCCTGTTTACCCATAAAAAAAAAATCTCCTCCATAGTCATATGCAAATGAGCTGTGAAGAGTCATATTTTGGCTGAAATGAGTCATGTTTAAAGGAGGAGCATAACTTTATCTTCGATTCTATAGCACCTACAAAAAATGCTGGTGTCATATAAAAGAAAATAATCTCATCTATCAAATCTCACTAGGCTCATGATTCTATGAAAACTGGAGAAATGGGCAAGTAAAGACATAGGGGAACATTTACGTACCCGGTCCCTCGGAATTCCCAAAAGTGCATTGTCCGACCAGGATGCACTGTGCCTCGATTCACTAAGATCGTGCGCCCGATATCCTGCATGTGTGGCTTCCCCGCTCAGGTCCCCGGAGTTCACCTTCTTCTTCCTGGTGTATATAAGTGCATTGTCTTGCGACACAATTTGAAAGTTAAATCCTGCGCTCAGTCCGGATCAGTCGGATTGTCCGATGTCCCGCCCACCGATTTCTGTCGCATAAAAGCAGCGCAGCTGCGCCAAAATCTGATCCCGCAGGACACAATCCCAGCGCAGACCCCTGTTAAATACCTGTCAAAGCTGTGCAAATCCCGAAAACTGTGAACAGTCCAACGAAAGTGCGATCCATGACCCTTAGTAAATAAGCTGTATTTAAAAATGATAGCTGTAGAAAAAAATCTAGTTCCTGCCTTTTTATGCATGTACCTGTCTGTATGGCCAGTTCTATAGTTCTCCACAAACCTGATGCGATCTGAAAAATGACATTCTTATTTGTAATATGACACCATATAAGTTACAATCCCCCTGCAGCCTCTAAGCTTGACTCATCTCAAGGAAAATCTGACTCTTTTCTGCTCATTGTCACATGACTTTGGATGAAAATTTTTTTTTTAATAGATAAATGGGTGAGATTTCAAATAAAAGAGGGAATTCTATAATGTCCATTTCATGCTCTACCTGAGGAGGCTGGTAGTTTAACCAGTTCCTTACTGCTGTATGACTATATATGTCGTACAGCATTAACGGCTGTATGAAGAGGGCTCAAGCGCTGAGCCCTCTCCATACGTGGCAGGTGTTAGCTGCTTGTTGGCAATTGCCATGGTCTGTGCTAGTAGTAACTGATCGAAGCAGCACAGCAGCACTTAACAATGCTTACCATTGGGGCGCCTTCTTGGATGGCTATTCGGTGCCTTGCCCTAGCTCCCTATTCCTGCGCCTACTCTGGCCACGATGGGGTTGTCCAGGAATAACTGATGACATTTTCACAGCATATCAGGTCTGAACAGGGATTTCTTGAACTAAATCAGATGAATTTGTTATCATTGTTATCATCAAAAATGTTATGATTGTTTTTCACATTGGCTTCATGACCACTTTTGTTCTATCTTTTTTTTAAAAAAAAAAGAATCCACAGAATCCATCAAATTCTAATGATAGTCCAAAGCAGAAATATGTAAAATATTCAGGAACCCAGCAGCAAGAGTTCACTGTCCCGACTGGAGAACAAAAAATTACACACTTCATATTAAAAACAGTGATCGGTTGTTGAGAATTGCTTTTTGTAGATGTTTTTTCAGTCTAGTTATTAGATGGGGCCCTGAGTGAGAGACATCCCCTTAGAAGAGACCTGCCTCAGACAACGATTGGCTGAAACTAAACTTCCTGCTTGCTTTAAAAGGAACAGGAAATGAAGACTGGGGAGGCCACTTCCGGCCAAGACAGGAAGTGAAGGCTGGACAGGAAGTGATGGTTAGATAGGAAGTAGAGGTTAGAGGAAACCAAATCTTAAACTGGGATCAGTAAAGGTGAGTGTCACGGGTGCACCCATGCTCTGCTGCCGCTGTCCCCGCTCCCCCAGGTCAGTACTTATCTCTCCCGGGTTCTGATGGTTCCGTCGCGGTCCCGTCGAAGCCACAGGTCTGCTTCCTGGCTACGCCGCGCGCTCCCGCTGCGTCGACTCCTTCAGGATTTAAAGGGCCAGCGTCCTCCTAATTGGGCTGGCATTTCCGGACTCCTATATAGCCCGGCGGCTCCCAGCATCCCCTGCCGGATCTTCAAGTCTTTCCACTACAGAGAAAGACCTCCGTGTTTCCTGAGCGTTACCAGACGTTTTGTTTTTCGGTGCGTTTAGAGACGCCTCCGTGTTTCCCGTGTTCCTGTGGTATTCCCGTGTTCTTGTGGCATTCCTGTGTTCCTGTGGCGGTCCTGTGGCGGCCCTGTACCCCTGTGGCGGTCCTGTGTTCCTGTGGTGGTCCTGTGTTCCTGCCTTCCCAAGGTCCTGCCATCCCGAGGTCCTGCCATCCCGAGGTCCTGCCATCCCGAGGTCCTTCCTACCCGAGGTCCTGCTTACCTGAGGTCCCTACCTTGGCTGCCACCGCAGGCCTAGTTACACCCATGGAGCGACCTGGTGGCTCCCCGCCACAGCAAGACCATCCCGCTTTGCAGCGGGCTCTGGTGAAGACCAGGGGTCCACTTAGACTTCGCTCCCAGGTTGCGGCTAGTACCATCCACCCCCGCGGTGGTCCAGGGAGTCCACAGACTTTTAGCCTCAAGAGACTCTCACACACCCCCGTGTGTCACAGTGAGCATTGCTCATTTTATTTGACAAAAACATTCAAATATCTAGCCAGAAAACACAATCACATAAAAATAATCAGAAAGATATTAATTAATTAATAATAATAACAATCATTATTATTACAAAAAAATTCTGTCAATCTCAGAAAACATCCGAAATACTTGTTTAAAAAGTTTCAACTGAGCAAAAACAACTTTCTTTTTTCTCGGAGTGTCCTACGTGCCGTCGATTTCAGGCAAACAAAAAAACACAAAACGGGATCTTGGAGCCAATAAAATAAATTACCTGCTTTGTCAAACCTTTTTGTTGGCGATGATATTATAAACTCCCGTTGAGTGACTTTGCAAGATGTCACTTTCTTGAAAACGCTGGCACGCTCCGAGCTTTCTGCTCGATTTGTCCAGGCGCCAAAATGGAAAGCAACCCAGTTTCTGGCGTTAGAGGCCCAGAATTTGTATATTCGTAGAGTATAAAACATCTTTTCCTTAGAAATAATTCTGTGTTGATTTCTCTAATTTTGGGAGTTGATTTTTATTACTTTTTCATGGACTGCATTTGCTATAAATCATTTTGGTTTTATAGGGCACTAACTGTCCTCAATAATATGGAGAAAACTTAACCTTTTAGAGATCGGGCTCCCTTATGCTGGTGGATGAAAAAGTGTACAATGATGTGGTCCATCTGAAGACCCACTATGAGATAGTTCCTTCCCAAACTTTTTCTTACCCTCCGAAGGTTAAGACCCTACGAGGGTTACAGATCAATGGCTTTCCTTGTTTGGAGAGAACCTAAATGCACCTTCCGTCTTCCCACCATGAAACCATATAAGTTTCTCTATAGTGGAGGCTGAAGGCCAAACACTCCCCACCGAGATCTCTTATGGTCTACCACAAAAGGTGTAACATCTGTGGCAGCATCATCCTTGATCCGTGATGTGTGACCGAGGAGACGCTGATTTTATCTCTTAATTCCATTGTACTTTGTTTAGGTGAACATGGGCTTAGGTTTTTGGCTGTTTAGGAGCTGATTGCTCCACACTTTTCTCCTCTTGCAGCCTCTTGTTTTCCAGTAACAGTCAACAGTTGTGACGACAGAGCTCTGCCTCAAGCATTTCTGTGTCAGAGACTGTAGTTTACTATAAGTATTTTGATGACATTCCATTCAGCCCTGGTTGTACTTTATCTTGGCTAGCTCCATGACTTGAGAGAACTTGAAACTGTTTTCTGCATTCCTGGTGTTTTGATTTCAGCTCCTGTTCAGATTACTCTTCTGTATCTGTGATTTTGTACTTTGCTGCCATCTCGATTTGTGGACTATTCTTTTCTGTTTGTGTTGTTTGTCATGTTTCGTGTTTCCGTTTTGGCTTAGGGAAGGGCCATTTAATACTTGTCCCCTACCATTTAAGATAGGAGAGACATGTAGGTAGGGCCTTTTGGGTAGCTTGAGTTTAGGGCTTGCTGTCCATTGTGTGTTCCTGTACCTGGTCCCCTCATAACAAAGGGACAGCTGCACCATGAAAAATTCCCTTATTTGTGTTCAGAGTAAGGGTACATTCACACGGCTTCAGACTCGATAAAAGATAGAGCATGCTCTATCTTTTCCCGGTGTGCGATGCGTAACGGTGCCACATATGTGTGGCACCGTATCGCCGCCATTGCTGTCTATGGGGACGTGCATGCAGCCCTTATACATAGCTCCATTTACACCCTATAACAGTCTGCTTCTAGAGAACTTGGCATGTACCACCGAGCCACCAACCACCATACCCAGTCTTGATCCTCTAGAAGACAATATGAGTATGTTAAAAGTTAACTTACAAGGTAGAGAATTTTTTCATACTTTTGGACTAGAGCTAGTTTGCATAGGTTTCACAAGGAGATGTATCTGTAAAAATCCTTAAACCAGTTAGTATCTTCACAAAAAGAAAGAGTAACAAGGAGAAGGACTACCTCAAAGGCCTCTCATGCCATAAAACAGGACTGTTGAGAGCTCAAGTCCTGACTAAGGACAGAAATTTTTTTTTAGACAGGGGGTCTCTTCTTTGTGGAGGATGCTATAGTTGATATATCAAGACAATATTTCGAGGTAGAGGTTGGGGTTAAGCCGCCTCTTCAGGGGTCTTATAGGAACCACATAGTCTGCCTGTATGTATACTAGATACTCCCAATACAAAGAATAAAGGTGATGGTGTACATCAAGCCACCACTCCATGGAGGACAAACGTCCATCAAGTCCTAGAGGAAGCAAAATATTTACTTCTATGATTGTTGGACTCCAGTCCAAAAAATGTAAAAATTCAGTTTTGATGCAAGGCTTGAGGCATTGGGGGTCATTTACTAAGGGCCCGATTCCCGTTTTCCCGACGTGTTACCCGAATATTTCCGATTTGCGCTGATTTCCCCTGAATTGTCCCGGGATTTTGGCGCACGCTATCGGATTGTGGTGCATCGTCGCTGGCATGCACGCGACGGAAATCGGGGGGCATAGCCGAACGAAGAACCCGACGGATTCGGAAAAACCGCCGCATTTAAAACAAAAAATCTGTTGCGGAGCTCGCACTTACCTTCACTCAGCTCGGCTCGGTGAACTCCAGTGCGTTCCGATACTTTTCAGCGCAGCAGCGCCACCTGGTGGACGGCGGAGGAACTAACTTAATGAATCCCGGACCCGAATCCAGCGCAGAGAACTGCCCCTTTGTGTCAATTTTGGGCAGTTCTCTTAGTGATGGATAAGTAGTTCCCTTCACTGACCGTACCAATGCTTTTCCATGTTGTCCCATGCTTCCACCAAACCTAACTATCTCCCAGATCCATGTCATCACTATAGAAGATGTTGATTTATTGTGTTTTTTTATCTTTCCTTTTTTCCCCAGGTTTTCACATCTCTAGTGACAGGAGTAGCCTGGGGTGTGTGCCGTGTGATTGCCATCCACGAGGATCCACTAATGCCACCTGTGATGATATGACCGGCCAGTGCTACTGTCAGGACTCTTCTCTGACTGGTCTTAAATGTGATCAGTGTCGTGAGACATTTTTTGGATTTGATTCAGATACCGGGAGGTAGGTGGGCATTGCCTATTTCAGCAAGCTATTTCTCTCACCTATGTAGCTGTTTCATGGAGCACCATGATGGATGGGTCCCGATGGTGCTTGTGCCATTAAGTGACCAGGGCGGATAAGACGGCCATGTGCCTGGGGCTGTAGGAATGTAATCTCCCATTCCACCACATCCCAAAGATGCTCTATTGGATTGAGATCTGGTGACTGTGGAGGCCATTTGTGTCCAGTGACCTCATTGTCATGTTCAAGAAACCAGTCTGAGATGATTCCAGCTTTATGGCATGGCACATTATCCTGCTGAAAGTAGCCATCAGATGTTACAGGGTACAT
>CM033643.1:221050763-221060763 GCA_019512145.1 Engystomops pustulosus | reverse complement strand
GCTCCAGACAAAAAAAAGATGTCCCAGTGACAATTGGCTTTTCTAAATGTTTGGCTGCAATGGGACAAAGGATTATCAATAAAACTTAATTACAGACACCTTACAGCTGATCATTGCAGCCTGAGACTACAGAAAAGCATCCAGAGAGGTCACCAGAGGTCACAGTGGGCAGAGAGGTGTGTCTGTAACTAGGGGTCGTCTGTAAGTTGGGTGTCCTTAAGTAGGGGACCGCCTGTATTTGTAATGTAATTGCATTTCCAGGGGAAAATATATTGAGCCTTTAAGAATTAGGTAAGATGTACACACATCAGCCTTTAGGGTAATCAGGTAGGTTGTTCTGGGAAAAGAACTACCACTAGAACTCAACAAACTTTAAGAGGAAGCTAGAAACTCTGTGCACTATTGCTCAGGCATCTTCCCATTGGTAACAATAGTTAGCTGGAAATTATGCCAACATATTCAGGGTGCATATGTTGACCCTTAAACAATCAAGTAGAGTGTCTTGGAAAAATAACTACCACTAGAACCCAGTTGGTAGTATGACCAAATTTTAGCTGGATTCTAGAAGCTCAGTACACTACTGCTCAGGCACCTTCCCATGGAGAACTATAATTTAACCAGATGTATGTGATGAATTATACATACATTTCCAATTGGCATATGTTGATCCTTCCCATGGAGAAAGTGGCGTGTATAACTATTTTTAGGCTTAGGGCAATCAGGTAGGTTGCACTGGGGAAAGAACTACCACTAGAACCCACCAAACTTTAAGAGGAAGCTAGAGCTCAGGCATCTTCCCATTGGTAACTATAGTTAGGCGGAAATTATGCCAACATGAAGGGTGCATATGTTGACCCTTGGAACTACCACTAGAACCCAAATTTTAGCAGGATGCTAGAAGCTCAGTACACTACTGCTCAGGCACCTTCCCATGGAAAACTATAATTAGGTAGAGATTATGCCAACATACCTAGGGTGCATATGTTGATCCTTAAAGAATCAGATGGGATATCCTGGGAAGAAAACTACTATTAGAACCCACTTGTAAGTATGACAAAACTTGGCAGGATTTTAGACACTCGTTACACTATTGCTCAGGCACCTTCCCGTTGAGAAGGTGACCTATATAACTAGGGTTGTGTGATGATTTCTGTAAACATATGTTGGAACGTAAATGATTCAGGTCCTGGGAACAGAAGTGTCACTGACCCAAAAAGAATCCGGATGACGTAAGAGGCGGAGCTTGTATCATGAACACAGGCTTATACACAACATGTGTTCTCAGGCTTTACTCCAAACTCTTAATCAAGTGGTAAAATAACCGATCCAAATCTGCTCCATCTCAATATACTTAATCACCGCAGAGAAATATAAGCAACTGTTATTAAAAATAATAATTATCTTTTAATCTAAACTAAACCTGCGAGAGATGATTACGATAGGCCCGTGCTGGTTATTACGGGGGGGGGGGTATTAGAGGCGACTGCGCTGGTCTAAATCAAGGTACCTGTCACATTTCGATCCGAGGAGCGTGTAGTAAATCACATAAACCTTCGACGGGTGCCACAATTTTAGTAATTGCTTCTAATTAATTCTTATTGGATGTTTATATCGTTTTATATAATTATTTGTGGGTTTTTTTGGTTTTTTTTCGAATTTTTTTTCCCTAATGCTCCAGATGCCGCCCTATTAACCAGCACGGAGAACAACTGCACCGTCAGCAATACAGCTGGTTATAAAGATATCTAAAGATAAGCCTCTTAGAAAGCCAAAGCAGGTCAATAACGGAAATATCAGCTTACTCCTATGGAAAAAAAAAAAATGTACAGATATCCACGTGGAATATAAAACCTCCAGCCTTTAAAAACAATAATGGAGGATTCCGCATCGACCTGTCAATCCTTCAGGGAAAATAAAAAGAGTAAAATCGCAAATATTCATAACTATTGTCTTACCGGGGGGGGGGGGGGGGTGATGAAATATTTATAGGGCAATAAAATAAAAATACCTGCCTCAAATTCTGGGTGTGAAATGTAACAAATTTTAGGTGGGCGTGGAGACTTACCATATATACTCGAGTATCAGCCTAGTTTTTCAGCACAAAAAAATGTGCTGAAAAGCCAAACTCGGCTTATACTCGAGTAAAAAAAATATATCAAAACTCACCTTTCTGGCTTCCCCCGCTGCTTGCTATATACTGGGGGAGGGGGCTGGCTATATACTATGGGGCAGGGTCCGGCAGGCTATATACTGGGGAGGCTGTGACCAATGCATTTCCCACCCTCGGCTTATATTCGAGTCAATAGGTTTTCCCAGGTTTTTGTGGTAAAATTAGGGGCCTCGACTTATACTTGGGTCGGCTTATACTCGAGTATATACGGTACTAAGCAGTTTGTAGGGGCCTCCAAACAAAAAAAACGTGACTCCGTTTTGGGTATACAGCTCCTCTGCAGACCGATGGGTCTCCAAGTTCACAGGAAGCAAATAAACTTGTGTGTAGTCCGATCCTGTAGTCGTGTTATGTCCAGTGGCGTAACTAGGAGTGGCAGGGCCCCAAAGCAGGCTTCGGCATGGGGCCCCCCTTCCCACTTAAAAATGACACATATTTGTATAGTCACACATGGAAGTTACAATCACACATTTATACACTTATGCACATATAGAGCATATACACACACATACACATACACATACATACATACATACACACACATACAGTGACATTTACAAACACACAGCATATATACACACATACAGTATATGCAGACGCCATACACTGTATACACATACCACATATACACATCACACATGCAGCATATATACATCACGTATATGTTATATACATATTATGATGTACAAAGTGTAGCATAAAATGGATATATTGATGCACATCCTCCACTCTTTAGTGTGTCAGGTCGGATGCTGGGGCCCCCCTGACTCTGTGGGCCCCATGGCGGTTGCTATGGCTGCTACCGCTGTAGTTACGACCCTGGTTATGTCCTTAAGTCCCTTGGTGGGCAGATAGAGATACTAACATATGGCTGTGAAATCTGACTACTTAGGTATTGTTTGTAGACTGTTACCATAGAGACACTTAGATATGCATACAAGCAGCTTACTTAAATGGAAGGATGGCTAGCATATACCATAATGGTGGCAGGCTGGCAGCTAGATCGGACTAACACACTACTGTAGAGTCTGACTACATAGGTATTGTTTGTAGTCTGTTACCATAGAGACACTTAGATATGCATACAAGCAGCTTATGCAAATGGACCCCTCTGCCTACTGTGAGCTCTGGTTAGGGTCTCTAGATGCTATACTATTGTCAGTACCTGTCCAGCAAATGCGCAACCACAACCAGGCTTGGGGCTAGCTGTCAGACTACATAACTGGTGGCGAACTCACCCTGCAACGTCCCTGCGGGCTAAGGCCCTGCCTATAGCAGATAAACCGCCCTGACAAGGGCGAACCCACTGTCAGGAACCTATCTGACGGTCCCTGAGTGACCCTACAAGATGACAGGAAGATTTACTTTGTCTGGCAGCTGCTGGATGGTGGAGCAGACAGGTAACCGGGATACAGATATAGGTCAGTGTTCACACTGGTAACAGAACCCGACACAAGACAGACAGGAAGGTGGGGTCACATTAGGAGATAAACGATACTTAGGGACAAACAACAGATACAGACAGACAAGCGGAGTCAAATAAACCGGTCAAAACCAAGATGGCGGCAAAAGTACAGAATCGTATAGCAAATAGAATGGTCAGAAGGCAAAGCAGAAGTCAGTACACAGAATAGCAAGAAACACAAGAGCACTAGATACACAGATAGACTGCAATAACCAGCACCAGATGAAGGTCTGGGCAGAATATAAGGCAGTAATGGACACCGCCCCCAGCACTGACTGGCTCAGCCGTCCATCAGTCAAACCGCAGCTGCAGGCAAACAATTACAAAGACACACCCAGCTTTCCCAGGATCAGAAATGCAGCTGTCAATCAGAGGCAGCTCTGGGTGTGGTTTTCCAGCAAGAAGCCTGAAACCTGATCCCATCAGAACAATTTGCGAGTTCTGACAACTATAGTCCCAGGCTGCAATGATCAGCTGTAAGGAGTCTGTAATGAAGCTTTATTGATAATCCTTGGTCCCGTTACAGCAAAAAACTTTGAAACTCCAATTGTCAATGGGACAAAAAATTTTTTTGTCCGGAACTACAATTATAAAATATACAGTTTCGACTTACATACAAATTCAACTTAAGAACAAACCTATGGAACCTATGTACATTACCCGGGGACTGCCTGTATATATATTGGGGCATATTTACTTACCCGACCCATTCGCGATTCAGCGGAGCGTTCTCTGCGGTGGATTCGGGTCCGGACGGGTGTTATTAAGGTAGTTCCTCCGCCGTCCACCAGGTGGTGCTGCTGCGCTGAAGAGCATCGGAACGCACTGGAATACACCGAGCCGGGCTGAGTGAAGGTAAGTGCAATTTTCGCGACACATTTGTTTTTTTTTTAAATGCAGCGGTTTATTCGAATCCGTCGGGTTTTCGTTCGGCCACACCCACGATTTCCGTCACGTGCATGCCAGCGCTGATGCGCCACAATCCGATCGCGTGCGCCAAAATCCCGGGGCAATTCAGGGAAAATCGGCGCAAATCGGAAATATTCGGGTAACACATTGGGAAAACGTGAATCGGGCCCTTAGTAAATGACCCCCATTGTTGCTATGTTTCTAGGGCTAGTTCTATTGTATGGCAGAGGTGCTACTGCTCTTTGTGTCCCTAATACTTTATACTGCTACGCTGATCCCCTACGTGGTCACCTCTCATTGGGCACAGTCATATTAATACAAATGACTTATAGTAAAGTTCTGTATCTTTAAAACACTTTGCAGATTTGGCTTTTGAATCAAATATTCTCATTATTATATCAGTGAATTATTATTTTCTTATTGACTGATAGAATTTTTTTGTTTTTCTGGTTTCAGGTGCCAGCCCTGCTCATGCCACCCGGCGGGCGCGGTCACTACCAGCTGCCATGCCGTAACCGGGCAGTGCTTGTGCAAGGAATTAGTGAGTGGTAGAAGCTGTTCACACTGTGCGGAAGGCTCCAGCAGTCTGGATGGGAGGAATCCATATGGGTGCAGCTCATGTAAGTCCAATAACCTGCATTTATCTTCATACTGGATGAGGGTGTAAGAGAAAACCAGAATTCCGCTGTAGATGTTCTCTAAGTATTCCATATTTCATCAGCCAATATTATAGAATGTATATAATTTTTTAATTTGGTTACATAATATTTATTTACATTCTTACTCAAAGCAAAATGTAACATTCATGCCGGTTGCTACATTAAAAGAATCTGTGTGTGTGGGGGGGATTTAACATTGTGACCCAGGTTCCGCCAGTTTCTAGCTGGAAAACTATTGCAGCGCCAGATTTATCACCGTCATGATGAATTCAATGCAAGATAAGACTGTCACTTCCCACTATAGACCTACTTTTAGTTGGTCTAAACTGTGTGCCAGAATTCTGGACGTACGGACGATTTTCCGCAAGCCACGCCCCTCTCTCACGAGATCACGCCCAGCTCCCAGATGCCACGCCCCCTTGTTTGGACAAGTCAGGAAAGTGCCCCAAAAAAAAGGTCTAAACGCCTTGATAAGGGCGTTATCAAGGGTGCATGTGTGACTATGGACTCATTTGGGGTACGACAGACTTCTGGTCTAGTTATATATGGATGTCCCAACACTGGGGGTCCCACCCATCAGCGAGTTATTCCTTATCCATAGTAAACGTGTTGCAACCGGACAACCCCTTTAAATGTCCATTAATGTATAGCCGGCTTCAATATGCCAATTGGTGGGAACATCAAACCATTGATGGACTATCAGTGATGTGAGTTTGCGGACCCTTATAACGGGGTCTCCAGCTGACATTTGCACCCTATAAGGTAAAAGACCTGCGGTGCTACTGCTTTTGCACCCCTTTAGTTGCACAGCTGATCCATTGAGGTTGTTGTTGGACCGTCCCTTATCTCATATTGAAGACCTTTAATGAGGACAGGTAATCAATGGGGCTCATTTACTAAGGGTCCGCGGGACCGCAATTCCGTCGGGTTTTCGCGAATATTTCCGATGTGTGCCAAATTGCCCCGGGATTTTGCCGCACGCGATCGGATTGTGGCGTTTGAAACGCATATACAACAGCTGAGGAGAGGTCATTTGCCTAATTACATCACTGTTAACATTTCCGTTTACAAAACGCATAGTAAACGTGATGTTAACAAAGTGTTAATGCATGTGTTTTGTTAACGCATGCGTTAACATTGCGTTTACAAACGTAAACGGTAATGTAATTAGGCAAATTACCTCTCATCAGCTGTTGTATATGCGTTTCAAACGCAATGAAAACGCAGCCAAAACGCAGCGTGTGAACTCGTCCTCAGACAACACACCGCTGGATCGTGACAGGACCGGATAAGTAAATCTGCCCCAATATCTCTTACCCCAAAAACCCTTTTTAGGCCCTGGATATAAGGGGCGACCCATGGGGGACCCACCTGGGGGGGAACCACCTGCTGCAAAAAAATAGCTAAAAAAGTCTTTCTGGTATTTTTCCTAATATTATAGTATTTTCAGGATTTAAAGTATGAAATGTGTAAAAAAAAAATCAAATTCATTGAGATTCTGAATTCCGTGTCCCTTCCTACAACTGCTGTCACCAAAATGTAAAAAATGAAGGATGATACAAATCTCAGTGAACACAAAAAATACAATATATGTACATATTTAAAGAGAAAGGCGACTGATAAGGAAGGCAAATATTTTTCAATAAATGTCCTTTTGTGGCGGCTTGTCTGAGAGACGAGAAGGGGAAGGAGGAGAATACTGAGGAGGAGTAGAGTAAAGGAAGGAGAAGAAGAAAATAGAAGGAAAAGAAAAAGTATAGGAAGTTGGAGGATCGGCAGCCAGTGTTCCTTCAGAGATGTGTAATCATAACTTTGCATGTGTTATTATTAGCAGCAGGACTGTGATGTGATATATAGATTTATATTCCAGGATTGTAGCTGCACTGGGGTCCTCACACTGCTGTGCTCTCAGCTCTCTGCTTTGAGCTGCTCTACAGTCCCTTTAGGGCCGTTCCACACTTGCGAGTGTGATGCGATGAACTCGCATCGCACTCGCAACGCATGTTGCTCGGAATTCACGGCCCGAACACTGCACACCGGGAGTGAACTGACATGCTGAGTTCACTCCCGGCGTGCAGCGTTCGGGCCGCGCGTTCTGAGAGCAGATGGCAAAGGCTTTGGAGGAGTTCAATAAAGAGATTTTCACAGCACAACAGTGTGCCTATACTACATAGTGTCCAGATAAATTATACTACATAGTGTCCATATAAATTATACTATATAGTGTCCAGATAAATTATACTACATAGTGTCCAGATAAATTATACTATATAGTGTCCAGATAAATTATACTACATAGTGTCCATATAAATTATACTATATAGTGTCCAGATAAATTATACTATATAGTGTCCAGATAAATTATACTACATAGTGTCCAGATAAATTATACTACATAGTGTCCAGATAAATTATACTATATAGTGTCCAGATAAATTATACTATATAGTGTCCAGATAAATTATACTATACAGGCAGTCCCCGGGTTACGTACAAGGAAGGTTCTGGAGGTTTGTTCTTAAGTTGAATTTGTATGTAAGTCGGAACTGTATATTTTATAATTGTAGCTCCAGACAAAATTTTTTGGGTCTCTGTGACCATTGGATTTTTAAAAATGTTGGATTGTCATAAGAAGCAGGATTAACAATAAAGCTTCATTACAGACACCTGTGATAACTATTATAGCTGATCATTGTAGCCTAAGGGTAATGTACAGTAATTACCAACATCCAGAGGTCCGTTTGTAACTAGGGGTCGTATGTAAGTCAGGTGTTCTTAAGTAGGGGACCGCCTGTATAGTGTCCAGATAAATTATACTATATACAGGCAGTTCCCGGGTAACATACAAGACAGATTCTTTAGGTTTGTTCTTAAGTTGAATTTGTATGTAAGTTGGAACTGTATATTTTATAATTGTAGATTCAGACATTTTTTTTTTTTGTCCCAGTGACAATTGGATTTTCAAATTGTTTTACTGTAATGGGAGGAAGGATTATCAATAAAGCTTCATTACAGACGCCTTACAGCTGATCATTGCAGCCTGGGACTATAGTAACATCCAGAGAGGTCACCAGAGGTCACAGTGGGCAGAAGGGTCCGTCTGTAACTAGGGGTCATCTGTAAGTCGGGTGTCCTTAAGTAGGGGACCGCCTGTAGTGTCCTGATAAATGCAGGGTTCAGATATATTTTAATATACATTGTCCAGATAAATTCTGCATATAGAATGTGTATAAAACAAAAGTGTCATTCAGTGCTCATAAAGTGGATACTGTACATACATTTTGCTATAAAACCTCCATGTAAGTCTTGTGACGTACCGATATCACTAATATATCCAGGATCAAGACAAATTTTGGCATTCTGGTACCAGATAATTACATACTATATATAATGTACATTCTGGAATGTGAGTGATTACTAGACAATGTAAATCTGATGACGTTTTCAGTAGAATATGTCTTTCTACTCTACAGCTCCTTCCCAACAACCTCCTCCGAGAGGACATGTAGTGAACAGCACCACCATCATCCTCACATGGAGTCCACCCGATTCCCCAAATACCAATCGGATTGACTATGTGCTATCCAGGGACGGTCTTGGGATCTACGAATCCACTGACTTTTACCCATACGGTAAGTAGCAGGGACTATTTTTGATCTTTTTGTCTCCATATACTTAAAGTCCTCATTTACCTCACAGGCGATTGTATTTTTAGCTTTTTTTCGGATTCAGTGGGGCTCATTTACTAAGGGTCCACGGACCGCGATTCCGTCGGGTTTTCCTGAATATTTCCGTTTTGCGCTGAATTGCCCCAGGTTTTTGGCACAAGCCATTGGATTGTGGCGAATCGGCGCCGGCTTGCACGTGCCAGAAATTGGGGGCGTGGCCGCTGGACAACCCGACGGATTCGGAAAAAACGCAGAATTTAAAAAACCAAATGTGTTGAAAGATCAGCACTCACATGCACCAGGAAGAAAAAGGTGAACTCTGGCGGACCTCGGCACAGCAGCGGCACCTGCAGGAACTCGGATGCACGACCTTAGTGAATCGCGGCAGACCGGAATCCTCGTCAGACAACGCACCGCGGGATCGCAACCAGTGCCCCAGTGTTTAAATGGGGAGCAAGTGATTTTCTTTCCTCCTATTTCTTCTTACGTTTGCCCACATTTCAAGAATGTGCAGATGTGTGATATATATTGGGGTGCCGGGACCAGGGACTTCTAAGTTACCTATATGAGGGACCAGTAACGTATGACACATTACGGTTGGATCTTGTAGCTTCAGGTTACGCTTCTGTCTAGATGTTTTCCTATCCCTTAAGGTAAGCTGTCAGGCCATTTGGGTGACCACCACCGTTACCTTTGTTACCCTGTGCACCTGAAGGTTGCAATCTCAAAAATACTTAGCTCAGCTCTACCTCTTGCCACGTCGAAGAGAAATTCGGATGTAAATTCAACGAGATGGGTCCAAATGACCTTCTGGTACATGCACAGTTCAACTATTGTGGTCGCTTTACTTCACACTTGTCCAATATCTAGATGGGGCGCAGTAAAGCAAGATGTTCCAAGTGCACTGTACATGTGTCAGAGACTCACGTGGACACATCTCACTGGTCCCAAGCCCACTCTTTTCTCTCCAACATGACCAAGTGAATGATTGAGGACATCCCTTCCAGTAGCACTCTTACTGAACCACAGCTCCGGCCACCCTCCGTAGAACAAAACTTGAAAGCGTTGCCCAGGAATTCATAAGGGTGACCTAAGTAAAGTCTTCTGGCCACTAAATGGACACTGTGGC
>CM033643.1:220962556-221050582 GCA_019512145.1 Engystomops pustulosus | reverse complement strand
CATGTGTCAGGATTAGAGATGAGCGAACACTAAAATGCTCGGGTACTCGTTATTCGAGACGAACTTTTCCCGATGCTCGAGTGCTCGTCTCGAATAACGAACCCCATTGAAGTCAATGGGAGACTCGAGCATTTTTCAAGGGGACCAAGGCTCTGCACAGGGAAGCTTGGCCAAACACCTGGGAACCTCAGAAAAGGATGGAAACACCACGGAAATGGACAGGAAACAGCAGGGGCAGCATGCATGGATGCCTCTGAGGCTGCTTAATCGCACCATTATGCCAAAATTATGGGCAACAGCATGGCCATGACAGAGTGACAGAATGAAGCTAGATAGCATCTAAAACATCCAATAATTGACCCTGACACTATAGGGGACGGCATGCAGAGGCAGCGGCAGCAGCGGCAGGCTAGAGAGTGGCATGGCGACATACCCTAAATGGACTCAGGCTTCAAACCAATGGGTGGCAGAGAGGAACCAAAGGAGGTGAGCAAGAAGCGCTCAAAACGATCGGTACATGATAAAAGTTTGCCAGTATATTTTGTGGATTACACAGCAGGGTGGCGACAAAGTTAACATGGAAGCCATGAAAACAACCCAAAATTCTGCCTGACACAGCTCGTTTGATAAGGGGACCATGTATGGAGGCAGTGAACTAGTAGTAGATTAAAGGTGCTGCAGTTAAAACTATGTTAGTTGGATCTTGGCATGGAGCTGGCGCTCCGCTGCCAGGCGAGCTTTCGCCAATCCAAGCCCCTGTCTCTAGGCTACTCCCCAAACAGCACTTTTGTATAAGATCAAGTGTAGTAGCGTTCTTATAAGTTTAGGATATGCCGGGTGAGGGGAATGTAAACAGATGCGCAAGAAGCGCATGATGCGCATGGAGCTGGCGCTCCGCTGCCAGGCGAGCTTTCGCAAATCCAAGCCCCTGTCTCTAGGCTACTCCCCAAACAGCACTTTTGTATAAGATCAAGTGTAGTAGCGTTCTTATAAGTTTAGGATATGGCGGGTGAGGGGAATGTAAACAGATGCGCAAGAAGCGCTGAAATAATATCCCTAAATGGTAAAAGTTTGCAAGTATATTTTGTGGATTACACAGCAGGGTGGCGACAAAGTTAACAACTTTGATGTGGAATGCCCTGTAATAGCTCTTGGGCGGTGTGCCTTTTGTCGCCTAGGCTCAGCAGTTTGAGCACCGCCTGCTGTCGCTTAGCGACGGCACTGCTGCTGTGCCTAGAGCTACCGACTGATGGCGCCGTGCCCACGGATGGTAGTTCGGAGGAGGAGGTGGAGGAGGGGTGGGAGGAGGAGGAGGCATAGTAGGCCTGAAACACCTGGACCGAGGTAGGCCCCGCAATCCTCGGCGTCGGCAGTATATGAGCAGCCCCAGGGTCAGACTCGGTCCCAGCCTCCACCAAGTTAACCCAATGTGCCGTCAGCGATATATAGTGGCCCTGCCCGGCAGCACTCGTCCACGTGTCCGTGGTCAGGTGGACCTTGTCAGAAACGGCGTTGGTCAGGGCACGGATGATGTTGCTGACCTCTCTGGTGCAGGGCTGGGACGCACACTCGGGAAAAGTAGTGCGGCTGGGGACCGAATACCGAGGCGGCCGGCGCCGCCATGAGGTGCGAAAGGCCTCGGTCTCTACAGCCTATAGGGCAAGCATCTCAGGCTAAGCAATCTGGGATGTGCAACATTAAGGATGCCATCTCTCTAGCCTCGGCCGCTGCCTCTGCATGCCGTCCCCTATCGTGTCAGGTCAATTATTGCATGTTTTAGAATGCTATCTAGCCTCATTCGGTCACTTCTGCATGGCCATGCGGTTGCCCATATTTGGCATAATGGTGCGATTAAGCAGCCTCAGAGGCATCCATGCATGCTGCCCCTGCTGTTTCCTGTCCATTTCCGTGGTGTTTACATCCTTTTCTGAGGTTCCCAGGTGTTTGGCCAAGCTTCCCTGTGCAGAGCCTTGGTCCCCTTGAAAAATGCTCGAGTCTCCCATTGACTTCATGGGGTTCGTTATTCGAGACGAGCACTCGAGCATCGGGAAAAGTTCGTCTCGAATAACGAGTACCCGAGCATTTTAGTGTTCGCTCATCTCTAGTGGTCACCCAAATGGCCTGACAGCTTACCTTAAGGGATAGGAAAACATCTAGACAGAAGCGTAACCTGAAGCTACAAATCCAACCGTATATCAGACGTTACTGGTCCCTCATATAGGTAACTTAGAAGTCCCGGTCCGGCAACCCCAATATATATCACACATCTGCACATTCTTGAAATGTGGGCAAACGTAAGAAGAAATAGGAGGAAAGAAAATCACTTGCTCCCCATTTAAACACTGGGCACTGTTGTTCGATCCGCGGTGCGTTGTCTGACGAGGATTCCGGTCTCCCGCGATTCACTAAGGTCGTGCATCCGAGTTCCTGCAGGTGCGCTGCTGTGCCGAGGTCCGCCAGAGTTTCACCTTTTTCTTCCTGGTGCATGTGAGTGCTGATCTTGCGACACATTTGGTTTTTAAATTCTGTGGTTTTTCCCGAATCCGTCGGGTTGTCCAGCGGCACGCCCCAATTTCGGCACTTGCAAGCTGGCGCCGATTCGCCACAATCCAATGGCTTGTGCCAAAACCTGGGCTTCAGAGCAAAACGAAATATTCAGGAAAACCCGACGAATCGCGGTCCGTGACCCTTAGTAAATGAGCCCCACTGAATCCGAAAAAAAGCTAAAAATACAATCGCCTGTGAGTAAATGAGACTTTAAGTATATGGAGCAAAAAGATCAAAATATTCCCTGCTACTTCCGTGAGGGTAAAAGTCAGTGGATTCGTAGATCCCAACCGTCCCTGTATAGCACATAGTCACCCGATTGTATTTGGGGAATCGGGTGGACTCCATGTGAGGATGAGTGGTGCTGTGGTCACTACATGTCCTCTCGGAGGAGGTTGTTGGAAGGAGCTGTAGAGTAGAAAGACTATTCTACTGAAAACGTCATCAGATTTACAATGTCTAGTAATCACTCACATTCCAATGTACATTATATATAGTATGTATTATCTGGTACCAGAATGCCAAATTTGTCTTGATCCTGGATATATTAGTTATATCGGTACGTCATAAGACTTACAGGGAGGTTTTATAGCAAAATGTATGCACAGTATCCACTTTATAGAGCACTGAATGACACTTTTGTTTATACACATTCATATGCAGATTTTATCTGGACAATGTATATTAAAATATATCTGAACCCTGCATTTATCAGGACACTACAGGCCGTCCCCTACTTAGACACCCGACTTACAGATGACCCCTAGTTACAGACGGACCCTTCTGCCCACTGTGACCTCTGGTGACCTCTCTGGATGTTACTATAGTCCCAGGCTGCAATGATCAGCTGTAGGCGTCTGTAATGAAGCTTTATTGATAATCCTTCCTCCATTACAGAAAAACAATTTGAAAATCCAATTGTCACTGGGACAAAAAAAAAATGTCTGAATCTACAATTATAAAATATACAGTTCCACTTACATACAATTCAACTTAAGACAAACCTAAAGAATCTGTCTTGTATGTTACCCGGGAACTGCCTGTATATAGTATAATTTATCTGGACACTATACAGGCGTGTCCCCTACTTAAAGAACACCTGACTTACATACGACCCCTAGTTACAAACGGACCCTCTGATATTGTAATTTATTGTACTTTAGTCCTAGGCTACAATTACAGCTATCACAGTTATCACAGGTGTCGTGTGAAGCTTATTGTTAATCCTCTTCTTATGACAATCCAACATTTTTAAAAATCCAATGGTCACAGAGACCCAAAATTTTGTCTGGAGCTACAATTATAAAATATACAGTCGACTTACATACAAATTCAACTTAAGACAACCTCCAGAACCTTCCTTGTACGTAACCCGGGGACTGCCTGTATATTAAATTTATCCTGGACACTATATAGTATAATTTATATGGACACTATGTAGTATAATTTATCTGGACTATATATGTATAATTTATATGGACAACTGTAGTATAATTTATATGGACACTATGTAGTATAATTTATCTGGACACTATATGTATAATTTATCTGGACACTATATAGTATAATTTATATGGACACTATGTAGTTAATTTATCTGGACACTATATAGTATATTTATCTGGACACTAGTAGTATAATTTATCTGGACACTATATAGTATAATTTATTGGACACTATGTATATAATTATCTGGACACTATGTAGTATAGGCACACACGTTTGTGCTGGAAAATCTCTTTATTGAACTCCTCCAAAGCTTTGCCATCTGCCTCTGTAGTATTTACTCAGAGTAAGGCCCGTTCCGCACTTGCGAGTGTGATGCGATGAACTCGCATCACACTCGCAACGCATGCTGCTCAGAACGCCGGCCCGAACGCTGCAACGCCGGAGTGAATCAGCATGTCAGTTCACTCCCGGTGTGCATGTTTCGGGCCGTGAATTCGAGCAACATGCGTTGCGAGTGCGATGCGAGTTCATCGCATCACACTCGCCCGTGTGGAACGGCCCTAAAGGACTGTAGAGCATCTCAAAGCAGAGAGCTGAGAGCACAGCAGTGTGAGGACCCCAGTGCAGCTACAATCCTGGAATATAAATCATATATACTACATCACAGTCCTGCTGCTAATATAAACACATGCAAAGTTATGATTACACATCTCTGAAGGAACACTGGCTGCCGATCCTCCAACTTCCTATACTTTTTCTTTTCCTTCTATTTTCTTCTTCTCCTCGTTTACTCTACTCCTCTCAGTATTCTCCTCCTTCCCCTCTCGTCTCTCTCAGACAAGCGCCACAAAAGACATTTATTGAAAAATATTGGCCTTCCTATCAGTCGCCTTTCTCTTTAAATATGTACATATATGTATTTTTGTGTTCACTGAGATTTGTATCATCCTTCATTTTTTACATTTGGTGACAGCAGTTGTAGGAAGGGACACGGAATTCAGAATCCAATGAATTTATTTTTTTTTTCACATTTCATACTTTAAATCTGAAAATACATAATATTAGAAATACCAGAAAGACTTTTTTGGCATTTTTTTGCAGCAGGTGGTTCCCCCCAGGTGGGTCCCCCATGGGTCCCCCTTATATCAGGGCCTAAAAGGGTTTTTGGGTAAGAGATATTGGGGCAGATTTACTTATCCGGTCCTGTCGCGATCCAGCGGTGTGTTGTCTGAGGACGTTCACACGCTGCGTTTTGCTTGCGTTTTCATTGCGTTTGAAACCATATACAACAGCTGATGAAGTAATTTGCCTAATTACATACGTTTACGTTTGTAAACGCAATGTACGCATGCGTTAACAAAACACATGCATTCCACTTTGTTAACATCACGTTTACTATGCGTTTGTAAACGAAATGTTAACTGAGTAATTAGGCAATACCTCTCTCAGCTGTTGTATATGCGTTTCAAACGCCACAATCCGACGCGTGCGGCAAAATCCCGGGCAATTTGGCACACATCGGAAATATTCGCGAAACCCGACGGAATTGCGGTCCCCGCGACCCTAGTAAATGAGCCCCATTGATTACCTGTCCTCATTAAGGTCTTCAATATGAGATAAGGACGGTCCAACAACAACCTCATGGATCAGCTTGTGCAACTAAAGGGGTGCAAAAGCAGTGCACCGCAGGTCTTTACCTTATAGGGTGCAAATGTCAGCTGGAGACCCCGTTATAAGGGTCCGCAAACTCACATCACTGATAGCCATCATTTGTTGATGTTCCACCAATTGCATATTGAATGCCGGCTATACATTAATGGACATTTAAGGGTTGTCCGGTTGCAACACGTTTACTATGGATAAGGAATAACTCGCTGATGGTGGGGACCCCCAGTGTTGGGACATCCATATATAACTAGACCGAAGTCTGTCGTACCCCCAATGAGTCCATAGTTCACACATGCACCCTTGATAACGCCTTATGCAAGGCGTTTAGACCTTTTTTTTGGGGCACTTTCCTGACTTGTCCAAACAAGGGGCTGGCACTGGGAGCTGGGCGTGATCTCGTGAGAGAGGGCGTGGCTTGCGGAAATCTTCCGTACGTCCAGAATTCTGGCAACACGTTTAGACCAACTAAAGAGGTCTATAGTGGGAAGTGCCAGTCTATCTTGCATTGAATTATCATGACGGTGATAAATCTGGCGCTGCAATAGTTTTCCGCATAGAAACTGGCGGAACCTGGTCACAATGTTATCATCCCCCCCACCACACAGATTCTTTTAATGTAGCAACCGTGCATAATGTTCATTTGCTTTGGTAAGATGTAATAATATTATGTAACCAAATTAAAAAATTATATACATTCTATAATATTGGCTGATAAATATGGAATACTTAGAGAACATCTACACGGAATTCTGGTTTTCTCTTCACACCCTCATCCATTGAAGATAAATGCAGGTTATTGGACTTACATGGAGCTGCACCATATGGATTCCTCCTCCATCCAGACTGCTGGAGCCTTCCGCACATGTGTGAACAGCTTCTACTACACTCACAATACCTGCACAAGCACTGGCCCGTTACGGCATGGCAGCTGGTATGACCGCGCCCGCCGGTGGCATGAGCAGGGCTGGCCCTGAACCAGAAAACAAAAAAATTCTATCAGCAATAGAAAATAATATTCACTGATATAATAATGAGAATATTTGATTCAAAAGCCAAATCTGACAATGTTTTTAAAGATACAGAACTTTACTATAAGTCATTTGTATTAATAATTACGTCATGGCGACATACCCTAAATGGACTCAGGCTTCAAACCAATGGGTGGCAGAGAGGAACCAAAGGAGGTGAGCAAGAAGCGCTCAAATAATATCGGTACATGATAAAAGTTTGCCAGTATATTTTGTGGATTACACAGCAGGGTGGCGACAAAGTTAACATGGAAGCCATGAAAACAACCCAAAATTCTGCCTGACACAGCTCGTTTGATAAGGGGACCATGTATGGAGGCAGTGAACTAGTAGTAGATTAAAGGTGCTGCAGTTAAAACTATGTTAGTTGGATCTTGGCATGGAGCTGGCGCTCCGCTGCCAGGCGAGCTTTCGCCAATCCAAGCCCCTGTCTCTAGGCTACTCCCCAAACAGCACTTTTGTATAAGATCAAGTGTAGTAGCGTTCTTATAAGTTTAGGATATGCCGGGTGAGGGGAATGTAAACAGATGCGCAAGAAGCGCATGATGCGCATGGAGCTGGCGCTCCGCTGCCAGGCGAGCTTTCGCAAATCCAAGCCCCTGTCTCTAGGCTACTCCCCAAACAGCACTTTTGTATAAGATCAAGTGTAGTAGCGTTCTTATAAGTTTAGGATATGGCGGGTGAGGGGAATGTAAACAGATGCGCAAGAAGCGCTGAAATAATATCCCTAAATGGTAAAAGTTTGCAAGTATATTTTGTGGATTACACAGCAGGGTGGCGACAAAGTTAACAACTTTGATGTGGAATTCCATGAAAACAACCCAATTTCTGCCTGACACACCTCGTTTGATAAAGGGACGATGTATGAGGCAGCATATGACGACTTTTGGAGGGGTAGCAATGGAGACAACGTGTGGAGGCTGCTATGGAGACAATTTAATTGGATAGTGCCTGTATGTGCAGTCCCAAACATTTTCAAACCAGAGGAGCAGGTGGTGGCCCTCCAGTAAAATGGGATAGATTGAGTGCCTGTATGTGGCAGTCCCAAAATTGTTCAAACCAGAGGAGCAGGTAGGTGGCCCTCCAGTAATGGAATAGATGTGAGTGCCTGTATGTGGCAGTCCCAAAAATGTGTTCAAACCAGAGGAGGCGGTAGGTGGCCCTGCAGTAAAATGGATAGATTGAGTGCCTGTATGTGGCGAGTCCCAAAAATGTTTCAAACCAGAGGAGCAGGAGGTGGCCCTCAGTAAATGGGGATAGATTGAGTGCCTGTATTGTCAGTCCCAAAATGTTTCAAACCAGAGAGCAGGTAGGTGGCCCTCCAGTAAAATGAATAGATTGAGTGCCGTGATGTGGCAGTCCCAAAAATTGTTCAACCAGAGGAGCAGGTAGGTGGCCTGCAGTAAATGGAATAGATGAGTGCCTGTATGTGGCAGTCCAAAAATTCTTCAAACGCAGAGGAGCAGGTAGGTGGCCCTCCAGTAAAATGGAATAGATTGAGTGGCCTGTATGGTGGCAGTCCCAAAAATTCTTCAACCAGAGGAGCAGGTAGGTGGCCCTGCAGTAAAATGGAATAGATTAGTGCCTGTATGTGGCAGTCCCAAAATGTTTCAAAACAGAGGAGCAGGTAGGTGGCCCTCGCGTAAAATGGAATAGATGAGTGCCTGTATGTGGCAGTCCCAATTCTCAAACCAGAGGAGCAGGTAGGTGGCCCTCCAGTAAAATGGAATAGATTGAGTGCTGTATGTGGCAGTCCCAAAATTGTTCAAACCAGAGGACCGGGTAGGTGGCCCTCCAGAAAAATGGAATAGATTGAGTGCCTGTATGTGGCACTCACAAAAATTTTCAAACAGAGGACCGGGTAGGTGGCCCTCCAGAAAATTAAATGCATGAAGTATAGCAAGAGCCAGTGGGCCCTGTCAAAAAATAGCCATTTAGAATTTGTATAAAAAGATCCTGTTTCGTTAATTTTCTACAATTTTTTTCATTTGGGTTGCAATGGGGGTAACCTTAACTGTAATTCTAACCCTAAGGCTAGCCCAATACTGACCCTAATGCATCCCCCGTATTATTATGGTTCTTCTCTCTAGGAGTGGTTATAAGGCATGAGCTGTACATGAGAGGCGTCCACCAAACATTGGAAAGGAGGGTCTTCCATGCCAGCGGATGGCTGAACCCTCAGCCGGTGGTGGAATCTGAGAATGAAAACGCATTAACCCCACCGGTAACACACGCCGCGATCACGAACCTGGAGCCAAACACGGAATATGAGTTCTGTATTGTGACCAGTAACATGGCTGGAAGCATCGCATCAGAGTGGGTGATATTTAAAACAGAAGAATCAGGCAAGAATATCTATAAATCTATCTATTTATCTATCTATCTATCTATCATCTATCTCATATCTATCTATCTATCTATCTATCTATCTCATATCTATCTATCTATCTCATATCTATCTATCTCATATCTATCTCTCTCATATCTATCTATCTATCTTCTATCTATCTATCTATCTATCTATCTATCTATCTATCTCATATCTATCTATCTATCTCATATCTATCTATCTCATATCTATCTATCTATCTATCTATCTATCTATCTATCTATCTATTATCTATCTATCTCATATCTATCTATCTCAAATCTATCTATCTATTATCTATCTGTAACATCTTTCCAGTCTATTTATGTACATTTTCTGCCATGTTCCAGTGCAGTTACAGTGAATTCTAACATTAACCTCTCACCTCCTGGAATTTTAGCCATTCCATTCAGAGATACATAGTAAAATGTGTTTAGAAATCATTTTAATTTAGTGCTGTGTAATACCTTATTTGTCCTGTGGAGGCACTGCAGACTCTTTCCAGTTTTCCATAGAGATCAGGGCCAGTGCTGATATCCATGTCCTGTTGATAATACTGACTCATCTTAGTGTTCTGCCCTGACAGATCCTGTATACATGCCGCCCCCATCCGTGATCCCGCTGTCATCAGACTCTCTAAACGTGACTTGGGAGAAACCAGGTAACAATTTTGCAAGGGGAGAAGTCACCGGCTATACCATCAACATGGTGTCTGGGGACCATTTGGAGAAATCGGATAGGAGAGCGTCTTCAGAGGTAAGCGTCCTGTCCTCCCCTTAAATTTTGGCCCAATGGATTTGGTCTTGAATTTATCTCGTAGAATTGTTTCTATGTTGTTAATACAGGGTTACCTCAAAAATCTAAGTTTACGGGTCAATATTTTGGGCAGGTATACAGAACTCCTTTAGCCCTGTCCTTCTCAAGGAGGCCACTGCCTTCAAGATGGGGGGTACAGATGCAAAATAGGGAGAACTTATTTGCTTTTAAGGCCCATAACCCTCTAACCAGTTCATTCGTTGCCCATCCTTGGACCATTTTTGGTAGGTTCTCTCCCGTACTTGGCTAGATATAACCAATTGATTCCATATTTTAAACCACACCCACTTTGGGGTCACCACGCCCTCTAGGATACGATTGGTTTGTTTCAGTCCATGATCGACAAATAAAGTTTCTTTGTCATACCGAAATGTTGAAGATAGTGGCAGATGTTGGAGTGATCTTCTAGGCTCAGGGGGTTCCCCAATTCTTAAGGATCACCTAGAGGTCCTCCGCTTATTTGGGAACATCCTGAATATTCCAGGGAATTGTTGGCAATTATGTATTAAATGCTCCATTCTGGGAATACCCAACAAAATCTGTCATATTGAGTACAATTAGTTCCTTGTCACAGTCTCCGAGACTCTTCAGTTTCCAAATTTTCCTCCTTTTAACACAAGAACTTCCTATATTTCCCAATGACAGGAGCCATTCCCACCAAATAGTCATTGTTGTTCACCTCCCCGTCCACGGCTGATGGGGTTATAACACTTCTCCTAAGCTTGTATCCAGTGTCTCTATATGATGAAGATCTTCTCATGTTGGGTCTCGCTCCCTCCAGGTGCTGTACGTAGCGGAGAGCCATGAAGTATATTATGAAGTGACAGGACTCGAGGCCTATCAGGACTACATCTTCACTGTCACCCTCTGCAATAAGATCGGCTGTGTGACAAGCAAACATTCATCTGGGAGGACTTTGGCTTCAGGTAAGCGGAGAGGAGCCAAGGTAATACACAGTGACTCTGGAGTATAATTTAATTGTTCTACTTAAAGGACATCTTCCACCAGGATGAATGATTGTAAACCAAGCACAGTGACATACTGGTCTGTGCCCCCTCTGTCAGGATCTGCTCTTCCTTTATCTTCTTATTCCCTAGATTTACAAAAAAAGGCCATTTAAAATTATGCAAATGAGCCTTATGAGCCCCTTAGGCTCATTTGCATAATTTTGAAAGCCCTTTTTTCTGAAAACAAGGGCATAAGAAGCTAAAAGAAGAGCAGATCCTGCCAGAAGGGGCACACCCCAGTATGTCAGTGTGCTTGGTTTACAATCCTTCATCCTGGTGGTAGATTTCCTTTAAAGAGATATATACGGTAGGTACAATTGCCTTGCACTCTGATGCCACGAGAGCAGTTTTCTTCTCTCTCCCCATTTTTTCAATGCAATTAAGATCACAGATGCTGATGCGAGTTGGATATTTTTCCAGCAGCCGTTACATCTGGCTCGCTGGCAGACTCGAGCGGCAGCTGTATTGGTTGAGTCGGAGTTGCCTGTGGGTCTTGTGGGGTAATGATGCTGATGGGTTGTCTTGTCTGTCTTACAAACTACAATGTGATGTAGATTCGGATTCCCAACTTGATGCTAAGTAAATTGTGCGTTTTTGTCAGATTAGGCCCAGGATGTCGTGTTGATAGTTTTTTGCTGCCTGCGTACAGTACGTTGGTGAATGTTAGATCCCATTAGGTTACTCGCAGCTGTCTCGCTGTAATCTCAGCAAGGATCTGAGGCTTTTCAAATATTACACTTAGCATATTGCGCTTACAGTCAGCTGCGCTCTCCACGAGACGTGTGCCGCGCTCTATCCGAATTCAAAGAGACTCTTATTTCGGAATGAAAGGCTTAATAATGCATCAAAAAATGGAGCAGGTAGAGAAAATGTGCCGTAACCAGTGCCATGAGATTTAAAAAACAATTTATCAAAATTTTTTTTAATTTTTTTGGTTGGTTTCGGTAAATCAAAAAGTTTCATATTAATAATTTTTGCTACAAAGTTGCCCATTCTCTTATTGTCCAATTGGCTCATCCTAAGGAAATAAATTAGTTCAGACTTAACTTAATCGTGTCTAAGTTATGAGGAACGATTAAACAAATTAGATTTATTTAGTCTCGGAAAAGAGATGACGAAGGGAGAACATTATTCATTTATAAATATATGAATGGCCCCTACAAAAAAATATGGTGGGAAGTTGTTCCAGGTTTAATCAAAGCAAAAGACAAGAGGGCACTGTCTCAGCCTGGAGGAAACAAGGTTTAATCACCAGAGGTAACAAGGCTTCTTGACTGTAAGAACTGTGAATGTGTGGAGTCGCCGAGCTCAGGAGCAGAGCACAGCAGAGAGAGGAGAGAGCTTCAAAAAGGGTCTAGATGCCTTTTTCAATTAAAATAACCCTGATGTTTATGTTATAATATAAAAATGTTCCCCATTACATCCTTTCCTTGGTTAAACTTGAAGGACATGTGTCTTTTTTTCAACAGTATCGTATTAATTATGTAAATTTGTTATTTAAAAAAAAAATGTATGACCATCTTTAAGTGGTTAGTTTTACAGAAAAGAAGAAAGGTTAAAAAATAAAATGTACTTACCTTGTCTCAGTTTTCCATTGTTGTTTGTAGCCCCCCCCCCCCAGGCCACCTTTCCCACAAATATCATAGTCATGTGACCGCTGAAGCCAATCAGAGGCAACATCATCACTGTTCTGCCTCCTGTGACTGCTGAGATCATTGATTGGCTGCAATAGTCACATGACTTCCTGTCCAACCAGCAGGGAAACAGTGGGGGAGATTTATCAGCTTTTTCTTCATCTTAGTACAAAAAAGTCTCATATTTTTGAGCAGTTGTGAATTTCTTTGCGACTCTCTGTATTTCCTTCCCAACTCCTTTATTCATTCGACTGAGCTGAACTAAACTTTTCTATCTTACTCATCCAGATGTTTAGACACATTTTAGACTAATTGGCCATCTGAGAGCTTTTAAAAAGTCCAAAAAAATGCACACCACTCAGCTGGCCAACGTAGGTACTATTTTACAAAAGAAACACTTGTCACACGTGATCGGATTTTGGCGAGGCTGCGCCGGCTTTCATGCGTCGGAATTCGGGGCACGGCCATCGGACGATCAGATTGAGCACGGGATTTAACATTCAAATTGTGTTGCATCCAATGCACTTACATGCACCAGGAAGAAGAAGGTGAACTCCGGGGACCTGAGCGGGGAATCGGCACATGCAGGATATCGGGCGCACAATCTTAGTGAATCACGGCACAGGGCATTGTCGCCGGGCAATGCACTTTCGGGAACTCCAAGGGACCGGGTAAGTAAATGTATGTAATATGTATGAATGTCAATTTAACAACATTGGGGCACATTTACTTACCCGGTCCTGTCGCGATCTCCAATCCGGACGGTCCGACGGAGATTAAGTCCTGCGCGATTCAGCAAGATCGTGCGCCCGATATCCTGCATGTGTCGCTTCCCCGCTGTGGTCCGCTGGAGTTCAACTTCTTCTTCCTGAGGCATGTAAGTGCGTGTCTTGTGACACAATTTGAATTTTAAATCCCGTACGTAGTCCGAATTCATCGGGTTGTCCGATGGCCAAACAATGCAATTCGATTCGAGGATCCAAACAATTCAATTTTCAGCACGGACCTGAATATTTTGTTTTTTTAGTTTTTTGTTCTTTGTTTTTTGCATCCATTACCCGGGCCCCCAAGGGGAAGGGCCGGCGCCAGCACTGGGTATACTTGGGCAATTGCCAGGGCCCAGGGCTGCTGGGGGGGCCTACATAAGGCTGTATATAAGGAATCCATAGGGGGACTTTATATAAAACAACCATGAGGGGGCTATGATAAAATAGGGAATATTTTAGGGAGCAGAAGACAGGAGGAGTTTTCGTTTCAGAATTTTTTCCACGTGATCTCTATGCCCAGTGGTCTACTGAAACCTGGAGCCGACCCTGCCAAGGGGATTCAGAGTTCCTAACTAGTAGAAACCTGCTGTATTCATGTAGAAACCGCCTCCTATTTGGTTGGTCTAAGACAACTCCTCCCCCATTCTGGATCCAGTTCCAGATCCATGCCCACAATGTATCAACTTTCAAAGTATCAAAGTATCGGAATCGTCTGGGTCTGATCGTATTCTTTTTTGTTTCTTTTGTGTCATTTTTGTACGTAAAGTGAAATGACTGAAAAATATGGTGTTGGCGATCGCCTTGTCCTTAAGCTATGGTTACATTGGGGCTCATTTACTAAGGGTCTGAACGCCGCACTTTTTGTCGGGTTTTGCAATTATTTCCATTTTGCGCCGAATTGCCCCGGGTTTTTGGCACACGCGATCGGATTGTGGCGCCGGCTTGCATGCATCAGAAATCAGGGGGCATGGCCGTCGCACAACCTGACGGATTTCGGAAAAAATATGGAATTGTGTCGCAAGATCAAGCACTTACAAGCACCAGGAAGAAGCAGGTGAACTCCGGCGGACCTCAGCGCAGATGCAGGATGCAGGAACTCGGGCGCACAATCTTAGTGAATCGTGGCCAACCCGAATCCTTGTCGGACAACGCACCGTGGGATCGCGACAGGACCGAGTAAGTAAATCTGCCCCATTGTAACAACTTTCCAAGTCACAGTATCGGAAGCGTCTGGGGCGTGAGCCTATTCTTTTTTGTTTCTTTTGTGTCATTTTTGTACGTAAAGTGAAATGACTGATGCTGGTCACAGGGAGGCGCTGTACTGCAGTGCTATGTACTGGTCACGGGGAGGCGCTGTACTGCAGTGCTATGTGCTGGTCACATTGAGGCGCTGTACTGCAGTGCTATGTGCTGGTCACAGGGAGGCGCTGTACTGCAGTGCTATGTGCTGGTCACAGGGAGGCGCTGTACTGCAGTGCTATGTACTGGTCACAGGGGGCGCTGTACTGCAGTGTTATGTACTGGTCACAGGGGGCGCTGTACTGCCGTGTTATGTACTGGTCACAGGATGGCGCTGTACTGCCGTGTTATGTACTGGTCACAGGATGGCGCTTTACTGCAGTGCTATGTACTGGTCACAGGGGGCGCTGTACTGCCGTGTTATGTACTGGTCACAGGGAGGCGCTGTACTGCCGTGTTATGCACTAGTCACAGGGGGCGCTGTACTGCAGTGCTATGTACTGGTCACAGGAGGTGACAGTGGAAGTAACCGATTAAGTTTCCTATAGAATGACAGCAAGCAGAGATCTAGAACTCCATAAGGAATTGATACAATTTTCCTACATACGTTCTGTATGTTGTTGCTGTTGGCAGGTCACATGCCTGGGATCTCACATCCGCTCCTCTTGTAGGATTATTACTTCTGCTTTCTGTTTCCTGACTTTCTACCGTGTAAGTAACAGCATGTGATCCGTGTAATACTGATGTGCAGGCTGGAGATCTATCACCCAATCTACTGATGGTAGACTCCTAGAGCTCGCGTGTCTGCCGTCTTTATAGCTTTATAAAACGTTTTTGTATAAACATCACCATTAAAATTTGAGAACTTGTTCTGATGGGAAACCCCTTTAAAGGGGTTGTCGACTTTCAGCAAATTATTGATATGGTTTGTGTAAGGAAAAGTTATTCAATTTTCTAATATACTTTCTGTATCAATTCCTCACGGATTTCTAGATCTCTGCTTGCTGTGATTCTATACTGTAGAAAGCTTCTTTGTTTCCTTCCAGTGGATAGAAATCTGTCCCTGTCCATGTGATGTGGTGGAGGTGCATGAGGCGTTATTATCACACAGCTCCTATTATTCTCTGTCATAATAATGGCTCGTGCACATGCCTCTACATCACATGCACAGATTTACTGGATCTACTGGAAGTAATCAAAGAAGTTTTCTATAGAATGACAGCAAGCAGAGATCTAGAAATCCATGAGGAATTGATACAGAAAGTATATTGGAAAATTTAATAACTTTTCCTTACACAAACCATATCAAATATTTGCTGAAAATGGACAACCCCTTTAATTATGCACACTGCTGGTAGCTACTTTTCTGCAGATTTCTACCAACAGGATGAAGGATTGTAAACCAAGCACATTGAAATACTGGTGTGTACCCCCTCTAGTAGGATCTGTTTTTCTTTTAGCCTATTTTTTAAAGGCTTTTAAAATTTTGCAAATTAGCCTGAGGAGCCCTGGTCTCCATTGGTGTTAATGGAGCCTGGAGCCCCTCAGGCTCATTTGCCTAAGTTTTAAAGCCTTTTTTTTTTTCTTAAAATCCATACTAAAGAAGATCAGATCCTGCCATAAGCGGCACACACCAGTATGTCAGTGTGCTTGGTTTACAATCCTTCATCCTGGTGGTAGATTTCCTTTAAAGGAAGCATTGTTATTGAATTCTATAAGTTTTCTTGATATACCTTTCCTATTTACTAGTGATCTTTCATTTTGGTGAAACTCCTCCTTATGCTAGCTTCTTATGCTGGGGGCGGGCCATAACTGCTGATGCTTTTGCTTTCTACTTTCAACGGGATGTCTATCAGCAAGGGAATTTACCCCACATTTCCACTGCAACTCAGTGTAACTATACCTGCTGGACGCCACTATGAACAGGAGTCTCCACCAGGGCTGCAAGTCCAGCTACAATCCTGGAATATATATTAATTTTTCAGTCTTGCTGCTACATACATAAAGGTATGGTTACACAGATCTCCAGGGACAATACCTGGCACTGTATGGTCACAACTCCTTGGGGACTTCTTCCCTGGATGCAGATATTTTTACCTTTTTGCTCCGGTGCTGCAGAGTATCAGCACTTACCAATAAGACGGCTGTGCTGTAACAAGAGATTTTCCATATAATGTAATCTTCTATGTGCTATGACTGCTCATCATATAATGGAACATATCAATCATCTGTGACCATGTGGATCTTAACCCTTGGAGCTGCCTCCAGAGATATTGGTGGAGACGTCCTTCCTCCCGTCAGCGCACAGCAGAGAGGGGAGGCTTAGTGTGTAAGTGGTTGCATTGTGTGACTCCTGAGACTGACTCATCACATGCCTCCTCTCCTCCCCACAGATCTGCCTGATCTCTAAGCCAGCAACATGGGAGCCATCAAGATCTCCCCGGACTACAACTGGTTCCGCAGCACCGTCCCACTGAAGAGGGTACGTAGAGACCACCCTGATCTACAGGCTCTGCCCAGATACACAATACCTTTATGTAGGAGTCTCTCCATTCATATACTGTAGTGTCTGAGCAGAAATATACTGTAGTGTCTGAGCAGAGAGGCAAGAGCCTGGATATACATTATACATGTCATGTGTGGTTCTGACTTACAAAGTTTCCACTATGTATATAATAGTTGTACATAATACCATAGTCCCCGGGTTACGTACAAGATAGGTTCTGTAGGTTTGTTCTTAAGTTGAATTTGTATGTAAGTCGGAACTGTATATTTTATAACTGTTGCTCCAGCCACTTGGCTTCTGTGACAATTGGATTTTAAAAATGTTGGATTGTCATAAGAACCAGGATTAACAATAAAGCTTATTTAAAGAGATCACCGTTACCGCTGATTATTATAGCCTATGGATAAAGTACAGTAAATTACCAACATCTAAAGGTCGGGTGTTCTTAAATAGGGGACCCACCTGTATAAGGTTAACTATATATTCATAAAATTTACACTGTGATGTTTAATATCCACATCTTACCACATGACTTTATACAAGGGGTATAATGTATATTGTGTGTGTGTGTGTGTATATATATATATATATAAGGACTTTATACCAGTGATAATATCTATACATTGTACTATGAATCATACGGGACTGATAAAGATCTGGCTGTCACTTAATAATTAACTCCATCTTCCGGGTTAATCATTAGGGAAAGACCGACAACGTGGTACAAGGAATTGCCTTGAAAAATGGGGCTCCCCCGATTACAATGGAGTCAGGATATAGTTCTAGTTCTCTCAAGCTGTTTGTACACGTTGTATTGTCGGGTATATTGGTACGCAATCCGTTTATAGCATTACATAATATTGCACAATGCGAAACAAAGTCCAACATCCGGATTAGCCGCGGCTCTGGGCATTCCAGCGCTATTGATTTTTATTGTTGGAGCAAAATGACTAAAGTCAGGATCATGATCAGATGTGTTTGAATTTTACTGGGACAAAATAACGGCTGTTATACAAAACTAGCTTGTAGTAAACCCTGCCTTAATAAAAATATGCTTTAATGACAAACGTACCTATTAAAACAGTGATTTGTTGATGTCTTTACCTAATAGTGTGTAGTAAAAGCCTATACAGGGTCATAGAGTAATTTGTAATTCCCCCTTACCCCAGATCATTGTGGATGATGATGACAGTAAAGTGTGGTCCCTGTATGACGCTGGCCCCCGGAGTGTGCGCTGTCCCATTATATTCCTGCCTCCAGTCAGTGGCACAGCAGACGTCTTCTTCCATCAGATCCTGGCGCTGACCGGCTGGGGATACAGAGTCATCGCTGTAAGTACTGATCTGTACCCAGTATACAAGATTCTCCACATCTAGGAGTATGTGCAATATCTTCATCCTCACTTACAAGCAGCAGTTCTCATAAGGACACATTACACAATTTCTGAGTAATCCTTGCCCTGCCTCTTCCAGCTACAGTACCCTGTATATTGGGATCATCTAGAATTCTGTGATGGATTTCGTAAGCTTCTGGATGATCTGCACCTGGATAAGGTAAGAGGACAACTTTATAGATTATTTGCGTTTCTTGGCTGGGGAAACATGTGCATGAGTGGCTGAGAATCATATAATTTATTACCTACCCATGTACTTCAGTTAATCTGTGAATAGTACTAAGTGGACCTGAACATTGCTGGTTCAGGCCCCCAAACTCAAACTTGAACTGCAGTCAGAAGTTAGGTTTTGGGTTTGGGTTCAGCTCATCTCCTCAACCAATGAACACCCGCTGTCGGTGCTGGCACCAATCACAGGTGTTGACTCTTTAAATGCCCCCGGCAGACGACGATGGCGCATGCACCACCGACCAGTAAAATACTGGCACAAAATTTAAAGAGTTAACACGCGATCAGCGCCAGCACTGAGTATTACAGGAAGTTTACCAGTCAGTTTTAAAAAAGCAAATTACACATACTCCTCTTCATCCTGATCCTGGTGCTGGCATTCTTTAATCTTGACACGCGGGGATTGTCAGGCAAAAAGACTTCTAATTAGCAGGCCAGAGCGCAGAGACAAGATGTCCGGCGCTTCGGGCTGCTAATTATGCACGCTTTATGTGTGATGTCACCTCCCTCACCCAGGAGAGGGAGGTGCGAGAGGCGTGAATAATTCACAAGCTATTATATGTCTTTTTGCCTGGCAATCCCGGCGTGTCAAGAGTAAAGAAGACCAGCGTGGGGATCAGGATGAAGAGGAGCATAGTGGAGTATGTGTAATTTGTTTTTTGTTTAACTTACTGGTAGATTTCCTTTTAAGTAGCGCTTGTTGGGGCTCCGAATCTCACTGGGACCGCTCATCGATATCTGGGAATACAGGTCCTTGTGTTTGTAATGTGAAAAGAGTAGTCTAATCACTGTTTTTCCCTGGCAGAAACCAAACCCTTTGTTGTATTCCCTATGCATAGGTTCACTTGTTTGGAGCATCACTTGGAGGTTTTCTGGCCCAGAAATTTGCAGAATACACGCACAAGTCTCCCAGAGTCGAGTCCCTCATCCTGTGCAATGCCTTCAGTGATACTTCCATATTCAACCAAACGTGGACAGCAAACAGGTGAATGAACTGAATGATCCAGATTACTGAAAATGTTTCAATGGCCGCCATTAAATAGCTCCTTGAAAATTTGGTGGTTATTTCGGTAAATAACTTAATAAGAAGTTTAAGTTGAGATAAAGCAATGATCACCATGGTACCTTGTTCTCAGGGCATATGGACAGTAGAGGAGGTGTGGATACTCATTTATCTCTATTAGCCAGAACCAGGAGTGGTTTTGCTCTCATCGTGTATTTGTGGCTGTTTTGTGCCTTACACATGAGACATGTCGGATACCATTATGGATGGCCAGTACATGTACCAAAACCAAGCTTTCTGACATCAGATGATCTGGTCAAAGGTCAGAAGCTTTTAGGGGCCTACCCCCACAGATTTAGCTGTCTGCTAAACAGCCTGATGGGAATGATATCCAGCTTTAAAAGGGCCTTTATGCTGGAGAAGTGACTATACCCCTATGGACATTGATAATACGGGTATGAATGTTTTTTCTTTTTGCAGCTTCTGGCTCATGCCTGCATTTATGCTCAAGAAGATTCTCCTGGGGAATTTTTCTTCTGGCCCTGTGGATCCGGTAATGGCCGATGCCATTGACTTCATGGTAGACCGGGTAAGTGATCCTTACCTAATAATACTTTTTCTGTAAGTTACAGTCACCATGCAGCATTGCTCTCTAAGTGCTCATTCACAAGGAGCGTATGAAAACGGCCATATATATACGTGTAGCATATGGCCCCATTACAATAGGCAATATGGCCATCCATTTACATAGCCGTATGTCCACCGTATTGTAAAGTGAGCGAGGCGTAAAAAAAAAAAAAAAAGAATATGTTCTATTTTCTTCAGTACATAGAAGTCTATGGGAGCGTATAAAATATATGTTGCGGCAAATGTTTGTGCGCTGTATGTTGTTACATATACGTGTGGTATCCGCACGTACATCCAGGGAGACCAGAACCAGTGGGAGGTGCATTCAGCCAGCCAAAACCCGTCAGCCCATGGTATTTTATACGGATAAGGCTCCATACGTGCTCATACGGGTGAAAAACATCCTACATTTATGACCAACATACAGCTGTATTTACAGAACAAAAAAAAAAACATACGGTCTTATAGTGACATTAATGTCAAACTGAACTCAATTGATATTATGATCTGTATTAAGACATTAAGTGGAGATTTATCAGAAGTGTCTGAGATAAAACTGTTCTAGTTTCCCATGGCAACCAATCAGAGCTCAGCTTTCATTTTATAAACGGCTGTGGGAAAAAGAAAGCTGAGCTCTGATTGGTTGTTGTTGTCTTCCCCTCATTTTTGTCCTTGTAGTAGATAATTTCTGGACATTTATATGACAAAAAAAAAGGAATTTACCATGTGATTTTTGTGGCACAATTCAGTATTTGTAGCTTATGAAAAACCACTGTAAACACTGCCAACACATTTGGGTGGATTTATTGTGGCTCCATGAAGAAGCTTTATATTTGGTGGTAAGAATGGGATGGGATCTGAGAGTTTTATCTTGGGAAAGTCTTTTTTTGCTTTCCGTGGATGGGATCCCATCTTTCTCTTGGCACTGAATGGTTTGAACACTGAGCTATATGGATCTTTACTACATATCTCTCATGTGTGACTGACTCGTGGATGGATTGTATCTAAAGGTCTTATCAGTGTCAAGCTCCATTATTCCTCCTGTTCGGTCTCATTCCTGGATGGTGCTTCTTATAGGCCTCTATATACTTGTCATAATAGAAATGTCATAAGTAAGGGCTTCCGCGTATTAATCCCTTTCTTGATTCTTAGCTGGAAAGTCTCAACCAAAGTGAGCTTGCATCTCGTCTCACCTTGAATTGCCAGAACTCATACGTTGAGCCACACAAAATCCGGGACATCGCTGTCACCATAATGGACGTGAGTGTACCTCTTCTCTCTACGTCAGCATATTCCATCCATACTGTATTAATTGTTAAATATTTATAACCTATTGCCATAATAGCAGTGCCACTGATATATACAGTATATAAGGGCAGAGCGGTACTGCTCCACTACCTATATGTGCAGTGCTCTCCATTCTGTAGGAGTTCCATAAACTGCTGTGTGCAGTATGGGGCGGATTTATCAAGCTCCCCAAGAGTAAGAATGTGCTTAGTTGCCCATGGCCACCAATCGCAGCTCAGCTTTCATTTTACTAGTGCTCATGAATATTTTTAAGGGGAGTTGTAATTGGTTGCCAGTTAGTGGGCAACTAAGCACATTCTTACTCTTAGGGGCACATTTATCAAGCTGCCTATGTGTCTATCCTGTGGACATGCCTAAAACATCTGTAGAGAGATTACCCCTTGTTGTCCATGTGTAGTTTTCTTAGTTAAGGAAATCTACCGTTAACTTTTAGCTGTATCCACCATTAATGCTTCTGCGTAGCCCCCATCAGCGTGACTATACCATATATACTCAAATATAAGCCGAGGCATTGAATTTTTCCACAAAAGAAATTTAGATAAAACCTATTGACTTGAGTATAAATCTAGGGTGGGAAAGGCATTGATCAGAGATCTCCCCCTAGTATATAGCCTGCCAGCCAGCCCCCAGCAGCATATAACCAGCCAACCACCAAGCCCCCTGTAGGGGGGGGGGGGGCGTCGGACGATCGGACTGAGTGCGGGATTTAACATTCAAATTGTGTCGCGAGACAATGCACTTACATGCACCAGGAAGAAGAAGGTGAACAACGCCGGACCTGAGTGGGGAAGCGACACATGCAGGATATCGGGCGCACGATCTTAGTGAATCACGGCACAGTGCATTGTCGCCGGACAATGCACTTTCGGGAACTCCAAGGGACCGGGTAAGTAAATGTGCCCCAATATGAGAGCAAAAAAATATGTATGAATGTCAATTTAACAACATTGAGGCACATTTACTTACCCGGTCCTGTCACAATCCCCGATCCGGATGGTGCTACGGAGATGAAGTCCACCGCGATTCAGCAAGATCGTGCGCCCGATATCCTGCATGTGTCACTTCCCTGCTGAGGTCCCCGGAGTTCACCTTCTTCTTCCTGGTGCATGTAAGAGCATGTCTTGTGACACAATTTGAATTTTAAATCCTGCACGTAGTCCAAATCTGTCGGGTTGTCCGATGGCCATGCCCCCAATTTGCCTCATATGAAAGTCAGCGCGATTGCGCCAAAATCCGATGGCGTGCGCCAAAAACCCCTATTAAATGCGGCGTGACACGGAAATCGTCGGGAAACCCGACGGTCCGCAGACCCTTAGTAAATGAGCCCCCTTATGAATGCTTTAAATATTGTGCCACATGTCTCCTTTCAAAGGTCGCCATTGTCTAGTTTTCTGCAGTGTTTCCTGAGTTATCACCTAAATCCAGATGTGAAAGTTGTGACTTTTTTTTTAAAAAGTCACAAAAAAGTCGCTAATTTTTAGCTTGGTGCTGATTGCGACTTTTGTTTTAAAAAGTCGAAAAATTTACTAAAGACCCAACGCCACATGTAACAATAAGGAAAAACCAATAAGATACATTTGACCAACAGAAAAGCCAAGAAAAGTCCCAAAACACAGACAGACAAAGCCGGACTTATGATACATGTGTCCCATATCAAGATTTACCTTTGTAACTAAAATTTGGTCCAAGAAGACCCCTGACTGTCTGAAGCAGGTCCGTGACCTCTGACCCGGAGATGACGAAGGGTAAATACTAGAGAAGAAAAGAACTGTTATGGTTTGGGTCGGGCTCGGGTACTGAGCCTGAACCCTCCCCCACTGGTAACACCTGTGATTGGTGCGGCCACTGACCACAGGTGTTACCCTGTCATTAATGATGGTGGGTGTTAACAGCATAAACTGAACCTGAGTTTGAACATTTTTGGCCAGATTCAGGGATCCAAACAATGCAATGTTCTGCACGGACCTGAATATTTCGGATTCGGGTCACCTCATCATTAGTAACTACCCTTTGTTCTTTGTTTTTGCATCCATTGCCCGGGCCCCCAAGGGGAAGGGCCGGCGCCAGCACTGGGTATACTCGGGCAAGTGCCAGGGCCCAGGGCTGCTGGGGGGGCCTACATAAGGCTGTATATAAGAAATCCATAGGGGACCTTTATACAAAACAACCATGAGGGGGCTGTTTGGTATGATAAAATAGGGAATATTTTAGGGAGGCTCTGTCACCCAGTGGTCTCCTGAAACCTAGAGCTGACCCTGCCAAGGGGATTCCAAGTCCCTAACTAGTAGAAACCTGCTGTATTCATGAAGACAACTCCTCCCCCTTTCTGGAACCAGTCCTAGATCCATGCCCTACAATGTATCAACTTGCCAAGTCAAAGTATCGGAAGTGTCTGGGGCTGAGCCTATTCTTTTTGTTTCTTTTGTTTCATTTTTGTAGCAGTAGGCATACTCGGGCAAGTGCCAGGGCACAGGGCTAGCGGGGGGCCCACATAAGGCTGTATATAAGGAATCCATAGGGGGCCTTTATATAAAACAACCATGAGGGGGCTGTTTGGTATGATAAAATAGGGAATATTTTATGGAGCAGGAGACGAGATGAGTTTTAGTTTCAGAGCTAAACTGCAAAGAAGCCCACTGAGGCTCTGTCGCCCAGTGGTCTACTGAAAGCTGGAGCCGACCCTGCCAAGAGGATTCAGAGTTCCTAACTAGTAGAAACCTGCTGTATTCATGTGGAAACCGCCTCCTATTTGGTTGTTCTAAGACAACTCCTCCCCATTCTGGATCCAGTTCTAGATCCAAGCCCACAATGTATCAACTTTCAAAGTATCAAAGTATCGGAAGCGTCTGGGGCTGAGCCTATTCTTTTTGTTTCTTTGGTGTCATTTTTGTACGTGAAGTGAAATGACTGACAAATATGGTGTTTGGCGATCGCCTTGTCCTTAACCTATTACATTGGGGCTCATTTACTAAGGGTCCGAACGCCGCACTTTCGTTGGGTTTCGCCATTATTTCCGATTTGCGCAGAATTGCCCCGGGTTTTTGTCGCACGCGATCGGATTGTGGCGCATCGGCGCCGGCTTGCACACAACAGAAATCGGGGGCGTGGCCGTTGGACAACCCGACGGATTCGGACAAACCACGAAATTGTGTCGCAAGATCAAGCATTGGGAAGAAGAAGGTGAACTCCGGATGCAGGAACTCAGGCGCACGATCTTAGTGAATCGCGGAAGAACCCGAATCCTCGTCGGACAACGCGCCGCGGGATCGCGACGGGACCGGGTAAGTAAATCTGCCCCAATGTATCAACTTTCCAAGTCACAGTATCGGAAGCGTCTGGGGCTGAGCCTATTCTTTTTGTTTCTTTTGTGTCATTTTTGTACGTAAAGTGAAATGACTGACAAATACGGTGTTTGGCGATCGCCTTGTCCTTAATCTATGGTTACATTGGGGCTCATTTACTAAGGGTCTGAACGCCGCACTTTTGTCGGGTTTTGCAATTATTTCCATTTTGCGCCGAATTGCCCCGGGTTTTTGGCACACGCGATCGGATTGTGGCGCCGGCTTGCATGCATCAGAAATCAGGGGGCGTGGCCGTCGCACAATCCGATGGATTTCGGACAAACCGCGGAATTTAAAAACTGAATTTTGTCCCAAGATCAAGCACTCATATGCACCGGGAAGAAGAAGGTGAACTCTGGCGGACCTCGGCGCAGAAGTGACAGATGCAGGAACTTGGTTGCACAATCTTAGTGAATCGCGGCAGACCCGAATCCTCGTCGGACAACGCGCCACGGGATTGTGACGTGACCGGATAAGTAAATTTGCCCCAATGTAACAACTTTCCAAGTCACAGTATCGGAAGCGTCTGGGGCTGAGCCTATTCTTTTTGTTTCTTTTGTGTTATTTTTGTACATAGAGTGAAATCCCTGACAAATCCGGTGTTTGGCGATCGCCTTGTCCTTAATCTATGGCTACATTGTATTCCTCTTGATGAAAAGCCTTTTGGTTTAGAGCGATACTTTTTAATTACCTAATGATATAAGTCAGTTCTTGGGAAATAACCGTGCGTTTAGGAGTTCATTTGCAATATAACTGAAAAATTCATTGCGAGGCAGTAAAACAATTTACTGTTAATTACAAGGAGAAGAATTTGCTGTAGCATGCTCCCAGATTGCCATGAATCAAGCGGCTCTCCCAGAGATTTATAACGGATGTGTAAGTGGGATGAATTAGCAGGGTTTAATAACAGAGACACAAATCATGCCGACTTCAAGGAGCTTTAATTGATATACTAGAATGTGACGGGCATGAATCACTCAGCCATTCTACAGCAATGTAACATATGGTCACCTCAATATGCTGCATCTTAAATTCGGTTGGTGAGTCGTTGGTAGCCCCATATGGCGGGAGCAATATATAGACTTTTTTTTTTGCAAGTTCATAAAAGCTTTCATTTTTTTTTTTTTTTAAGCAGGAAAGTTGACAAACCTGACAGCAAACAATAAAATGATTAATAAAATATTATAATTAGTGTTGCTATTGTTGTTGCTAGAATTTTGGCAGAGGCAGTTATTGCAGTGAGAAGAAAAAAAAATTGAAGGTAGGATTTAGATACTTTTATTTTCGTAAACAAAAACGCTTTAAAAATAATAAGCAAAATAATAAAATAACAAAATGGGTTATAAAGAATAATAGTAAAAAAATTAAAAAGGGCAGTTACTGTAACGGGGAGGAAAAAAAATCAAAGTAGGATTTAGACACTTTTATTTTTGTAAACAAAAAATACTTTAAAAATAATGAACAAAATAATAAAATAACAAAATGGGTTATAAAGGATAATAATCAATGAATTGACAGCAAATAATAAAATGATTAATAAAATATTATAATTAGTGTCGCTATTGTTGTTGTTAGAATTTTGGCAGAGGTAGTTACTGTGACGGGGAGAAAAAAAAATTGAAAGAAGGATTTAGATATTTTTATTTTTGTAAGAATTTGGGTTCTAAAAAATGCTAATCTAGGGCTGGCAGTCCTTGGGGGTCATTTATCTTTATTTTTCTTTGTGTTTTTTTCTATCTGGTTTGAGACATTTTTTGACGCATTGCAATTTTTGCGCCTTTTTGGGGACACTTTCCAATTTTTTCAAACATTTTTCATCAGTACAACACATTTATCTTCTATTCCACATGTGCTAAATGTTGCGACATTTTTTGGCGCAAAAAACTTCCAGACGAAACCATACTTGAGGAAAACTTAGAAAATGGAAAGTAGTGACTTGAGACATTTGTGCAACATTTTTGCGACATTTGTAACAATTTTGCGCTTGTTTGGAATGTTACACCTCAATTCGCCGTGTGTTTTTGCGCCCTATTTATCATTACATGGCATCTATATGGGCAGAAATAATTGCGCAATAACACACCAGTCCTGACCCTTTCCTTAGGAGAGGCAATGGTATGATTTGCGCAACAAATTGCGTCTGATAAGGCGCAAAAAAATCCCTGCATTTGACAAAGAGCCAAAACGACAAAGACAAATAGTGCAAAAAATAGACTCACAACAGGAGCAAAAAGAGCTCAAAGACAGGGGAAATAAGATAAATGACCCCCAGTGAGTGGCTCTTCATAATTTGTGATATTGTGTATATACTGCATATACAGTGGCTATTTTTATTAAGTGTATTTATGTGAAGTCCTTAAAGGGGTTGTCCAAGAGTAAGAAAAAATTGGGAGATGGCCTGGGGGTGGGGGAGCTGCACAGAGCAATAAACATATACAGGCAGTCCCCGGGTTATGTACAAGATAGGGTCCGTAGGTTTGTTCTTAAGTTGAATTTGTATGGAAGTAGAAATTGTATATTTTATAATTGTAACTCTAGACAAATTTTTTATTTTTTTTTGTCCCAGTGACAATTGGAGTTTCAAAAATTTTTGCTGTAATGGAACCAAGGATTATCAATAAAGCTTCATTACAGACACCTCACAGCTGATCATTGCAGCCTGGGACTATAGTAACATCCAGAGAGGTCACCAGAGGTCACAGGGGGCAGAGGGGTCCGTCTGTAACTAGGGGTCGTCTGTAAGTCGGGTGTCCTTAAGTAGGGGACCGCCTATACTCACCTCCTCCGGCAATCCCGGTGTCCGGCACCACAGTCCCTCTGTACCTTGTCCCATTTTGTTTACAGGGGCACGGTAGCTCCCACTATTTCCAGGCCCTATGCCCGGACTAATGTCCCAGCACGGAATCATGGTGACAGGGGGGCATGCCGGAGTGCCTGGAAGTTCTCGGATAGAAGCTTCCATGCCCCTGTAAACAAAGAGGGGTATGGCGCGGGGATACCCCGGCTTGGTACACCAGTAGCGTCGGAGGAGATAAGTACATGTTTATTTCTTTGTGCGTATGTGCGTAATGTAGTGATATTAACAGTTTAATACTAAATTAACAAAATTGAAAAAACAAACTCTGTATATAAAAAGGTAAAAAAATAAATATAAAAAAATAAATAAATAAATAAAATAAGTCAATTATGACCTAACAAGGTTCTATGGTAAAAAAAAATGTAGTGCTATTAAAACTTTAAAAAAAATAATAGATAAAATAATAAAATAACAAAATGGAAAAAACAAACTCTTTAAATAAAAAGGTAAAAAAAAAGTATAAAAAAATAAATAAATAAATAAATAAATAAAATGAAAGTCAATTATCACCTAACAAGGTTCTATGGTAAAGAAAATGTTGCGCTTTTAATACTTTAACAATAATAAACAAAATAATAAAATAACAAAATGGATAATAAAGAGTAATAATTTTAATAATTAAAAATATAAAAAAATAATAAAAGAAACAAACTCTGTAAATAAAAATGTTTTAAAAACAACAGTATAAAAAAAAAAATAACAAAAATACAGTGGAACCTCTCCAGAAGACCATCTCCCCCCAAAAAAATTCTGGAGTGCTCTTCAGTCCGCTCATTTAAGGGGGCAAAATTGGGGTGGTCTGCTCAAAGAGGTGTCACTGTATTTATTCCACTTCTAAATGAATCTGAAATATCAATAATATCAATTGTATCTTTATGTCTAGAATACGGAAATACATAAAGTGATTGAGGAATTGAAGTAGAGAACAAGAGATTTGAGGCTAAAATTGAGCTAAGAATTTGTTACTTGGAGGTTTTAGTCTTCGCTGAATATTTTTAGCCATAAATAGGGCGCCTCATGCAGACCATGTACTTAGGATGAATCTCATAGGATAAGATATTCCGTCTTTTCTCCTACTTATTCCGGGAGTCAGTAGGAGCTGAGGAGATAGGCTTATCTATGCAGTCTACGTCCCCTACCCAAAATCCGGCCTCATTTATTACACTCCCCAATGCTGAAGGCGAATAGACACCCTGCACTGATAACAGCAGGAGGATACAAGATGTCACATACATTAGCATTGAGCTCCTGGCAGTGCCGGCCCCGAGCCTGTCCACATCCGCATTACTCACTGTCCCCCTATATGTTACATCTCCACTATATACCATATCCATGATATACCCGTCATATTATACATCTTATACCAGGATTATTTCTATTATATTATTACACCAACAATCCATGTGCTGCCATATGCTGCAACATATGCCCCATATATATATATATATAGCCACAAGCGCAACAACTACTTATAGCTACATCCAAGTGTTCACTGAGCTGTATACAACGAACGATATAAAAGGGAGCAACACACAGTGATGTCACAGTACAGGGATAATACACACAGTGATGTCACGTTTCAACTTGGCACATCATAAGAACACTTATAATTAACTTGATATGATGTTAGACATCATGTGGCCGGATTACTTACCCGGGACCCATTCGCGATCCAGGCGGCGCTCTCACGCGGTGGATCGGTCGCGGCCGGATTTATTAATTGCAAGTTCCCCCTACCTGCCGTCACTAACAGTCATGCTAGGGCGAAATCATGAAACACAGCAATTCAACATTAGCCCGATCGCGGGCGATGAGGGTAAGCGCTAAGCTCCGCAGCATATTTTCAGTTTTATTAATTGATCGGGCGTGATCCGAGACTGACACGTTTTCGTTCGGCCCACGCCCCCCGATTCTGTACCGCGTGCATGGCCAGCGCCGATATCACATCCGGATCGCGTGCGGCCAAAATACCGGGCAAGTCGGGGAAGAAGGTCAAGCGCCAGTCGTAAATATTTTCGGGTAACACCCATCAAGGAAACGGCGAATCGGGCCCATTAGTAAAGACCCCCCATGGGGGCTTAGTTACTAAGGTTACCCTACATCGACGCGCTCCGGCGGACTTCCGACCCGCCATGCTTCGATTACGCCGCCCATGACCGATTTAGAAGGGAATTCTATCGCACGTGATCGGATTTTGGTGCGGCAGCGGCGGCTTTCATATGTCGAAATGGGGGGGGGGGGCGGCGGCAGTCGACTGATCGTACCAGGCGGGATTTAACTTCAAATTGTGTGCGAGACAATGCACTTACATGCACCAGAAGAAGACGGTGAACCGCCGGCCTGAGTGGGGTAAGCGACACAGAATGCGTGATATCGGCGCACATCTTAGTGAATCAACGGGCACAGTGCATTGTCGGCCCCCGGACAATGCCTTTTCGGGACACTCAATGGTGACGGTACAGCTAAATGTGCCCCATATGAGACAGCAAGAAAAATATTATGAAGATGGTCAAATTTAATAACATTGAGGCCACATTTACTACCCGGTACCAGTCAACAATCCCCATCCGGATGGCTACGAGATGAAAGTCCACCGCGATTCAGCAAGATCGTGCCCCGATATCCTCATGTGGTCACTTTCCCTGCTGAGGGTCCCCCGTGAGTCGCACTTCTTCTCTCGGTGCTGTAAGAGCATGCTTCGTTGACACAATTTGAATTTTAAATCCGCACGTATTCCAAATCTGATGTCAAGAAAGGTTGTCCGAAAAAAATGTGCACAAAATGCACCCCAAAGTTGCCTCATAAAATGACACAGTCAAGCAGCTTTCGCCAAAATACCACGAGTGAGCGTGCAACCAAAAACCCCTATAAAATGCGCGTGACACGGAAATCGCGGAAACCCGACGGCGCAGACCCTTAGTCATGAGCCCCCTGAATGATGCTTTAAATATGGTGGCCAGTCTCCTTTTCAAAGGTCGCCATGGTCTAGTTTCTCGCAGTGTTTCCTGAGTATCACCTAAATCCAGATGTAAAGTTGTGACTTTTTAAAAGGCACAAAAAGTCGCAATATAGCTTGGTGCGGATGGCGACTTGTTTTAAAAAGTCGCGAAATTACTAGACCCAACCGCCACATGTAACTTAGGAAAAACCATAAGAACATTTGACCAACAGAAAAGCCAAGAAAAGTCCCAAAACACAGACAGACAAAGCCGGACTATAGATACAGGGTCCCATTCAAGATTTACCTTTGAACAAATGTGTCCAAGAAGACCCCTGACTGTCTGAAGCAGGTCCGTGACCTCGGACCCGAGATGACGAGGGTAAATACTAGGAAGAAAAGATCGTTAGGTGTGGGTCGGCTCGGGTACTGAGCCGGAACCCCCCCCCACTGGTAACACCTGTGATTGGTGCGGCCACTGACCACAGTGTTACCTTACTCCTGTCATTAATGATGGTGGGTGTTAACAGCATAAACTGATCGGATTGTTTGAACCATTTTTTGCCAGATTCAGGATCCAACAAGGCAATGTTCTGCACGGACCTGATATTTCGGATCCGGTGTCACCTCATCTTAGTAACACCCTTGTTCTTTGTCTTTGCATCCATTGCCCGGGGCCCCCAAGGGGAAGGGCCGTCGCCAGCACTGGTGTATCGCGGGCAAGTGCCAGGCCCAGGCTGCTGGGGGGGCCACATAAGGCTGTATATAGAAATCCATAGGGACTTTTATACAAAACACCATGAGGGCTGTTTGGTATGATAAATAAGGAATATTTTAGGAGGCTCTGTCACCCAGTGGTCTCCTGAAACCTAGAGCGGACCCTGCCAAGGGGATTCCAAGTCCCCAACTAGTAGAAACCTGCTGTATTCATGAGACACCTCCTCCCCTTCGGAACCAGTCCTAGATCCATGCCCTACAATGTATCAACTGCCAAGTCAAAGTATCGGAAGTGTGCTGGGCTGAGCCTATTCTTTTTGTTTCTTTTGTTTCATTTTTGTAGCATAGGCATACTCGGGTCAGCAAGTGCCAGCCACGGGCTAGGCGGGGGCCCACATAGGCCTTGTATATAAGGAATCCATAGGGGGCTGTTATATAAACAACCATGAGGGGGCTGTTTGGTATGATAAAATAGGGAATATTTTATGGAGACAGGAGACGAGAGGAGTTTTAGTTCAGGCTAACTAAAACGTCCAAGAAGCCACAGCTGACTGTCTGTGTTCGCCATGGGTCTACTGAAAGCTGGAGCCGCCCCTGCCAAGAGGATTCAGAGTTCCAACTAGTAGAAAACCTGCTTGTTCATGTGGATAACCGCCTCCTTTATTTGGTTGATTCTAAGACACACTCCCTCCCCCATTCTGGATCAGTTCTAGATCCAAGCCACAAATGTATCAACTTTCAAAGTATCAAAGTATCGAAGCGTCTGGGCTGAGCCTTCTTCTGTTTTTCTTTGGTGTCATTTTTGTACGTGAATGTAAATGACTGACAAATAGGTGTTTGGCGATCGCCTTGTCCTTAACCTTATTGACATTGGGGCTTCATTTACAGGGTCCGAACCGCGCACTTTATTTCGTTGGGTTTCGCCCATTATTTCCCGATTGCGCAGAATTGGCCCCGGTTTTGTCGCACGTCGATCTGTGTGCGCATCGCGCGGCTTGCACACAACAGAAATCGGGGGCGTGGCGTTGGACAACCCCGACGGTTCGGACAAACACGAAAATTGTTCGCACAGATCAGGCATTGGGAAGAAGAAGGTGAACTCCGGATGCAAGGAACTCAGGCGCAACGATCTTAGTAATCGCGGAAGAACCCACTCCCCTCGTCGGACAACGCCCGCGGGATCGCGACGGGACCGGGAAGTAAAATCTGCTGCCCCAAGGTATCACTTTCCAAGTCACGTATCGGAAGCGTCTGGGGCTGAGCCTATTCTTTTGTTTCTTTTGTGTCATTTTTGTACTAAAGTGAAAGGACTGACAAATCGGTGGTTTTTGGCGATACGCCTTGCCTAATCTATGGTACATTGGGGCTCATTTACAAGGTCTAGCACGAAGCAACTTCGTTGGGTTGGGTTTCTCGATTTTCCGCGCTGTGGCTGCATGCAACAGAAATCGCGGCAATAGGCGTACAACCCAACGATTCGGACAAACCGGCGGAATTTAAAATCGGATATGTGTGTGCAAGATCACCGCATCGGGAAGAAGAAGATACACTCCAGCGACCTTGGCGCAGAAGCGACGGATGTCAGGACACTCGGGCGCACGATCTTACTAAATCGTGGCAGACCCGAATCCCTGTCGAACAACGCGCCACGGGATCGCGACGTGAACGGATAAGTAAATCTGCCCCAATGTATCACTTTCCAGTCACCAGTATCAGGAAGCGTCTGGGCGTTGCGCCTATTCTTTTTGTTCCTTTTGTGTTATTTTGTACATAGAGTGAAATCCCTGACAAATTCGTTGTTGGCGATCGCTTGTCCTAATCTTTGGCTACTTGTATTCCTCTTGATGAAAAGCCTTTGGTTTAGAGCGATCTTTTAATTACCCTAATGATAAAGTCAGTTTCTTGGGAAAATAACCTTGCGTTTAGGAGTTCATTTGCAATATAACTGAAAAATTCATTTCGAGGCAGTAAAACAATTTACTGTTAATATACAGGGAGAGAATTTGCTGTGGCATGCTCCCAGATTGCCATGAATCAACGGCTCTTTCACCAGAAGATTATAACGGATGTTAGTGGGATGAATTAGCAGGGTTTATAATACAGAGACACAAATCATGCCGACTTCAAGGAGCTTTAATTGATTATATACGAGAATGTGGACGGGCATGACATCTCAGCCTTCTACAAGCAATGTAACATATGGTCCCCCATATGCTGCATCTTAAATTCGGTTTGGTGAGTCTTTGGTAGCCCCATATGCGGAAGCAATATAGACTTTTGGCAAGTTCATAAAGCTTCATTTTTAAGGAGAAAGTGACAAACCGGACCAGGCAAACAAGAAAAGTGAATAAATATTATAAGTGTAGGTGCTATTGTGTGGCGAAATTGGCAGGGCAGGACGGAATGGGGGAGAAAAAAAAATCAAAGTAGGATTGGACACTTGCAATCGACAAAAAAACGGATTAATACAACAAAATAAAAAATACACAAATGGGTTATAAAGGATATAAAAAATGAATTGACAACAATTAATAAAAGTGATAATATAAAAAGGGGCGCTATGGGTGGTTGAGGATTTTGGCAGAGGCAGGACTGGGGGGAACAAAAATAAAGGGAGGGATTAGATACTGATATCGAACAAAAACCTTGAAAAAATATGACAAAATAAAAAAGACGAAAGGGAAAAGGATAAAACAAGGAAGGACAGCAAATAATAAAATGGATTAAAAAAATTGGAGTGGCGCTATTGTTGTGTGTTGAAGGGGGGTTGGCTAGTGGAGGACGGTGACAGAAAAAAAAAGGAAAGAAGAGTGAGAATATGTGGGAAAATTTGTGGGGTTCAAAAAGCTAATCGAGCTAGGGCGGGCAGCCGGGGGGTCTACATTTCTTGGGGGCACGGTGGGGACATTTTTTGACGCATTGCAATTGGCGCCTGGGGGGGGACACTCCAATTTAAACATCAGCAAATCAGTACCACCACAGGGCAATAGTCGACACAGTGGCTCAAAAACTGGCAGACGCAAACCATATGAGACGGAAAATACAAAAAAAAAGGGGAAGTAGTACTGAGACAGTGGGCAACAGGCGTACAGGGAACAATGCGCTGTGAACGCTGTGGTGCTCCTCATAGCCGCCATTTATCAACAGGGTCGGCAATGGGCAGGCGCGCCCAAAACACATCACCAGCTGACCTTCCGGAGAAGAGGCAATGGATGAGTCGTGCAACAAGGCGTCGGAAAGGCGCAAAAAAACCCTGCTTGATACAAGAGCCAAAACGACAAAGACAAATAGTGCAAAAAATAGACCACAACAGAGCAAAGAGAGCCAAAGAGGGGAAAAAGATAATGACCCCCAGGGTTCGGGGATAATGTTGGTGGGATTGGATATACGGCAGATATACATGTGGCTATTTATGCAGGTTTAGTCGATGGGAAGTCCCTTAAGGGGTGTTGTCCAAGAGAGAAAAAATTGGAGAGGCGGCCTGGGGTGGGGGGATGCGGCACAGACGAAACATCAGGCAGCCCCCGTTATGTACAGAGAGGGGCCGCGAGGTGCAAGTGAATTGGTATGGAAGTAATAGTATAGTAAATAATTGACCTAGACAAATGGTGCCCCAGGGACAAGGGGAGTCAAAAAGCGTGGAAGGGAACCAGAGGAATAAAGCCTCACAAGACACCCACAGCGGATCAAGCCGGGGACTAAGTAACATCCAGAGACTTCACCAAGAGCACAGGGGCAAGGGGTCCGCTGTAACTAGGGGTCGTCGGAAGCGGGTGCCTAAGAGGGGACCGCCGTAGACCGCACCCCCCGACCAATCCCGGGGTCCCGGCACCACAGTCCCTCGTACTGGTCCCAGTTTAGGGGGCAGGGCACGGTAGCTGCCCACTTTTCCAGGCCCTATGCCCGGTACTACGGCCCAGTAACAACGGGTGACGGGGGCAGGCCGGAGTGCGGGAAGTCTCGGATAGAGGCTTCCATGCCCGAAACAAAGAGGGGTAGGGCACGGGAACCCCGGCGTGGGACACAGTAGCGTCAGAGGAGGTAAGTACATGAATTCTGTGTGCGGATGGCGTAATGTAGTGATATAACAGTTATACAAATTACAAAATTGAAAAAACAACCGGTACAGGCGTTCCCCGACAAGGACACCCGACTTACAGACAACCCAGTTACAGACAGACCCCTCGGCCACGGTGACCTCGTGGTGGAAGCTCGCGGGAGCTGGAAAAGTAGTCCCAGACGGCAAAACAGCTAAAAATGCTGCAAGGAAGCATTGAATAAGTCGGTGTCCTATTACAGCAAAAAAAACCCAGTGCCCACTGGGGCAAAAAAAAAGCGGGAACTACAATGAAAAAAACAGTTCGACACATACAAACAACTTAGGAACAAACCTACGATCCCACTGGTAGGTAACCCGGGGACGGCTGTTATATAAGCGGTAAAAAAGATAATAGTAATAAATAAATAAATAGAAAAAGAACCTAACAAGGTAATGACGAAACAAAGTGGCAGGTAAACTAAAAAAGGAAATAATGGTAATATGGAAAACTGGAAAAAAAAAGCCTTAGGTAAAAAAAGATAATATAATAAAAAAGTAAACACCTACGAGAGCCACAAGTTGGTAGAAAATGGCGTTAATACAACAAACGGAAAACAGAAAGATAAAAAAAATGGAACTAAAGATAATAATTTTAATAGATTAAAAAATAGACAATAAAATAACAAACTTGTACGAAGGAGAAAATGTTGCGAAAAAAAAACTGAGAGAAAAGAACATAAAGAGACAAAAAGGGGGCGATAACAGTAACTACACAGAAGAAAGACACACAATCGTAGTCCAAAAGTTAAATCGATGTAACTTAAACAAAAGACAGTGGAACCTCTCCTCTAAGACAGCGCCCCCAAAAAAGGCGGGAGTGGCTTGTCCGCTCATTTAAGTGGCAAAGGGGCGCCAAAGGGTCACTGTATTTATTCCACTCTAAGAAATCTCTGATAAGTCAATAACAATTGATCTTTAGGTCTCGAAATACGGAAATACATGTGAAGTGGGAGGAATTATAATGAGAAACAAAGGTGAGGCTAAAAGAGCAAGAATTTGTTACTTGGAGGTTAGGCTTCGCTGAATATTAGCCATAAATAGAGGCGCCTCATGCAGACCATGTACTTAGATGAATCTCATGGATAAGATATTCCGTCTTTTCTCCTCACTTTATTCCGGGTAGTCACTAGGAGCTGAGGAGATAGGCTTATCTATGCAGTCTACGTCCCCTACCCAAACCGGCCTCATTATTTACACACTCCCAATGCTAGGCGAATAGACAACCCTGCACTGATAACAGCAGGAGGATACAGATGCGTCAATACATTAGCATTGAGCTCCTGGCAGTGCCGGCCCCGCCGGTCCCATCCGCATTACTCACTGTCCCCTATAGTTACATCTCCACATATATACATATCCATGATATACCCGTCATATTATACATCTTATACCAGGATTATTTCTATTTATTTACACCAACATCCAGGTGCTGCCATATGCTGCAACATATGTACCCATATATATATATAGCCACAAGCGCATCACTATATATAGCTACATCAAAGTGATCACGGTCGTGTATACACCAAAGTAACAGGAGCAGCACACAGTGATGCACAGTGCAATAGTACACACAGTGAGTTCACAAGTACAGGGATAATACACACCGTGTATGTCCAGTACAGAGATAATACACACATGATCCACAGTACCAGGTATACTAACCCAGGATGTATGAACACATGTACGAGGGATCAATAGCCACAGGGATGTCACAGTACAGTGGAAATACACACAGTATGTCACGTACGGGAGATATACACACAGTGATGTCACAGTACAGGATATTCCATACATGACTGGTCACAGTACCAGGATAATACACACAGTGATGTCACAGCTTCCAGGATTATTCACACAGTGATGTCACAGTACAGGGATAATCACACAGTGGATGTCACAGTACAGGGATAATACACAGGGATGTCACGTACAGGGATAATACACCCCTGAGGTCACAGTAACACAGGGTATCAGACACCAGTGATGTCACAGTACAAGGGAATAATACACACATGACGTCACATTACAGGATAATACCCACAGTGAGGTCACAGTACAGGGATATATACGTCACAGTGGATTTCTCACATACAGCCAGATAATACACACATTGTGATGTCATCAGTCCAGAGATAATACACACAGTGATGTCACAGTACAGGATAATACACACTAGTTAGGCACAGTACAGGAGATACTACACAGTGGTTGTCAACAGTACAGAATAATCCACCAGTGATGCACATGACAAGGAAAATACATTCAGTATGATGTCACAGCCAGGATCAAGACACAGGTTGTATCTCACAGACACTAACAGGATAATCACAAGATGATGTCACAGTAACAGTCTACACAAGTGATGTTCACAGTACCAGAGGATAATACCACAGGATCTCACTAAGTACAGGATAAATATCACCGAGGGAAGTTCACAGTACAGTGAGATAGATACACACAGTGATCTCACATTTCAGGGATAACTAACACAGGATGCGTACAGGACAGGGATAGATACACCAGGTGTGTCACATGTACAGGGATATATAGCACAGTGAGTCACAGTACAGGGATAATACCACAGGAGTCACCGTGCAATACACACAGTGATGTCAATACAAGATTACACAAGTGATGCGACAGAAACGGGATAAACAACAGTTTCAGGGATAAACACCAGGAGGGTCAACATGTACAGCATAATTACACAGTTGAGGTCACAGTACAGGGATGAAGTGCCCAGGGGTTACACACAGTGATGGCAACAGTAGCAGCCATAATACAACAGGGATGCCCAGTTCGAGATCCCGTAGGATCTAGGGAATACACACAGTGATTCTCACAGTACAGGGATACATACACAACAGTGATGTCAACAGTACAAGCATCAATACACATCATGTATGTCACATCAGGAGATAATTACACACGGAGTGCCAGTACAGGAAATAATACACACAGTGATGTCAGCAGGTACAGAGCATAATGACCAAACAACAGATATCCACAGTAAGGATATACTCACACAGTGATTGGTCACGGACAGACTAATACACCACAGTACGTCACCTGACCGGATAAACCATCACAGGATTCACAGTACAGGGAGTACACTCACAGTGATCGTTCACCAGGTACATATACAGGATGTACAGACAGGAATCCTACAGTGATGTCACAGTACACGGAGCTATAATACCACAGTGGATGTCACAGTACAGGGATTACACACAGGATCGTCACATGTACAGGGATAATATCACACATATGCCGTAGGATTGATACATCAGGTGACAGTAGATTAATACTAACACAGGAGTCAGCGTACATGGATAATACACACTCTATGATGTCACGTATAGTAATCCACGCGTGATTTCACTACAAGTAAACACAGTGATTGTCAGCAGTACAGACATACAAGTGTATACATACAGATGACATCCCACCATGACAAGTTACGATAACACAGCAGTGATGTCACAGACTAGAATACACACAGTGTGTCAGCGTAACGGGACACCAATAGTGAATCACAGTACAGTACCGTGATGGTCACAGTACGGGATAATACACACAACACGTGATGTACAGAATGGATAATGCTACTCAGTGATGTCCACAGTATCAGAGATAATATCACAGTGATTCCCGTAGCAGGGATAATACACACGTGGATATCACAGTACACTGGATAAGCTCAACACAGTGGTCATCAGTACATGGAGGTAATACACACGTGAGTGTCACAGTTGCAGGGGATAATACACACCAAAAAAGTGATGTTCACGTACAGATAACAACAGTGGGTCCCGAGGGATACTACACACAGTGATGTCACAGTACAGGTATCATGCACAGTGAGACATGAGACACAGAACACAAGTGTGTCCTACAGTACAGGATATTATCCACAGTGATGATCACAGTATCTGAGAGACTAATACACAGTGATCCACATGTCAGGGATAATAAACGTGATGCAGTCAAGCATATCACACAGACAGTACAGTATCCAGTGATGTCACAGTACAGGGATAATCACACAGTGATGTCACATTACCGGGTAAGAATACACAGTGATTCCACGTGACAGGGATAATACAACACAGTGATGTCACAGTACAAGCATAATACACACTTGATGTCACAGGTACAGGAGAGTTATCCACGTGAGTCACAGTACATTGGTATAATACACTACACAGTGATGCACAGTACTAGGGAATATACACAATCACAGTACAGTAATAAAGAGCCACAGTACAGGGAGTAAACACAGTCACGTAGATATCACACAGTGATGTCAAGTACTGGGATAATGCACCAGGCTTGAACTGTCACAGTACAGGGATAATTACACAAAGTGATGTCACAGTAACAGAGGATAATCACACAGTGACTGTCACAGTACAGGAGAATAACACAGTGATTGTCACAGTACAGGATATAACAGGATAGACAATAATACACACACGGTGACTAGGTCCCACAGATGTCACGATTGGTCGCAAGTGATGCAAGCACAGAGAAATACACAGTGACTACAGCGGAAAAACACAAGGAACACGTAGGGTCAGATACACAAGGACGTCAACAGTCACACGGGGGAGATCGAATGAACCACAGGGCAGAGTGGAAGTCCAGGGTGCACAGGACACAGGGAGATACACACTGATGTCAATGGATCCAAGTGTCACAGTACCGCGAATATCAGACCACAGTGTGGGCACAAGACATGGAAATACACAGACAGAGGTGGCACAGAACAGATATACCACACGTGATCTTCACAGACGGGAGATAAATAGAAAGTGGTTGTCACATGCAGGGAAATACACACATTGAGGCATACAGTAAACTAGGATAATACACTCAGTGATTCGACACCGGGTAATGCCACAGATGACACAGTGAAGGGGAATCACCCGTAGTCAGGGAGTAATACACACACGGAGCACAGTACGGTACATACCACACAGTGTGTCACAGTACAGTGGAAATACACACAGTGATGTCACATATCAGGGATAATGGCACACAGTGAGTCACCAGTAACAGAGATAATAACACACAGTGACGTCACAGTACAGGGCGATAATACCCAATGTTCACAGTACGGATATACACAAGTGACACGCGAGATATACACGTATCAGTGCATAATACCGTGTGCACAGTTAACAGGGATAATACACACAGTGATGTCCAGTACAGTATCAACAGTGAGCACATGCGAAACCCGTGATGTTCACAAGACAGGGATAATAACCACAGTGATTCACAGTTAAAGGGATAAGATCACACCGTGATGTCACAGTACAGGGATGCATACAGCACATGATGTCACGTACAGGATAATCACACACAGGATGTCACAGTACGAGATAATAACACATGGGATGTCACAGTCAAGAGTAATACATCACAACTCGTGATGCATAAGTACAGGGATAATACTACCGAGTGCATGTCACATTACAGGTACATACACTACAGTGAGGTCCACGGACAGGGGTAATATACACAGTGATGTCCAGTCAGGGATATACAACACAGTGCTGTCACAGTCATCAACAATATGGACGATACAATATAACCCATGATGTCACAGTACACGGGATAATACACATCATGATGTCACAACAGAGATAATACACACGTGATGTCAACAGTATCATAAGGGATATACTCACACAGTGATGTTCACGATTACAGGTATACTACACAACAGTGAATAAGTACGATACACACTGATCACAGACAGATATATATCACAGTGATCAAAGTACAGGATTCACAGTATGCACAGTGCGATAATACCACAGTGATGTCACAAGTACTGGTATAATACCACAGTATGTCACAGTACAGGTATATACACACAGTGATGTCACAAGTCAGGAGATAATACACACAGTGATGTCACAGTACAGGGATAATACCCCATGAGTCACCGTAGATAATACACCCAGTGGATGTCACAGTACAGGTAATCATACACGCCGTGATTCACAGTACAGGATAATACACACGTGATGTACAGTACAGGGATAATACACACAGTGATGTCCAGTACAGAGATATACCCCAGTGATCTCACAGTACAGGATAATAACACAGTGATTCCAGTAAAGAGATATACACACAGTGAATCGCACAGTACAGGGATAATAACACAGTGAATGTCACAGTACAGGATAATACACACATTGATTCACAGTACAGGGATAATATACACAGTGATTCACATCTACAGGATACATACACTCAGTGATTCACATACAAGCTTCATACTACACAGTGCATTGTCTCAGTACAGGATTATACACACAGGTGATTTCACATTAACAGGGCAGAGATAATACACACAGTGATGTCACAGTACAGGGATAATACACACAGTGATGTCACAGTACAGGGATAATGCACACAGTGATGTCACAGTACAGGGGTAATACACACAGTGATGTCACAGTACAGGGATAATACACACAGTGATGTCACAGTACAGGGGTAATACACACAGTGATGTCACAGTACAGGGATAATACACACAGTGAAGCTGCATACATGTGCACAGTATAAAGATGATACATATGATTCTTAGTTATAGAGATCTGGTCCTTTGTGGGATGTGATGTCACACACTAACCACATACAGACTATACAGTAGATGTCTCTATTATACAGTTATTAAGCTTCTCTCATAGATTGTGTATGTCCTCTCAGGGAACATATAATAGCGCTCCTCACAAAGCTATTGTCCTGATCAGCTGGCTACGTTTAATGCAGATTATTCATTGACCTAGTTATATGATGAGTTTACATAACCAGTATAGAAGCCTCATGAATGGGATGAGATACAAAGCATGTCCAGGGGATGACTACAGGAACCTCCAATGTCACCGACCTCACACTCATCATCATCATTTACTCAGCAATCTATAGAAAACATCTGATAAACTAGAATACATTCATTAATGCACCCAGGAGGTCAAAAAAGTAATCAGCCGCTAGGGCAGCATCACAAGCAATTAATGGGGTGAGAGCTGCTTTACCCGAAATTTAAGAAGGACCAGCGACTACAGGGATGATGGACCACACAGGTTAAACTGAGGATTAAACATTAATTCTTATCACTGAGCACCATGTTATAGAGCAGGAGGAGCTGAGCAGATTGTATATAGTGTCCTATCAGCAGGCAGCATGTTATAGAGCAGGAGGAGCTGAGCAGATTGTACATAGTCTCCTATCTACAGGCAGCATGTTAATGGAGCCGGTTGGCACAATGATGTTATCACATGGGCTTCTATGGAGTCGGTCGGCACAATGATTTTATCACATGGGCTTTTATGGAGCCGGTTGGCACAATGATGTTATCACATCGGCTTCGATGGAGCCGGTTGGCACAATGATGTTATCACATGGGCTTCTATGGAGCCGGTTGGCACAATGATGTTATCACATGGGCTTCTATGGAACCGGTTGGCACAATGATGTTATCACATGATATCTATCTATCTCATATCTATCTATCTATCTATCTCATATCTATCAATATATTGTTCATTATTTCATCAATGTTTCCATCTTTTCGACTTTTTATTTTTATTTTTTATGTATGTGTTATCTATCTACGAAATCGTTCATATACCTTATAGATTAATAAGGGAATCTATCAATCTCATATCTATCTATGAGTGGCGTAGCTTGAAGCTGATGGGCCCCAGTAAAAAGTCTGTGCCGGGCCCCTTGTGAGCCCTCACGTGCCGGGTTCTCCTTCCACTACTTTCCTGATCTAGTTTTTGTATTTTATACTTTGTTCTTGTCTCTATCTGTTATATATCTATCTTTTATCTCCACTTTGTTACATTGATGTTAGCTTGTGCTTACATTCCGCAGTGTACAGCTTGTGCTTACATTCCGCAGTGTACAATGTTCTGCATTATTAAATTGTTGTACAGTGAGACAATCAGATTATAGCAGTGACAGGTCACCTCCGCGATACGTGACGGAAGTCGCGGCTTGTGTCACATCTAATTTGAATGATACAAATAGATCCAATAACATGCATCATAGCAGCGGGAATCCCGCCCCCCCCCAACATTACAGGACAAAGAAATAAGAGAGGACTGAGATAATAACATCCCCTATCTGATAATATGGGGATTATTAGCTAATATTATGTTTACGTTTATTTGTACGGCTATAATAATGTTATATTATTACTTTTCTATCATATTATTATGTGTTCTATTATATTTATTGTATAATTATGTGTTTTAGTTATTTAGTAATTACTTTGTGGCCCTTCAATTTAGATCCTACATTATTTGGGAAGTGGATGCAGATGAGGAGACGTTTTATAGGTCTTCACATCCCATAATGTAACACTATAACACTGCAAAAGATTATGTCATGAGCTCATAGGGGCAGATTTATCTAAGGCAACATTCAGACAACCGTATGAGGGACGTATATATGGCCGGCGTATATATACATCGTATACAGGCAGGATAGGTTCTGTAGGTTTGTTCTTAAGTTGAATTTGTATGTAAGTCGGAACTGTATATTTTATCATTGTGAGACCAGCCAGAATTTTTTATTGGTCTCTGTGACAACTGATTTTTTTTTTAAATGTTGGGTTGTCATAAGAACCAGGATAACACTAAAGCTTCATTACAGACACCTGTGATAACTGTTATAGCTGATTATTGTAACCTAGGGCTAAAGGACAATAAATTACCAACATCCAGAGGTCCGTTTGTAACTAGGGGTCGTCTGGAAGTCGGGGGTTCTTAAGTAGGGGACTGCCTGTATATGTCCCACATAGATGGCAATGGGCGCACGGCACCGTACGGTAGCTGTACGTTGCAGCAGTGCGGCACCGTACCATCCCGTAGCCGGGAGAAAGATAGGACATGTCCTAAATAGGGCGCCATATATCGCTATGGAGTGGGGCGGGGTGAGCAGCGCTCGCCTCCCCTCCTCTCCCCTGCGCCAACGAGTGCCCGCAGTGCTATGGTACGGCAGCCACACGTTCATGTGAATGTAGCTTTAGTCCGATGCTCGTTTTATGGTTGTATTTTAGTGACTTTTTGGGCGCATGGGGTATTTGAGCAATTTTTTTGTGCCTTTTTCCAGCAGTTCGGCAGAGTTTGCCGTGTAGCAGTTTCCTGGTTTGCGCCTAATTTATCTTTGTATTTCTCCTGAATCCAGATGTTTGCGCCTTAACTAACATTGATTTGCTCAAAAAATTGCACAATAACACGCCAATCCTGACCATGCTTAGGAAAGGCGATGGTGTGATTTGCGCAACACAATTTCGATTTTTTTTTTAAGACTGGCCGTACCCCTCCTCCCGATGGTGATTTACTCAACACGATAAAAACTCTGACATATATTTTATAGATACATCTGCACAAAATCCTATAAGTCTAATCAACTATACCGGCCCTAGTGGTCAGGAACTACACCTAAAGGGGTCGTAAAAGTTACTGTATTATCTGTTATCTCACCCCAAGTGTTTCATTCCTATAGGCGCAGGTCAGTTCTTCTCTATAATGTTCTACACGATTCTGCTGATGCCTCTGAGTGAGGGACGAGTGATACTGGGATCCCTCCCACCCCGGGGACAGCTCTGTCTGGGGCCACGGCCCGCCCGCGCTTTCCGTCTGGCCACCCGTGGGTGCAGGTTCGGGATATTTAATTCCCTGGCGCGGGAGCATCCCTACCATCTTTCATACTGCTCCCCTCCAGGAACAGATCCCGCCCGCCCTCCCCCGTTTTTTTGTTTTTTGGTTTTTTTTGTTTTACTACCTTTTTTTAATGTTGTTGTTTTTGTAAGTGATTTGTTAATATGTTTTATTGTCTTTTCATTGTTTCTTATGTATTGTAAGTTAGCAGCTTGGCTATGGCGGAATCCTTGACCCTCTCGGACTGAGACAAATCACCTGACGAACCAACAGGACATGCCCCCGCGGGAGTCGGGGCTTGGCAGCACGCGAGGTGGTCAGATGAGGGTCTCGGTTTCCCCCATTTTTTGACCAATAGTTTAATTTGTTTAAAGATTAAGTGTGGCCGACCCACAATTTTTATCCCTATACCGAGTCTTGCTTGTTTGTTTTGTCCGCTTGCCGGGTGTAAAGTTGGGGTATCAGTGACGCTAGTAGTACGGGCCAGTCTTAAAAAAAAAATCGAATTGTGTTGCGCAATCACCACACACCATCCCTCATCTCCTTTCTCTAACGCATGGTCGAGGATTGGCGTGTTATTGTGCAAATTTTTGAGCAAATCAATGTTAATTAAATGCGCAAACATCTTGATTCAATACCCCATGGCGCCCAAAACTCACTAAAATACAACCATAAAACGAGCATCGGACTAAAGGCTATACATTTCACATGAACGTGTGGCTGCGTCATACACTAGCGGGCACTCGTTGGCGGCAAGGGGAGAGGGGGGGAGCGAGAGCGCTGCTCCCCACCCCGCCCCACTCCATAAGCGATATAATGGGGCGCCCGATTTAGGAGGACATGTCCTACTCTTCTTTCTCCTTCTCTTCTCCCGGCTTACGGGATGGTATCGGTGCCGGAGTGCCGGCACTGCTGCAACGTCATCTACAAAAATACCTTCCGGTGCCATGCGCCCATTTCTATGTGGGATGGATACAGGCACGTCCCCCCCTACTTTAGAACAAAACCCCCCGACTTCCCAGAGTCCTTCCCTACTACACCCCACCTCTTTACACACTGACGCTCTGGATGTTGGTATTTAAATATGTCCTTTTAGAGCCCTAGCTACAATAATCAGTTAATCAGAGGCTTCTGTACTGAAAGTTTTAAGTGTACTTACTCCTGGTTCTTATGACACACCCACATTTTAAAAAAAAAGTCAGTGTCACATACAGACCACTAAAAAATTCTGGCTGGTCTTACAATGATAAAATATACATTTCCGACTTACAGACAATTTCAACTTAAGAACAAACCTACAGACCTATCCTGGCCTGCCTGTATACGATTTATATCGCTTATACTCGAGTTCAATAGTTTTTGTTTGTTTGCAGTTTTTGGTGGTAAACTATTATTGTGCCCTCTGTCTCCATTCTTATTCTACTCGAGTATATAACGGTAAATGCCTACATAAACTAAAACACATAATTATACATAATATAATAGAACGCATAATAATATAATAGAAAAGTAATTTATAACATTATTATAGCCGCACAAATCAATGAAAACTAATTTATCTAATAATACCCCATATTATCAGATAGCGTGATTTTATATCGCAGTCTTCTTTCTCTTGCTTTCTTTCTTTGTCCGGTAATGTTGGGGGGGGGGTGGGGGGGGTGGGGGGGGGGGGGGGGGGGGCTGGGCGCAGGGTTTCCCGCTGCATGATGCATGTTATTGGCTGCTATTTGTATCATTCAATTAGATTGACACAAGCCGCGACTTTCCGTCACGTATCGCATCGCGGAGGTGACCTGCCTGTCACTGCTATAAATCTATTGTCCTCCCTGTAACACAATTTCATAATGCAGAAAGAACAATTGTACACTGCGGACTGTAGCACAATCCTAAAACATCAATGTAACAAAGTGTAGATAAAAGATAAATATAATACAGATCGAGACAAGGAAAACAAAAAGAATAAAAATACCACAACTAGATCAGTTAAGTAGTGGAAGGAGACCCTGCACTGAGGGCTCACAAGGGCCCGGCCCACAGAACTTTTTCTGGGTTATACTTTACTTGTTACATTTTACTTTTTACTGGGGCCCATCAAAGCTTCAAGCTAAAACGTATACGCCAACTCATAGATGATATGAATTGATAGATTTCCCTTATTAATCTATAGGTATATGATCGATGTTCTAGATAGATAACACATACATAACAATAAAAATGCGAAAAGATGGAAACATTGATGAAATATGCACAATATTATTGATAGATTATGAGAAGTAGATAGATAGATATGAGATAGATCGATATGAGAATAGCATAGATATGAGATATCGATCGATAGATAGATATGCGCTCGCTAGATCGATCGCTCTGCGCCTCGCTCGCTCGCTCGCTCCGCTCGCTCGCTCTGCGCTAGCTCGCTATGAGCTCGTCGACTCTCATCGCTAGTAGGCTCCAGGCTACTCGCTCGCTCGCTCGCTCGCTCGCTCTTCGTATGCTCGCTCGCTCGCTCGCTCTCTTTTCCTCGCTCTCTTCTCTCGCTCGCCTCTGCGCTTCGCTCGCCTCGCTCGCTCGCTCTGCGCTCGCTAGCTCGCTACGCTCGCTGCGCTCGCTTCGCTCGCTCAGCTCGTCCTGCGCTCGCTCGCTCGCTCCTCGCTTCGCCTCCATCCGCCCTCGCTCTGCCGCTCGCTACGCTCGCTCGATAGTTCGCCCCTCGCTCGCTCGCCTCGGTCGCCTCGCTCGCTCGCCTCTCCTCTCTCTGCGACTCGCTCGCTCGCTCGCTACAGCCGCTCGCTCCTCTGATCTCGCTCGCAGGGGCGGGCCGTGCTCAAGCAATAGAGCACGGCCAGTCCTGCAACCCCCGGGCTTAAGCAGCCTGAGGATTTAACAAATTTGCACCTAATTAGGCTAAAAAAACCTGCATTTGACAAAGAGCCAAAATGACAAAGACAAACGAGGGGCAACAAAGGTGCAAAAAGAGCTCAGAGAAGGAGGAAATAAGATAAATGACCCCCATAGTTTGCATAATTAAAGGGATTTTTCAGGAATCACATCTAATTTATTACCTGTCCTTAGGATTGGCAATGAATATCAGATCAGTGGGGTCTGGTTTCAGGGGTGCAGGGGATGTATCTGGGCCCAGGAGCTTTAGGGGCCTATAAGGTTTGGATAAAAGTGATACAGGCCCACACTACATTATAATTCGGGGTCTGGTACAGATTTAGCATTTGTCCCATGGTCTGTTTATTGCTCAAGTGCCAGTGAAGTGAATTGCTGAGTTGCAATACCAAGCATAACCACTATACAGTATATGGCGCTGTGTTGCATAGGCAGTCAAAAGAGCCCAGTGCTGGTGTAACTTATCAAACAGATTTTACCGCTTTCCCACACACACACCAGATGCCCCATATCTGTAGATGGCCGCCTATAATGGATTACTACCCTTCCTCCCGATGGTGATTTACTCAACACGATAAAAACTCTGACATATATTTTATAGATACATCTGCACAAAATCCTATAAGTGTAATCAACTATACCGCCCCTAGTGGTCAGGAACTACACCTAAAGGGGTCGTAAAAGTTACTGTATTATCTGTTATCTCACCCCAAGTGTTTCATTCCTATCGGCGCAGGACAGTTCTTCTCTATAATGTCCTACACGATTCTGCTGATGCCTCTGAGTGAGGGACGAGTGATACTGGCTCAGCAGAATCGTGTAGGACATTTAGAGAAGAACTGTCGGTCTGCGCCGATAGGAATGAAAACACTGGGGTGAGATAAACAGAAATACAGTAACTTTTACGAACCCCTTTAGGTGTAGTTCCTGACCACCGGGGGGCGGTAGAGTTTATTCAACCCTTATAGGATTTGGTGCAGATGATCTTAATAAATATATGTCGAGTTTTTATCGTTGGAGTAAATCACCATCGGGAGGAAGGTATTAATCCATTATAGCGGCCATCTACACTATTGGGGGCATCCTGGTGTGTGTGTGGGAAAGCGGTAAAATCTTTTGATAAGTTTACACCAGCACTGGGCTCTTTTGACTGCATATGGCAACACAGCGCCATATACTGTATAGTGGTTATGCTTGGTCTGTCAATCGCAATTCACTCACTGGCCTTGAAGCACTACAGACCATGGGACAAATGCCTAAATTCTGTACCGAACCCCGAATTATAATGTAGTGTGGGTCCTGTTATCACTTTTATCCAAACTATAGGCCCCTAAGCTCCTGGGCCGCAGATCACCCCTGCAACCCCTGAAACCAGACCCCACTGATCTGATATTCATTGCCAATCCTAAGGACGGTATAATTAGAATGTGATTTCCTGAAAAATCCTTTAATTATGCAACTATTGGGGGGTCATTTATCTTATTTCCCTCCTTCTCTGAGCTCTTTTTTGCACCTTTGTGGCCCCTCGTTTGTCTTTGTCACTTTTGCTCTGTGTCAAATCATGTTTTTTTATTTGTTTTAGCCTAATTATAGGTGCCATTTGTTAAATCCTCAGGGCTTGCTTAAGTCCCGGGGGTTGCAAGGGACTGGCCTGCCTTCTATTGCTTGAGCACGGCCGCCCCGATCCCTCCCACCCCGGGGACAGCTCTGTCTGGGGCCACGGCCCGCCCGCGCTTTCCGTCTGGCCACCCGTGGGTGCAGGTTCGGGATATTTAATTCCCTGGCGCGGGAGCATCCCTACCATCTTTCATACTGCTCCCCTCCAGGAACAGATCCCGCCCGCCCTCCCCCGTTTTTTTGTTTTTTGGTTTTTTTTGTTTTACTACCTTTTTTTAATGTTGTTGTTTTTGTAAGTGATTTGTTAATATGTTTTATTGTCTTTTCATTGTTTCTTATGTATTGTAAGTTAGCAGCTTGGCTATGGCGGAATCCTTGACCCTCTCGGACTGAGACAAATCACCTGACGAACCAACAGGACATGCCCCCGCGGGAGTCGGGGCTTGGCAGCACGCGAGGTGGTCAGATGAGGGTCTCGGTTTCCCCCATTTTTTGACCAATAGTTTAATTTGTTTAAAGATTAAGTGTGGCCGACCCACAATTTTTATCCCTATACCGAGTCTTGCTTGTTTGTTTTGTCCGCTTGCCGGGTGTAAAGTTGGGGTATCAGTGACGCTAGTAGTACGGGCCAGTCTTAAAAAAAAAATCGAATTGTGTTGCGCAATCACCACACACCATCCCTCATCTCCTTTCTCTAACGCATGGTCGAGGATTGGCGTGTTATTGTGCAAATTTTTGAGCAAATCAATGTTAATTAAATGCGCAAACATCTTGATTCAATACCCCATGGCGCCCAAAACTCACTAAAATACAACCATAAAACGAGCATCGGACTAAAGGCTATACATTTCACATGAACGTGTGGCTGCGTCATACACTAGCGGGCACTCGTTGGCGGCAAGGGGAGAGGGGGGGAGCGAGAGCGCTGCTCCCCACCCCGCCCCACTCCATAAGCGATATAATGGGGCGCCCGATTTAGGAGGACATGTCCTACTCTTCTTTCTCCTTCTCTTCTCCCGGCTTACGGGATGGTATCGGTGCCGGAGTGCCGGCACTGCTGCAACGTCATCTACAAAAATACCTTCCGGTGCCATGCGCCCATTTCTATGTGGGATGGATACAGGCACGTCCCCCCCTACTTTAGAACAAAACCCCCCGACTTCCCAGAGTCCTTCCCTACTACACCCCACCTCTTTACACACTGACGCTCTGGATGTTGGTATTTAAATATGTCCTTTTAGAGCCCTAGCTACAATAATCAGTTAATCAGAGGCTTCTGTACTGAAAGTTTTAAGTGTACTTACTCCTGGTTCTTATGACACACCCACATTTTAAAAAAAAAGTCAGTGTCACATACAGACCACTAAAAAATTCTGGCTGGTCTTACAATGATAAAATATACATTTCCGACTTACAGACAATTTCAACTTAAGAACAAACCTACAGACCTATCCTGGCCTGCCTGTATACGATTTATATCGCTTATACTCGAGTTCAATAGTTTTTGTTTGTTTGCAGTTTTTGGTGGTAAACTATTATTGTGCCCTCTGTCTCCATTCTTATTCTACTCGAGTATATAACGGTAAATGCCTACATAAACTAAAACACATAATTATACATAATATAATAGAACGCATAATAATATAATAGAAAAGTAATTTATAACATTATTATAGCCGCACAAATCAATGAAAACTAATTTATCTAATAATACCCCATATTATCAGATAGCGTGATTTTATATCGCAGTCTTCTTTCTCTTGCTTTCTTTCTTTGTCCGGTAATGTTGGGGGGGGGGTGGGGGGGGTGGGGGGGGGGGGGGGGGGGGCTGGGCGCAGGGTTTCCCGCTGCATGATGCATGTTATTGGCTGCTATTTGTATCATTCAATTAGATTGACACAAGCCGCGACTTTCCGTCACGTATCGCATCGCGGAGGTGACCTGCCTGTCACTGCTATAAATCTATTGTCCTCCCTGTAACACAATTTCATAATGCAGAAAGAACAATTGTACACTGCGGACTGTAGCACAATCCTAAAACATCAATGTAACAAAGTGTAGATAAAAGATAAATATAATACAGATCGAGACAAGGAAAACAAAAAGAATAAAAATACCACAACTAGATCAGTTAAGTAGTGGAAGGAGACCCTGCACTGAGGGCTCACAAGGGCCCGGCCCACAGAACTTTTTCTGGGTTATACTTTACTTGTTACATTTTACTTTTTACTGGGGCCCATCAAAGCTTCAAGCTAAAACGTATACGCCAACTCATAGATGATATGAATTGATAGATTTCCCTTATTAATCTATAGGTATATGATCGATGTTCTAGATAGATAACACATACATAACAATAAAAATGCGAAAAGATGGAAACATTGATGAAATATGCACAATATTATTGATAGATTATGAGAAGTAGATAGATAGATATGAGATAGATCGATATGAGAATAGCATAGATATGAGATATCGATCGATAGATAGATATGCGCTCGCTAGATCGATCGCTCTGCGCCTCGCTCGCTCGCTCGCTCCGCTCGCTCGCTCTGCGCTAGCTCGCTATGAGCTCGTCGACTCTCATCGCTAGTAGGCTCCAGGCTACTCGCTCGCTCGCTCGCTCGCTCGCTCTTCGTATGCTCGCTCGCTCGCTCGCTCTCTTTTCCTCGCTCTCTTCTCTCGCTCGCCTCTGCGCTTCGCTCGCCTCGCTCGCTCGCTCTGCGCTCGCTAGCTCGCTACGCTCGCTGCGCTCGCTTCGCTCGCTCAGCTCGTCCTGCGCTCGCTCGCTCGCTCCTCGCTTCGCCTCCATCCGCCCTCGCTCTGCCGCTCGCTACGCTCGCTCGATAGTTCGCCCCTCGCTCGCTCGCCTCGGTCGCCTCGCTCGCTCGCCTCTCCTCTCTCTGCGACTCGCTCGCTCGCTCGCTACAGCCGCTCGCTCCTCTGATCTCGCTCGCTGATGCCTCTGAGTGAGGGACGAGTGATACTGGCATAGATATAGGATATTAGAGATAATAGTAAGCTTCTATCTCACCCCAAGAGCTTTATTCATGTCCGTACAGGTCAGTACCTCTCTATTATTTCTTGGGGTGATATAGAAGCTTACTATTAGCTCTAATATCCTATATTATGCCAGTTCACTCCGTGTCCCTCACTCAGAGGCCTCAGCAGAATCGTGTAGGACATTTAGAGAAGAACTGTCGGTCTGCGCCGATAGGAATGAAAACACTGGGGTGAGATAAACAGAAATACAGTAACTTTTACGAACCCCTTTAGGTGTAGTTCCTGACCACCGGGGGGCGGTAGAGTTTATTCAACCCTTATAGGATTTGGTGCAGATGATCTTAATAAATATATGTCGAGTTTTTATCGTTGGAGTAAATCACCATCGGGAGGAAGGTATTAATCCATTATAGCGGCCATCTACACTATTGGGGGCATCCTGGTGTGTGTGTGGGAAAGCGGTAAAATCTTTTGATAAGTTTACACCAGCACTGGGCTCTTTTGACTGCATATGGCAACACAGCGCCATATACTGTATAGTGGTTATGCTTGGTCTGTCAATCGCAATTCACTCACTGGCCTTGAAGCACTACAGACCATGGGACAAATGCCTAAATTCTGTACCGAACCCCGAATTATAATGTAGTGTGGGTCCTGTTATCACTTTTATCCAAACTATAGGCCCCTAAGCTCCTGGGCCGCAGATCACCCCTGCAACCCCTGAAACCAGACCCCACTGATCTGATATTCATTGCCAATCCTAAGGACGGTATAATTAGAATGTGATTTCCTGAAAAATCCTTTAATTATGCAACTATTGGGGGGTCATTTATCTTATTTCCCTCCTTCTCTGAGCTCTTTTTTGCACCTTTGTGGCCCCTCGTTTGTCTTTGTCACTTTTGCTCTGTGTCAAATCATGTTTTTTTATTTGTTTTAGCCTAATTATAGGTGCCATTTGTTAAATCCTCAGGGCTTGCTTAAGTCCCGGGGGTTGCAAGGGACTGGCCTGCCTTCTATTGCTTGAGCACGGCCGCCCCGATCCCTCCCACCCCGGGGACAGCTCTGTCTGGGGCCACGGCCCGCCCGCGCTTTCCGTCTGGCCACCCGTGGGTGCAGGTTCGGGATATTTAATTCCCTGGCGCGGGAGCATCCCTACCATCTTTCATACTGCTCCCCTCCAGGAACAGATCCCGCCCGCCCTCCCCCGTTTTTTTGTTTTTTGGTTTTTTTTGTTTTACTACCTTTTTTTAATGTTGTTGTTTTTGTAAGTGATTTGTTAATATGTTTTATTGTCTTTTCATTGTTTCTTATGTATTGTAAGTTAGCAGCTTGGCTATGGCGGAATCCTTGACCCTCTCGGACTGAGACAAATCACCTGACGAACCAACAGGACATGCCCCCGCGGGAGTCGGGGCTTGGCAGCACGCGAGGTGGTCAGATGAGGGTCTCGGTTTCCCCCATTTTTTGACCAATAGTTTAATTTGTTTAAAGATTAAGTGTGGCCGACCCACAATTTTTATCCCTATACCGAGTCTTGCTTGTTTGTTTTGTCCGCTTGCCGGGTGTAAAGTTGGGGTATCAGTGACGCTAGTAGTACGGGCCAGTCTTAAAAAAAAAATCGAATTGTGTTGCGCAATCACCACACACCATCCCTCATCTCCTTTCTCTAACGCATGGTCGAGGATTGGCGTGTTATTGTGCAAATTTTTGAGCAAATCAATGTTAATTAAATGCGCAAACATCTTGATTCAATACCCCATGGCGCCCAAAACTCACTAAAATACAACCATAAAACGAGCATCGGACTAAAGGCTATACATTTCACATGAACGTGTGGCTGCGTCATACACTAGCGGGCACTCGTTGGCGGCAAGGGGAGAGGGGGGGAGCGAGAGCGCTGCTCCCCACCCCGCCCCACTCCATAAGCGATATAATGGGGCGCCCGATTTAGGAGGACATGTCCTACTCTTCTTTCTCCTTCTCTTCTCCCGGCTTACGGGATGGTATCGGTGCCGGAGTGCCGGCACTGCTGCAACGTCATCTACAAAAATACCTTCCGGTGCCATGCGCCCATTTCTATGTGGGATGGATACAGGCACGTCCCCCCCTACTTTAGAACAAAACCCCCCGACTTCCCAGAGTCCTTCCCTACTACACCCCACCTCTTTACACACTGACGCTCTGGATGTTGGTATTTAAATATGTCCTTTTAGAGCCCTAGCTACAATAATCAGTTAATCAGAGGCTTCTGTACTGAAAGTTTTAAGTGTACTTACTCCTGGTTCTTATGACACACCCACATTTTAAAAAAAAAGTCAGTGTCACATACAGACCACTAAAAAATTCTGGCTGGTCTTACAATGATAAAATATACATTTCCGACTTACAGACAATTTCAACTTAAGAACAAACCTACAGACCTATCCTGGCCTGCCTGTATACGATTTATATCGCTTATACTCGAGTTCAATAGTTTTTGTTTGTTTGCAGTTTTTGGTGGTAAACTATTATTGTGCCCTCTGTCTCCATTCTTATTCTACTCGAGTATATAACGGTAAATGCCTACATAAACTAAAACACATAATTATACATAATATAATAGAACGCATAATAATATAATAGAAAAGTAATTTATAACATTATTATAGCCGCACAAATCAATGAAAACTAATTTATCTAATAATACCCCATATTATCAGATAGCGTGATTTTATATCGCAGTCTTCTTTCTCTTGCTTTCTTTCTTTGTCCGGTAATGTTGGGGGGGGGGTGGGGGGGGTGGGGGGGGGGGGGGGGGGGGCTGGGCGCAGGGTTTCCCGCTGCATGATGCATGTTATTGGCTGCTATTTGTATCATTCAATTAGATTGACACAAGCCGCGACTTTCCGTCACGTATCGCATCGCGGAGGTGACCTGCCTGTCACTGCTATAAATCTATTGTCCTCCCTGTAACACAATTTCATAATGCAGAAAGAACAATTGTACACTGCGGACTGTAGCACAATCCTAAAACATCAATGTAACAAAGTGTAGATAAAAGATAAATATAATACAGATCGAGACAAGGAAAACAAAAAGAATAAAAATACCACAACTAGATCAGTTAAGTAGTGGAAGGAGACCCTGCACTGAGGGCTCACAAGGGCCCGGCCCACAGAACTTTTTCTGGGTTATACTTTACTTGTTACATTTTACTTTTTACTGGGGCCCATCAAAGCTTCAAGCTAAAACGTATACGCCAACTCATAGATGATATGAATTGATAGATTTCCCTTATTAATCTATAGGTATATGATCGATGTTCTAGATAGATAACACATACATAACAATAAAAATGCGAAAAGATGGAAACATTGATGAAATATGCACAATATTATTGATAGATTATGAGAAGTAGATAGATAGATATGAGATAGATCGATATGAGAATAGCATAGATATGAGATATCGATCGATAGATAGATATGCGCTCGCTAGATCGATCGCTCTGCGCCTCGCTCGCTCGCTCGCTCCGCTCGCTCGCTCTGCGCTAGCTCGCTATGAGCTCGTCGACTCTCATCGCTAGTAGGCTCCAGGCTACTCGCTCGCTCGCTCGCTCGCTCGCTCTTCGTATGCTCGCTCGCTCGCTCGCTCTCTTTTCCTCGCTCTCTTCTCTCGCTCGCCTCTGCGCTTCGCTCGCCTCGCTCGCTCGCTCTGCGCTCGCTAGCTCGCTACGCTCGCTGCGCTCGCTTCGCTCGCTCAGCTCGTCCTGCGCTCGCTCGCTCGCTCCTCGCTTCGCCTCCATCCGCCCTCGCTCTGCCGCTCGCTACGCTCGCTCGATAGTTCGCCCCTCGCTCGCTCGCCTCGGTCGCCTCGCTCGCTCGCCTCTCCTCTCTCTGCGACTCGCTCGCTCGCTCGCTACAGCCGCTCGCTCCTCTGATCTCGCTCGCCCAAGAGCTTTATTCATGTCCGTACAGGTCAGTACCTCTCTATTATTGTTATTTATAGAGCAGGGATTATATTTGAGTGATGATACTGGCATAGACAGTCGGAGATAATACGGTAGTAAGTTTCTATCTCACCCCAAGAGCTTTATTCACATCAGCACAGGTTAGTACTTCTTTAATAGAAGAGGGACACCAGCAAATATATTGGCTTCTGTAGATAAAAGTAAGTGTCTATCTCACCCCAAGAGCTTTATTCACATCAGTACAGGTCAGTACTTCTTTAATAGAGGGACACTGACACATATATAGGCTTCTGTAGATAATGATAAGTTTCTATCTCACCCCAAGTGTTTCATTCCTATCGGCGCAGCCTATTTCTCTATAATGTCCTACACGATTCTGCTGATGCCTCTGAGTGAGGGACGAGTGATACTGGCATAGATATAGTATGTTGGAGATAATAGTAAGCTTCTATCTCACCCCAAGAGCTTTATTTGCGTCAGTACAGGCCAGGCCAAGACTTCTTTAATAGAAGAGGTACACTGACATATATATTGGCTTCTGTAGATAATGATAAGTTTCTATCTCACCCTAAGGGTTTTATTTACAAGAGTACAGGTCAGTACTTCTCTATTATTATTCATTATAGAGCAGCAGTAATTCCATGCTGCTGTACAATCAGTTAGGGGTTCACATAGATTAAGACAAGAACAAATGCGAGTAAAAAACTACAATGATTGTTAAACAAGTAGAAGGAAGACCCTGCCCATGAGGGCTCACGTTCTACTCTCTATAGTGATAATGATATAGAAAGTTTCTATCTAACCCAAAGAGCTTTATTCACATCAGTACAGGCCAGTACTTCTTTATAATGTCCTATACGACAGTGGGAAACTTCTCAAAGAGAAAGCTAGAGAAAGATTTAGCTCTTTTTGTATAGGAGACATCTTTGTAGCACATTACAGAGATATTTGTGGTGCTATAACAATAGTTTTGTGTGGGAACACCTCTGAAATAAAGCATTTAATTGGCATATAGAGAACAAACTAGCCTCATTACTTCTTCATGTGTGATTTTATTTATAAGCTCCCTAAGGAGATAGATTACATAGAGACTCTATGGAGAGGGGAGGGGGATAAGTGAGTCACAGCAGTTTGCATAGAAGCTCTATGGAGAGGGAGGGGGATTGATGAGTCACAGCCGTTCTACGCTCCCTCCCCGCCCACATGACATGGAGGTGGCATTTTGATGATTTTAATCGCAAATTTTGTGCATTGCACAGATTCATACCAAACATTGAAGGTTTGGGTCCGCAGAACCCCAACTTGGACTTCATTGAAAATTCTTGGTTTAGTAACCCCACGTTCTCATCGGTAACACCTACAATTGCAGATGTTATTTTTTATATGCCATGGGAAAAGTTGCCTGCAACATGTAATTGCCGCGGTATACCATCGCCATTGTCATTAATCTTATTGCCCCCTTAACATCACGGGGAGCAACAATCCCAGCCAATGTGGTGGCTCATATGCTGTGGGCGGCTTTGCCCACGGTATATAAAGGATGTCAGATTTGGGTCGGGGTTCGGCACAAATACTGATTGGTCTGCTCATCACTAGTAAAGTATTTTATCCTCAATACACAATATAGGAGATAACACTTGTCGGTGGGAGTTTGACCATTGAGGCTACCATTGGCTGCAAGGACAGGGGAGTCCTTAATCAATCAGAAAAAAATGTACCATATTTTTCAGACTATAAGTTATAATCAGGTGCGCCTTATAATCCGGTGCGCCTTATATATGAACCGTACTTACAGACGACAGCTGCCTTGAACTGTGCACAGGTCTGCCACCTGCCTAGTCATTCTGCTTATAATCCGGTGCGCCTTATATATGAACCTAGATGTTTTAGCAGATGCGCTCGCTAGATCGATCGCTCTGCGCCTCGCTCGCTCGCTCGCTCCGCTCGCTCGCTCTGCGCTAGCTCGCTATGAGCTCGTCGACTCTCATCGCTAGTAGGCTCCAGGCTACTCGCTCGCTCGCTCGCTCGCTCGCTCTTCGTATGCTCGCTCGCTCGCTCGCTCTCTTTTCCTCGCTCTCTTCTCTCGCTCGCCTCTGCGCTTCGCTCGCCTCGCTCGCTCGCTCTGCGCTCGCTAGCTCGCTACGCTCGCTGCGCTCGCTTCGCTCGCTCAGCTCGTCCTGCGCTCGCTCGCTCGCTCCTCGCTTCGCCTCCATCCGCCCTCGCTCTGCCGCTCGCTACGCTCGCTCGATAGTTCGCCCCTCGCTCGCTCGCCTCGGTCGCCTCGCTCGCTCGCCTCTCCTCTCTCTGCGACTCGCTCGCTCGCTCGCTACAGCCGCTCGCTCCTCTGATCTCGCTCGCTATCTATCTATCTCATATCTATCTATCTCATATCTATCTATCTATCTATCTCATATCTATCAATATATTGTTCATTATTTCATCAATGTTTCCATCTTTTCGACTTTTTATTTTTTATGTATGTGTTATCTATCTACGAAATCGATCATATACCTTATAGATTAATAAGGGAATCTATCAATCTCATATCATCTATGAGTGGCGTAGCTTGAAGCTGATGGGCCCCAGTAAAAAGTCTGTGCCGGGCCCCTTGTGAGCCCTCACGTGCCGGGTTCTCCTTCCACTACTTTCCTGATCTAGTTTTTGTATTTTATTCTTTGTTCTTGTCTCTATCTGTTATATATTTATCTTTTATCTACACTTTGTTACATTGATGTTAGCTTGTGCTTACATTCCGCAGTGTACAATTGTTCTTTCTGCATTATGAAATTGTGTTACAGGGAGGACAATAGATTTATAGCAGTGACAGGCAGGTCACCTCCGCGATGCGATACGTGACGGAAAGTCGCGGCTTGTGTCAATCTAATTGAATGATACAAATAGCAGCCAATAACATGCATCATGCAGCGGGAAACCCTGCGCCCAGCCCCCCCCCCCCCCCCCCCCACCCCCCCCACCCCCCCCCCAACATTACCGGACAAAGAAAGAAAGCAAGAGAAAGAAGACTGCGATATAAAATCACGCTATCTGATAATATGGGGTATTATTAGATAAATTAGTTTTCATTGATTTGTGCGGCTATAATAATGTTATAAATTACTTTTCTATTATATTATTATGCGTTCTATTATATTATGTATAATTATGTGTTTTAGTTTATGTAGGCATTTACCGTTATATACTCGAGTAGAATAAGAATGGAGACAGAGGGCACAATAATAGTTTACCACCAAAAACTGCAAACAAACAAAAACTATTGAACTCGAGTATAAGCGATATAAATCGTATACAGGCAGGCCAGGATAGGTCTGTAGGTTTGTTCTTAAGTTGAAATTGTCTGTAAGTCGGAAATGTATATTTTATCATTGTAAGACCAGCCAGAATTTTTTAGTGGTCTGTATGTGACACTGACTTTTTTTTTAAAATGTGGGTGTGTCATAAGAACCAGGAGTAAGTACACTTAAAACTTTCAGTACAGAAGCCTCTGATTAACTGATTATTGTAGCTAGGGCTCTAAAAGGACATATTTAAATACCAACATCCAGAGCGTCAGTGTGTAAAGAGGTGGGGTGTAGTAGGGAAGGACTCTGGGAAGTCGGGGGGTTTTGTTCTAAAGTAGGGGGGGACGTGCCTGTATCCATCCCACATAGAAATGGGCGCATGGCACCGGAAGGTATTTTTGTAGATGACGTTGCAGCAGTGCCGGCACTCCGGCACCGATACCATCCCGTAAGCCGGGAGAAGAGAAGGAGAAAGAAGAGTAGGACATGTCCTCCTAAATCGGGCGCCCCATTATATCGCTTATGGAGTGGGGCGGGGTGGGGAGCAGCGCTCTCGCTCCCCCCCTCTCCCCTTGCCGCCAACGAGTGCCCGCTAGTGTATGACGCAGCCACACGTTCATGTGAAATGTATAGCCTTTAGTCCGATGCTCGTTTTATGGTTGTATTTTAGTGAGTTTTGGGCGCCATGGGGTATTGAATCAAGATGTTTGCGCATTTAATTAACATTGATTTGCTCAAAAATTTGCACAATAACACGCCAATCCTCGACCATGCGTTAGAGAAAGGAGATGAGGGATGGTGTGTGGTGATTGCGCAACACAATTCGATTTTTTTTTTAAGACTGGCCCGTACTACTAGCGTCACTGATACCCCAACTTTACACCCGGCAAGCGGACAAAACAAACAAGCAAGACTCGGTATAGGGATAAAAATTGTGGGTCGGCCACACTTAATCTTTAAACAAATTAAACTATTGGTCAAAAAATGGGGGAAACCGAGACCCTCATCTGACCACCTCGCGTGCTGCCAAGCCCCGACTCCCGCGGGGGCATGTCCTGTTGGTTCGTCAGGTGATTTGTCTCAGTCCGAGAGGGTCAAGGATTCCGCCATAGCCAAGCTGCTAACTTACAATACATAAGAAACAATGAAAAGACAATAAAACATATTAACAAATCACTTACAAAAACAACAACATTAAAAAAAGGTAGTAAAACAAAAAAAACCAAAAAACAAAAAAACGGGGGAGGGCGGGCGGGATCTGTTCCTGGAGGGGAGCAGTATGAAAGATGGTAGGGATGCTCCCGCGCCAGGGAATTAAATATCCCGAACCTGCACCCACGGGTGGCCAGACGGAAAGCGCGGGCGGGCCGTGGCCCCAGACAGAGCTGTCCCCGGGGTGGGAGGGATCGGGGCGGCCGTGCTCAAGCAATAGAAGGCAGGCCAGTCCCTTGCAACCCCCGGGACTTAAGCAAGCCCTGAGGATTTAACAAATGGCACCTATAATTAGGCTAAAACAAATAAAAAAACATGATTTGACACAGAGCAAAAGTGACAAAGACAAACGAGGGGCCACAAAGGTGCAAAAAAGAGCTCAGAGAAGGAGGGAAATAAGATAAATGACCCCCCAATAGTTGCATAATTAAAGGATTTTTCAGGAAATCACATTCTAATTATACCGTCCTTAGGATTGGCAATGAATATCAGATCAGTGGGGTCTGGTTTCAGGGGTTGCAGGGGTGATCTGCGGCCCAGGAGCTTAGGGGCCTATAGTTTGGATAAAAGTGATAACAGGACCCACACTACATTATAATTCGGGGTTCGGTACAGAATTTAGGCATTTGTCCCATGGTCTGTAGTGCTTCAAGGCCAGTGAGTGAATTGCGATTGACAGACCAAGCATAACCACTATACAGTATATGGCGCTGTGTTGCCATATGCAGTCAAAAGAGCCCAGTGCTGGTGTAAACTTATCAAAAGATTTTACCGCTTTCCCACACACACACCAGGATGCCCCCAATAGTGTAGATGGCCGCTATAATGGATTAATACCTTCCTCCCGATGGTGATTTACTCCAACGATAAAAACTCGACATATATTTATTAAGATCATCTGCACCAAATCCTATAAGGGTTGAATAAACTCTACCGCCCCCCGGTGGTCAGGAACTACACCTAAAGGGGTTCGTAAAAGTTACTGTATTTCTGTTTATCTCACCCCAGTGTTTTCATTCCTATCGGCGCAGACCGACAGTTCTTCTCTAAATGTCCTACACGATTCTGCTGAGGCCTCTGAGTGAGGGACACGGAGTGAACTGGCATAATATAGGATATTAGAGCTAATAGTAAGCTTCTATATCACCCCAAGAAGCTTTATTCATGTCCGTACAGGTCAGTACCTCTCGATTATTATTATTATTTATATATATTTATAGAGCAGGGATATATTGTGAGTGAGAGGCCGAATGATACTGGCAATCGACATAGGATGTGTGGGATTAATCCGGACGTTACGTTCTATCTCACCCCAAGAGCTTCTTATTCACATTCAAGCACAGGTCAGTACTTCTTTTAAATGTTAGAAGAGGGACACCGCAAATAATTGGTTATGTGAGATAAAAGTAAGTGTTAGCTCACCCCAAGAGCTTATTCACGTCAGTACAGGCCAGTACTTCTTTAATAGAATAGAAGAGGGGACACGACACATAATTAGGCTTCTGTAGATTAATGATTAAGTTTCTATCTCACCCCAAGGTTTCATTCCTATCGGCGCAGGCTTTTCTCATAATGTCCTACACGATTTTGCTGATGCCTCGGAGTTTTGGTGAGGGGACGAGTGATCCTGGCATAGATAGAGGATGTTAGAGATTAATAGTAAGCTTCTGATCTCCACCCCAAGAGCTTTATTTTGCCGTCAGTACAGGCCAGGCCAGTCACATTCTTTAATAGAAGAGGGACACTGACATATATATATTGGCTTCTGTAGATAAAGATAAGTTTGCTATTCTCCACCCTAAGGGTTTTATTCCACATCAGTAAGGTCAGTACTTCTCTATTATTATTCATTATGAGCAGCAGTAATTCCAAGGTTGGCTGTACATCAGTTAGGTGTTCACATAGATAAAGACAGAACAAATGAAAGTAAAAAAAATACAATGATTGTTTTTAAACAAGTAGAAAGTGAGGACCGGCCCAGGAGGGTCCTCCCGTTCTACTCTCTATAGTGATTAATGATATAAGAAAGTGTCTATCTAACCAAAGAGCTTATTCCACATCAGTACAGGACCCAGTATTCTTTATAATGTCCTATACGACAGTGGGAGGAAACTTCTAAAGATGAAAGCCTATAGAGAAAAGATTAGCTCTTTTTGTATAGGAGACAATCTTTGTATGCCAAACATTACAGAGATATTTGTGGCCGCATAACAATAGTTTGGTGGGAACACCTCTGAAATAAGCATTTAATTGGCATATAGAGAACAAACTAGCCTCATACTTTTTTCATGTGGGATTTATTTTATAGAAGCCTCCCTAAGAGACAGCTTACATAGAGACTCATGGAGAGGGGAGGGGGCTAGTGGTCCACAGCAGTTTCATAGAAGCTCTATGGAGGAGGGAGGGAGGGGGATTGATGAGTCACAGCCGTCTACGCTCCCTCCCGCCCACATACAGGAGGTGGAATTTTGGTGATTTTAACTTGCAAATTTGTTGCATTGCACAGAGTCATACCAAACATTGGAAGGTTTGGTCCGCAGATCCCAACTTGGACGTCATTGAAAATCTTGGGTTTAGTAACCCAACGTTCTCATACCGGAACACCTACAATTGCAGATGTTATTTTTTTATATTGCAATGGGAAAAAGTTGCTGCAAACATGTAATTGCCGCGGGATACCATCGCCATGTCATAATCTTATTGCCCTAACATCACGGGAGCGGAGGCGGGGGGAGCAAAACAATACCCAGCCAATGTGGTGGCCCTCATATGCTGTGGGCCGGGCTTTGCCCACGGTATAAAAGGATTGTCAGATTTGGGGCGGTGGGTTCGGCACAAAACTGATTGGTCTGTCATCACTAGTTAAAGTAGTTTATCCTCAATACACAATTATAGGATGGATAAAACTTGTCGAGTGGGAGGGAAAAGTTTGGACCAGTTGAAGGTACCCATTGGCTGCAGGACAGGGGAAAGTACTTAAATCAAATCAGAAAAAAATGTACCCTTATTTTTCAGATATAAGGCGCACAAAATGTAACCTTGATTTGTTCAGAATCAAAGGTGCGCCCTTATTTAGTCCACGGAGCGCCTTATATATGCACCGTACTTACAGACAACACTGCCTTTACTGTCACAGGTTGCCACCTGATGGTCATTCATCCTTATAATCAGGTGCGCCTGTATAAGCCGGTTGACGCCTTATTATATGAACCGTACTTCAGAAGACAGCTGACTGGAACTTTCTGTGTCAACATTCCGCGTACGGCCCACCTTGCCATCGTTCCGCCCATTCCAGCCTACTTCTAGCACCCATCGGTGTTTTCATTTTCCGCCCCACTCCTATTACATTGATCACTGTATCCTTAATTCCACTACTAGATCTTTGTTTCTCTGAGCCATGACATTTTTTATGTTTTGATTTTTCCCTGTGTGGCTGCCACCTTTACTTAGCTGTCCGCGTTACACACACTTCTGCCCCCACCCGAGTCGTGTCCCCTTTGTCACTATCCACTACTGTTCCATTCGTGGTGTTAGCCTCTTCGTGTTGAGGCCTTAGTCTTCTAGCCGCTATTGGTCAATTAACCCCTAATTCTATTCCCTCCACCCACTCTTGATTCTCTACCCCCACGACTGTTAAGGCCCCACAAACCCTTGTATCTCCACACTTATATATGTCTCTGTACTTCGCTCTCTTTTTCTACCGCGCACCCTCACACACCTCCTATCTCACTCATTTTTTCACCTTTTTAGCATGCCTTTCTCTCCTTCCGGCTCCACTTTTTCCTATTCCCCCAAATGCAACCAGTCAGCCCTATTTGTAAGTAACTATAATAAAGTGTAAGGGTTAAAATTAGAGATGAGTGGTCCAACGAGTTCAGCCAAACATTGAACAATATAAAATTGAAATAATACACTATAGTAATAGGATTCACAAAAACAACAATAATATAAAGGTATAAAGAAGATAAAACAGTAAAAACTAAGATAAGTAACTATAATAAAGTGTAAGGGTTAAAATCGGGGAAGAGTGGTCCAACGAGTTCAGCCAAACCTTGAACAAAGGTTCAGTTCGGGTACCCGAATGGCAACGCCCACTGGTAACACCCATGATCTGTTATGGCAACGATCGCTGGTGTTGCCCCTTTAAATGCTCCACAATGACACCACAAGGAGTGACTGTCTTGCATTTAAAGGAATAACACATACAATCAGTGCCAGCCAGGGGGGTAACTAGGAGAGGCAGGGCCCCATAGCAGACTTCTGAATGTGGCCCCTTCCGCCTAAAAAATATGCATATTTGTATACTCACACATGTAAGTTACAATCACACACATTTATATACTTATATACACACAGCACCATATAAACACATACAGCATCAACATACATACATTATACACACAACACATATACATACATACAGAATATACATTCATACATACAGTACCATATAGACACATGCAACATATACACATCACATATACCGTATATAAGGCGCACTAAAAATCCTTTGATTCTCTTAGAAATCAAAGGTGCGCCTTATAGTCCAGTGCACCTTATATACGAACCTTACTTATAGACAACAGCTGCCTTGAGCTGTGCACAGGTCTGCCACCTGCTGGTCATTCATCCTTTTATCAGGTGCGCCTTATAATCCGGTGCACCTTATAGTCCGAAAAATACGGTACACACACATACAGCAAATACACGCATAGATACAATACCATATACAGACATACAGCATATACACATACATACAGTATATACACACACACCACACACACATACAGCATATATGCACCCAATAGTTAAAATGCCAGGGGCCCCTGACACTGCAGGCCCCATAGTGGCTGTTATGGCTCCTGCCCATGATGTTACACCCCTGGTGCCAACACCGGTCATGAGTGTTACCGGTGGGGGTCGACCCGAATGCCTAGAAGCCTGAAGTTCAGGTTCAGGGACCCAAACCCCCAATGTTAAGCACAGATCCAAACACTACTGTTCAGGTTCACTCAACTCTAAAAATATATTCTATAAAACATTCATCATAATATTCATAATAATAACATAATATTCATCATATAGTCATAAATATTCCCATCATATTAGTTATAAATTTCACAGTATTGCAATGAAATCAAAACGATGATGAATATACATCTACAAGGAAACAGTACAGGCAGTCCCCGGGTTACGTACAAGATGGGTTCCATAGGTTTGTTCTTAAGTTGAATTTGTATGTAAGTCGAAACTGTATATTTTATAATTGTAGATCCAGACAAATTTTTTTTTTGTCCCAGTGACAATTGGAGTTTCAAAATTTTTTGCTGTCATGGGACCAAGGATTATCAATAAATCTTCATTACAGACACCTTACAGCTGATCATTGCAGTCTGGGACTATACAGGCAGTCCCCGGGTTACATACAAGATAGGGACTGTAGGTTTGTTCTTAAGTTGAATTTGTATGTAAGTCGAAACTGTATATTTTATCATTGTAGTTCCCGACAATTTTTTTTTTTTGCCCCAGTGACAATTGGAGTTTGAAATTTTTTTGCTGTAATAGGACCAAATATTATCAATAAAGCTTCATTGCAGACAATTTTAAGCTGATTATTGCAGTCTGGGACTATTTTAAAGCATCCAGAGAGCTTCACCAGAGGTCACAGTGGGCAGAGGGGTCTGTCTGTAACTATGGGTTGTCTGTAAGTCGGGTGTCCTTAAGTAGGGGACCGCCTGTAGTAACATCCAGAGAGGTCACCAGAGGTCACAGGGGGTCCGTCTTTAACTAGGGGTCGTCTGTAAATCGGATGTCCTTAAGTAGGGGCCACCTGTACTATAAACCATAGATTATAGTCGGCGCCTGGCACAGACTTTGCCCCGGAGAACATCAGTTTTAAGTTACGCCACTGATAATATGGATAATAATAATATAATAACAACCAAAATCATAGCAGCAGCTACATAAAAGAGCAGAATAAATCAGTAAAAATTATTTTTTACAAATTTTCTAAAAAAAATATAATAATATAAAAACCATAATACGTAGGATACTAAACTCCACAATTGGAAAAGGGAACAAAGTGAGGGCAGCCGCCAATCAGAAGCAGAGCTCTAGATCCTCAGGCAATTTCGGCAGGTACAAACAGCATATAAGTAATTGGATAACTTTTTGGGGTAAGTTTTTGTTCTATGACGTCTTTAGATTCCTCTGGATATGTTCCCCGTTGATGAATGACCTATAAAATGCTAGATTTACCATTGACTATGACCTCTAGCAGATTTTGGTTTACAGGTCTTCTAACGATTGAGTGACAGCCATAAGAGGCTTTTAATGGCGGCCATATTGGTTGTCCGCCAGCACTTACAGTTCCTTTGTTGAATATTCAAGGCTATTGACCCAGGATCTTGTTTCCTTTCAGCCCCACAAGAAATAAAGCCACCACAAGTAGAAGGAATCGATAGCACTGTCATGAAGATTACTTGGTCTGCTCCGCTCAAGCTTAATGGTCCTTCACCGCTCTACCAGCTGGAGAGGATAGAGCCATCACTGACCATACAAGACCAAACAAGCTTCATCAAAGGCGTTCGCTGTCCAGGACATGGATACGTCAGGTTTCCACCATCTTCTTTGCCTGGGAACACATATTTTACTGGTAATTTTTAGATACTTTTGAGTATAAATTGAGATGTGACCAAGATTAAGGTGGACATCTCACCAGCTTCATCAATTACAACTCTGTGTATCCTTTAATAATGTAGGTGTCAATCTACTGATTCCTCACAGTTGGAATTTTTTCTCCAGTCCCAATGGTTCCTGGGAAATCAGTGTCTTTTTGTAGGCTCTATACTGTCAGGTGGGTGGCCCCAGACTGGAGCAGATAACCTGCAGTGATTGCTCGAGAAGGGTGAGGAGTAGATGCAGCAATATCAGTAGAATGATGCAGAGGGTGAGTGGAGATGGTAAAAGATCCTTTTAAAGAGCTGCCCTTTAAAGGGGGTTTGAGGCATCCTGGGAAACCCCATGGGGCATGGGTAAAAAAAGAACATACTCTGGCACAGGTTATAGTAAATATGGCAGACTGGGGGATTATCTCCCTAGCCCACCCAACGCCTTGCCCCAGCCAACCCAACTACCTGCCCTAGCCCACCCAACATCCTTCCCTAGCCCACCCAACACCCTGAACTAGCCCACCCATCATCCTGCCCTAGCCCACCCATCATCCTGCCCTAGCCCACCCATCATCCTGCCCCAGACCACCCAACACCCTGCACCAGCTCACCCAACACCCTGCACCAGCCCACCCAACATCCGGCCCTAGCCAACCCAATGCCTTGCCTTAGCCCACCCAACACCCTGCCCCATTTACAATCCTTCATCCTGGTGGTAGATTTCCTTTAAGTCTTCTGCTTTTTGATTTATCTCTGGGCTGCTTTCCTTTAAATAAATCACGTTTTTTCCCCACTTTCAGAAATTGCGCGAAAAATTTGAATACATTTTTGGCACAAACTATACACAAACAATTGCCCACGTCTGGTGGGGACTGGAGTCTATTTGTGCAATTTTTTGCAACTTTTTTAGGCACAAATCAGTGATACAACATTCACCGACATCTGGGAGTAGGGGCAGTTCAAAGATGAATTAGGAGCAAAGCAGGCGAGCTTCAGAGAACGCACGAAAAAAATCACAAAAATGTGCAAATACATAAAAAAACGCAAAAAAGAAAATAAAAATAAACACAAAAAAGAGATGCATCTGCCCCAATGTCCTTTCATTTAAAGCATCTTCAACTTTGAAATTTATCTTTTGACCTAAAACTTTTGTGCTGTGGCGGGTGAGGAGCGGCGTGCAGGTAATGTGATGAAATATGGGGCCGGCGCGGTGGTCACGCTCGGCAGTGAATGATGCCCGTAATCGAGATTTATTATGTCTTTGGCTTGTAATTGCCTGTTATGAATCACAGTTAATCACAATCAATGCGCAGTTAATGCAGAGTTCACTTAAACATATGTATTTCCTCTACATTCCCACTGCTGGCGTATAGGTGGCGGCTGGGGCTATAGAACGATGCGGGTTTATTGTATTGTTTATATTAAATTAAAGGGATAAACTGGATAAAAAAAATAATTATTAAAGGGAACCTGTCATCAGATTTTACCCCATTAAACTAGCAGCCCCCTCAGGTAGGGGATGACATGTACTTTCTAAATTTCCCTCTTTTATGTGAAATTTCACCCGTTTACCTATAAGAAGTCTCCTCCAAAGCCATATGCAAATTAGCTGAAAAGAGTCATTTATTGTCTGAGATGAATCAAGTTTAGTGTCACCTCAGATCCTCCTGTCTTCAGTTCTATAGCACCTAGAAGATATCACATATTACAGATATGAATCTAATGAGGCTTTTGTTCCTCTGTTTGCCTGGATATACAGGCTGGTAAAGAAATCAGCGGGAACCGGATCTTTTTTTCTTTGCAACTCACATTTCATACTTTATGCTTTACCTGCCTATATCTCCAGTTCTGTAGATCACAGAACCACAATCCTGATGTGATGTGATATCTTTAATGAACATAGTTCTAGGTACTAGAGAGCTCAAGATATGAATGTCTGAAGTGATGCTCCCCCTTAAGTTTCTAAAAAGTGACTCATCTCAAGTTAAAAGTGACTCTTCTCAAGTTAAAAGTGACTCTTCTCAGCTCATTTTCATATCATTTTGGAGATAATTTTTCTTTTGTAGGTAAACAAGTAAAACTACTCCTGAAATAGGGAATTCTATCACGAATATTTCAGACCCAAGAAAAAGAATTTAAACGAGTAAAAACTGGTGACCATACTTGGGATAGCGCATGTGCTCATTAATTTGGGTAACAATGGACCTTCGTCCTCATCAATCCATGGGTTTCCAACCACTGGGACCCCACTAATAAAATTATGAGCAAAAACTTGATGTGGTTGGACATCCTCTTCAAGCGATTTTCGAAAATCTGTAGTTTTTGGAAGGTATCCAGAGTCCATTACTGAACCGGGTGGCAGAATCTATGGTTACACTCACAACCACAGAAGTGTAAATATCCCTGGGGACTTTGCCAGCAAGATATAAACAGTTAACACCCACAATTGGTTCCAGCACTAATCGCGGGTGTTACTCTTTAGGGTCCGGGGTTTGGTACCTGATCCAATTGGCGTCCACTCATTACTAGTCCCCAATAATCTGGCTCTCATTCCCTATTCTGTAGGCAGGGAATACATTTAAAGGGAACCTATCATCAGAAATAGACTTAATTAACCATTGCTAGTATGTTGGGAAGCAGATTAACACTTTCCAGATTGGGATTGGGAGCATCATGGGATTGGGAGCATCATGGGATTGGGAGCTTCATGGGATTGGGAGCATCATGGGATTGGGAGCATGAGAGATTCTTTGAATCATGTTGTGCACTGATGTACATACACAGTATAATACTGAATGTTAGATTTGCATAGAGTCTTCCCTTGAAGTAAAGTCTGGGGTTGATACAGGTGGTCACTAGTAGCTTTAGGATGGGGATGAGAACTGAGCTGCAGCCTCTAAATATACCAGAATAGGATATAGGAGTACTAGTGCTGTGCTAAGCCTTTATATACAGGATAGGAGTAGTAGTGCTGTGCTGTGCCTTTATATACAGGATAGGAGTAGTAGTGCTGTGCTGTGCCTTTATATACAGGATAGGAGTAGTAGTACTGTGCTGTGCTCATATACACAGGATAGGAGTAGTAGTACTGTGCTCTGCCCATATATACAGGATAGGAGTAGTAGTGCTGTGCTGTGCCCATATATACAGGATAGGAGTAGTAGTACTGTGCTGTACCCATATATATAGGATAGGAGTAGTAGTGCTGTGCTGTGCCTTTATATACAGGATAGGAGTAGTAGTACTGTGCTGTGCTCATATATACAGGATAGGAGTAGTAGTACTGTGCTGTGCCCGTATATACAGGATAGGAGTAGTAGTACTATGCTGTACCTACATATATACAGGATAGGAGTAGTAGTACTGTGCTGTGCCCAGATATACAGGATAGGAGTAGTAGTACTATGCTGTACCTACATATATACAGGATAGGAGTAGTAGTACTGTGCTGTGCTCATATATGCAGGATAGGAGTAGTAGTATTATGCTGTACCTACATATATACAGGATAGGAGTAGTAGTACTGTGCTGTGCTCATATATGCAGGATAGGGGAGGACACAGACTATTATTGCCCCTGCACTCACCTCTATGCAGATTGCTGAACCTGGGACTGACCTTGTGCCTTATGTACCTTTACCCTTTGCCCTATGAAATATGCGGTCTTGCTCTAGGCGGTAACACACATGGCCGCGGCCTGGGAGCCTGGTTCGTTAGCACATTATAAATCCTGTGTGTTATCTCCGGACATCTAATAGTCTCCTCCGCATCATATAAGAAGTTAACGAACTGTTTTCGTCCTCTTTAGCCAATAAGCCATAGACATAAACAAAGCGTCAGAGTAAATCTCTACATTGGAGGAAATTGCGCGATTTGTCTTGATTTTTTTTTTTTTTAGCGTCATTACATTTATGGCTTCTTTATATGTGACCTTAACAAACAGCACACGACACGTGTAAGTGCTCTCCGCGTGGTGATTCCTGCACTTAAGCGCCAGGCTCGGGCCGTACGGATGACAAATGTGGTCATTTGGCAATAGCGAATGATAGTGGTATTAGTCCTTGACAGGTCCAAACCTTGGGCTTTATCGCAATGGAAAAGATGAAATACAGGTTACGTCTCCTCAGTTTTTTTCACATAAAATATATTAATGATTTAGAGAAAAACAGGGTGACTCAACATCACTAAACTTGTCCGCAAGAATATAATATAGTGCACATTTCTCCTGGTCCAAATACACCGGACTATCAATCTGCTTAACTAGTACCATGGGCCCGGATTGATTTTCTAATTCTCCAAGGGGTTAGGAGGTGGGACAATGATTTCGTTAGAGGTGTGTTAAAAATAATTGGTCAATAAAGTTTATTTAAAAAAAAAAAAGAATTAAAAATGGCGCCACATGTGTTCACAGGTTGTATGCGGTATTACAGCTCAGCAGCTGCAGTTCCTTACACAACCTGTAGGCCAGATAGAAACAGCCATGCTTTTTTGTATACTAGGGATTAGCAGACACTTTCAAGTTCGGAACCCGAACTCTCACCCCCACCGTTAACACCCACGATTGGTGCTGGCAAAGCCGCCATTTTTTAGAGGATCGTCGCTCCTTGTGACGTGATCGGGCAGTGCCGATCATAGACTAAGTAATGGTGGCATTTAAATAGTTAACTCCAGTGATCGGTTCCATGGGTTGGGGGGGGGGGTATTGAGCCAAATGCCGATCCTTAACATTGTGGTCCAGTTCCATTCATTACTAGTTACAACCCCTTTAATGGGAACCTTTTTTCAGAAATACAGCTAGTAGATGGTTTCCATAAAGCCCTAGTAACTAACTGACACCCTTTTTTTAGCTAAAAATGGTTCCCCTCAGATTCCCATATATTGAACTTTCTAATTTTTCCTGGTATCCAAGGATGTCTATAGTGAGTCAAGGTGGGCGTGGCCTCCTTTGGGCTGAATCCAGCAGCTCCCCCCCCATGCTTTCTTTGCATGCAGCAGTAATCTCATGTGACCAGGGTGACATCATTGCAGGTCCTTTAGCCTTCTAACACTAGCAAAGTGTGCACCAAGCATATATCTCATGAAATCACAGCAAATTATATCACATGAAATCACAGCAGCCAGCATGGAGAGGAGCAGAAGTCCACGCAGGCTACTGTGATTTTTTTATGTGGTCAGATATGTGCATGGGGTAGTTTGCTAAAGTGAAGAGGCTAAAGGACCTGTGATGGTGTCACCCTGGTCACATGACATGCTGCTTGACTCATTCTATAGATCCCTGAAACCTGTAACTCTGATTTTAAGGGGGATCTGAGGGAAACAATTTTAGCTAAAAGAAGGGGGTCAGATAGTCACTAGGGCTCTATGGGAACCTGCCACCCACTGTATTTCTGAAAAATGTGGTGATAGATTCCCTTTAAATTTTGAACACTCCCCATTGCTTGAAATAAGGGCTAACCAATGTAATTTTCTTACTTTTTTCAGCCCACATGAGACCCCAAGCCCATATTCATCTTCATTCATTTAATGTATATAGATAAAGAAGATGTCATTGATAAAAGTATATTACAGATATGCATCTAGCTTTAAAAAAAAGATTCCTTAAAGGGAGTGTCTGCTTTTGACAATCCCTATTTCATCATCTAATTAACAGGACACGAAGGGTCCTCCCAGTGGGGCCAGAGATCATCTGTAGGTGGTAGAGAAACCCGTCAGGATGTGTTCAATTACCCTGCAGTGCCCCTGCAGGAGAAATTGAGTATTACACAGTTCCATTCAAAATAGTGGTGTCTAAGTTATATGGGTCCTCCATAAAGAGAATTTTTTTTCTAGTCACTATGGGGCAGATTTACTTACCCGGTCTTGTCGCGATTCAGCGGCGCATTCTCAAAGGAGGATTCGGGTCTTCCGGCAATTCACTAAGGTAGTGCTCCCGATGTCCACCAGGTGTCGCTGCTGCGCTAAATTCCGTCGGAGTTCACTGAAGTTCACCGTCCTACCCTGGGTGCAGGTAAGCGCGTGTCAAGCGACACTTTTTTTATTTTAAACATAGCAGTTTTTCCGAATCCGTCGGGTTTTCTTACAGCCACGCCGCCCGATTTCAGTTGCGTGCATGCCGGCGCCGATGTGCCACAATCCGATCACATGTGCCAAAATCCCGGGGCAATTCAGGGAAAATCGTCGCAAATCGGAAATATTCGGATAACGCGACAGAACAACGCGATTCGGCCCTTAGTAAATGACCCCCTATATGTTATGGTATATTGATTATAGGGTTGAGGCATTATAGACTGTTATCCGAACCACCAACACACAACAACAACATCACAACAACAAGGGCCCAGAAGACCCCTCAATATTCTCTCATTCTTGACATGAAAGTGGTGTCAATAGGTAAAGGAGCGTACCTTGATTCTCCAAAACCTTCATACAGATACATTTACAATTTGTTTAGCTGTTTAACCCATAAAAATGTATGCATACCACATATTACAGTTGCCATGCTCTTCAGTATTGGCTTTTTGTCTACTTTGGCTTGCTCAACGACCCAACTACTCAGCCCGATTCTGCATCTCTTGCTGCTGACTACTGATTCCGGTGGGAGATGCAACTGACAGATTGTGTCAGTATCAATTAAGTCCTAAAATTAGAATCTGATGAACCAGATCAGGTGTAAATGATTAGAACATGGCATCTTGGAGGAACCTGTCTTATTTACACCTCAGGGATTTAGTTAATGCCTACAGTATTTTTGCTTTGCTTTGGTGAAATGACTGGCGTCACCATGACTGGAGGCAGGGAGTTCCTAGTGGCCGTCAGAAAGAGGGTTATAGATGTCTATGGGTATGAGAATAACCTAGACCAGTGGTGGCGAACCTATGGCACTGGTACCAGAGGCGGCACTCAGAGCTCTTTCTGTGGGCACCCGGGCCATCGCCCCAGCACACCAGACAGGACTCAAAGAATCTTCTACAGTTCCAAGCAACTTAAAAGATGCGGCTTTCAGTCATATTTTGATACTTACTTCATTACTAGGGACTATAGGAAGAGGGAGAATGAGTAGACAGGGCCGAATTATCTTTGGAGGACCTCCTGCTGCCCCCATGATTCTCTGTGTACAGAGGGTACTTGGAAAGCAGCTAAAATGATGCAAATGTTCCATCTTTCTACTGTGTTGCTCAGGAGGCCAATATGATTGAAAGTTGTTGAACAGGGAGCAATAAGTTACTGCTTTAATTTTTGGTTGGCACCTCACGATAAATAAGGGGGGTTTGGGGTTGCAGTTTGGGCACTCGGCCGCTAAAAGGTTCGCCATCACTGACCTAGACTGTCAAAACAATTGGATATCAACCCTTCCACCATCCGCAAAGTCAACTTTCTAACTCCACCTGCCAGTAGCAGTTCTGATTAAATGGTAGGAAAGAAACACAATGAGAGACATTTACTTACCCGTCCCATTGACGCCACCAATCCGGAATGTCCGACCAGGATTCGGAGCTGCCGCAATTTACTAAGGTCCAATTTCCTGCATGTGTCGCTTCCTCACTGAGGTCCGCCGGAGTTCATCTTCTTCCTCCCGGTGTATGTGAGTGCTGATCTTGCGACACAATTTGATTTTTAAATTCCGCGGTTTATCCGAATCAGTTGGGTTGTCCGACGACCACTCTGTGTCGCATGAAAGCCGGCGCCGATGTGCCACCATCCGATCGCGTGCGCCAAAAACCCAGTGCAATCAAGGGCAAAAAGGAAAAATTAGAGAAACCCAATGTAAATGCGTCCGACGGACCTTTAGTAAATGTTCCCCAATGTTCAGAAGATTAGGACTAACATTTGCTAGTGAGCACCAGAACCTCTGAAACAATGGGCCTTGTACATCAGTGTGTTTGTACGAGGCATGACAAAAAGGTGCATTTTTGGAGCATTTTACAAAAAATTGGGATTTGGCCTTTGCTTAAAAACTGTCTTGTCAAGGTAAACCTGGTCAGTGACGAATTGGGCCAAAAGAGTAGTGGTGCATGCTATAGCCGAAACTTACACCAGCCCCCTGGTATACTGGTTCATTGGCACATGGGACCTCACGTAGACCAGAATTATTTACAGGATGGGGCCACTTATTAATTCAGGCACATGGCACAACAGTAGTGAAACAGGATGAGAAACATTGGCCTTAATCTGCCCCAAGATGCTTAGGGCAACCAAGGCAAATACTGAAGTCCGTAAGCCCAAGAAGTAGATGTTTGATGATGATGGTGGTGAAACTGTCCTGCTGATCTTCTATAAATTCCTCATTGTACCAAAAGATGATTGACGATGACATGAGACCACCAGTCCGAGGAAGAAAGCTTGGGCTACCATGCATTTTGAAGATTATTACAAGTTTTCCAAGACTGACTCAATGCAATGGCTCTCCGGTGTGGCTAATAGCGATTATAAGGGCGATCCGGATTAGCAGAAGCCAATCAGGAGGACGTTGGGCCTTTAAGTCCTTTAAGAGCCGGTGTGGGCGCGCGCCCTAGAAGCAGGAGTGCGCGGCCTAGCAAGAGTACAGCCAAGAGGTGAGTCCAGGCCGTGGAGCAGGACAACGGCAGCGGGGACCGCGACACATAGATGGGCACGGGTGTGCCTGCGATCTGTGACTGTGGCTTTCTTTGTAGTGTACTGTATATGTATGGTCCTGAATAGTCCAAAACTTTGTGTGGAATCTGTGACACGGGCTACTAATGGGGCAACTGATCGTATCCTGTAGGAATCTCCCTTTTTGATGTCTTCTTCATGTAGTCACTGAAGTTTTTGTTGACACCTAATATTCTTATAAATTGCAACATCAGATACATGATGGAAATATTTTGTTAAAGAACGCTCACTTGTTTATCGCTCTACTGTAAAAGTTGGATGTTATCCAGAGAATTTTTTTTTTCAGTAAGAGAAATGACCTTAAAGTTCAGATATGAAGAAATTGTTCTTGAGCTGTCAAAGAAAAGACGTTGTCACTCAAGGACCTAGAAGCTGCTGCAGTCCCCTATCATAATTATTTATAGCCTGTCAAGCCACAGAAAAAGTTTTTGCAATGTGGCTAATTGCCATTTTCACACACAGAGCACAAAAATTCTTGATAATATAATACAAAGGTAATGACAGTGAAAAATCTGAAGTAATTGCAATGATATAAAAGCAATAACAAAAAGTATATTCAAATAGAGAGTAATAAAATAAGGAAAAACAATGAAAACGATAAATGTATTGAAAATGTAAAATTATAATTACAGGAAAGCAATAATAAAAAAAAGTGTTTTCAAATAGAGAACGATAAAACAAGTAAAAACAATTAGCAATATGATAAAAGTATTGAAAGTAAAAGTAGGAATAATAGTAATTATTTGAAAGCACTAAAAAATGATTGAATAAAAACTGAGAATATTAATTATTAAATAAAAAAATTTGGAAAGAATAAAAATGGTAACGAGAATGTAAAAGTAGTCACGGGTGCAAGGAATGAAAATAGTAAAAGATATGTACTGATATAAAAAGTAACAATAGTAAATAGTCAAAGAAAGGGAATAAAATTAGCATCTAAAACTGAGAATAATAATCATAAAAATTAGAATGAAAAAATTATAAAAAAATAATATTTTGAAAGTAATAATAATAATATGTAATGCTGGTGATCGGTGGGTGCCAGTGAATCACCTCCCCTGACACACATGGCAGCCGGTTTCCTTCATTCCTCTTTGCTGCGGCTCCTTGTCCACCTTTACGGGACTTTACCCCACAGAAAGGTGCCTTAGTGTCACTGTCACGCACGGAGAGTCTCTTGAGGCTAAAGTTTGTGGACTCCCTGGACCACCGCGGGGGATGATGATACTAGCCGCAACCCAGGAGCGGCGCCAGAGCCCGCCGCAAAGCAGAATGGTCTTGCTATGGCAGAGAGCCGCTAGGTCGCCACACGGTGCGACTCGGCCCGCATTGGCAGCCAAGGTAGGGACACAGGGTAGGCAGGACCACGGGAAGGCATGACCTTGGGATGGCAGGACCTTGGGATGGACACAGGGATACAGGATTGCCACAGGAACACAGGACCGCCACAGGGGTACAGGACCGCCACAGGAACACGGGAATACTACAGGAACATGGAAAACACGGAGGCATCTGGAAATGCACAGGAACACGGAGGCACCTGGAAAGGCTCAGGAAACACCAAGGGCTTTCTCTTCAGTAGAAGGACTTGAAGATCCGTCAGGGGATTCTGGGAGCCGCCGGATTATATAGCAGAGCCGGGAAATTAGGAGGATGCTGGCCCTTTAAATCTTGCAGAGTCGGCGCGCACACGCCCTAGTGAGCGGGGACGTGCGCGGCCTAGTCAGGTAGCAGGAGCGCCGTCCGATGGAACCGGAATGGAGCCAGGAACCGGGAGAGGTGAGGTGACAACCTTGGCTTGACTTGAACCTAATTTCAATCTATCTGCCCTGACCTTGGCCTGTTTTAGATTCTTCCTGACCACTACCTGTCCTGACCTCAGCCTGTTTTTAGTATTCTGTATAACTACTACCTGTCCTGACCTTTGCCTATTTTAAGATTCTGCTTGACCGCTACCTGTCTTGACCTCAGCCTCTTTATAGGATTCTGTCTGACTACTACCTGTCCTGACCTTGGCCTGTTTTTAAGCTTCTGCTTGACGGATGCATGTTCTGACCTTGGCCCGTTGTTTTACATGCTATCTGGCGCCTGCCTTGACTTTGGGCTGTTTCTCAAATGCTGCCTGACTGCTACCTGTCTTGACCTCAGACAGTTTTTAAGATACTGCCTGACTGTCTCTGGTCCTGACCTTGACCTGTTTTTATGATTCCAACTGACTACCTGCCCTGACTTCGGCCTGTTTTTTATATTAGGCTTGACCGCTGCATATCCTCACTTTGACCTGTTTTTAAGATCCTGCTTGACTGCTGCCTGTCCTGACCCCGACCTGTTTTTTTTAAGATTCCAACTGACTACTACCTTCCCTGACCTTTGCCTATTTTTAAGATTGTGTTTGACTGCCACCTGTCCGGTCCTTTGTCTGTTTTTAGATACAGTCTGACTACTGTCTGCCCTGACCTCGGCCTGTTTATAAGATTCTGCTTGACTGCCACCTGTCCGGTCCTTGGTCTGTTTTTAGATACAGTCTGACTGCTTTCTGCCCTGACCTCTTGCTGTTTCTAAAATGCTGCCTGATCCAAACCTGCCCTCATCCCAGACTGGCTTTCACTATTCTTCACCTAACCTTGGAGGCCTTGCATCACCATTTTCTAACTCACCTGATCCAAAAGTCTCCCACATCAAGTCTCCTCCAGGAAGTAGCTTATCCTTGTCACGTTAAAGTCCAGATATCTATTCAAGGGTAAAACTTTATGGGACAATATGAACGACGCCCAAGGCAAAGGGGGTCATTTACTAAGGGCCCGATTCGCGTTTTTGCGACGGGTTGACCGAATATTTCCGTTTTGCGCCGATTTTCCCTGTATTGCCCCGGGATTTTGGCGCATGCGATCGGATTGTGGCGCATCGGCGCCGGCAAGCACGCAACGGAAATCGGGGGGGCGTGGCCGTACGAAAACCCGACGGATTCGGAAAAACCGCCGCATTTAAATTAAAAAAAGAGTCGCTGGACACGCGCTTTCCTGCACTCAGTCCGGCTTGGTGAAGATCAGTGCGTTCCGATGAACTTCAGCGCAGCAGCGACACCTGGTGGACGTCGGAGGAACTACCTTAGTCAATCCCCGGAAGACCTGAATCCACCGCAGAGAACGTGCCGCTGGATCGCGAATGGACCGGGTAAGTAAATCTGCCCCAAAGTCTGTTAGATGCCACAGTGGTTTCCCATGCCCCTTCTCGAAACACAATAATAGTATAAAAGCAATAAAATTATATAATAATTTCCATCAAAATATTAACATTGAAATACATTTTTTATATAATAACAGTTGGAAAATTCCATTTGTGCTATTGGCAGTAAGACTCCAAAAACTCCCCCCCCCTCCCCCCCTACCAGAAAAAAGAAAACTGCATAATGTCAGTGGTGATCTTTGTTAGGGAAGTGCTGACTTTGTAGTCCGAGGCGAAACTCTCGCTGAGTGTAAATTTCACAGGCAGGCGATAAGATCAAAGGGAATCAGTGGGTAATGAGAGCGGAGCAGCCAGTTTTTTAATTGAATTAAAACCTAGGTGACACCGGTGCCGACACCTGTCCAATTACAGACAAGCCTAGGTGTTTACCGTTGCTGTACAAGCGATTTGAAGATGACAGAATTCTTTCCGCCCACAGATTAACATAATGAAGGAGAACAGATTACGGTGGACGGCAGCCAAACAGCCACATTGGCGGCTTTACGAGATTGTCGAAATATGTAAATAAAAACGGTACACACTCCGCTATCCGCCGGTTGACCTTTTTGTACTTGTTAGTAAGATATGAACAGGGTTTGCATTTGTAAATGTCAAATTATAGTACCCCAGATATGCGGATGGGGATGGCCTTTTAATGCCATAGGGCGTAAAGTATATATAGATATAGAGCTGCGGGTGAAATTTAAAAAAAAAAAGTTGGATTTTTTAATATTTTTTTGGCAAAAGAATACACAGTACCAATGAGTCAGAGAGAGACAATAGAAAGACACAGTAGATATATTTCCATAATTATTCTTTATTTATATAGCGCACACAGATTCCGCAGCGCTGCACAGATCTTGCCAAATCAGTCCCTGTCCCCAATGGGGCTCACAATCTAATCACCCTACTAGTATGTGGGAGGAAACCAGAGGACCCGGAGGAAACCCATGTAAACACGGAGAGAACATACAAATTCTTTGCAGATGTTGACCCTGAGATTTGAACCCAGGACCCCAGCGCTGAAAGGCTGTAATGCTAACCACTGAGTCACCGTGCTGCCCTATTTATCAATCCATCTACCATTTTTATCCCCGCTCTATCTTATATGCATTATCTCCTGTATCCATCCTTGTATGAAGAAACATGTAAAATTATAAGTATACGGAGGTCTCTGAAATCGAATTTACGTAGCGCTTATGCTTCCTGGTTGGTTGGATGGATAGACAGGTAAATGTGGACATTCATGCTGCAGCTTTACAGGCTGTTGCACTGTGCAGGAGCACTTCCCCCTTCCTATGTGTGAGATTACAGCAGGCACAGTGAAGAAGAAGTGCTGAGGAAGCATAGGGGGAGACAATGTAACATCCTGTGAAGCTACAGCACGGAAGGTCTCTGGTAATGCCCCCTCGGCCATTTCTGACTCATTAGCGTAATTATAATAGTTGATTTTAGAAGGAAGGAGGCCATTTATAACAATTATAAGAAGATTACCTGGATCTATCAGTAAGGCGACATTCACCCGACAGTATGGGGGACGTATGTACGGCCGCAAGCTTGTGGGCGTATATAAGTCCGTCATAGAAAGCAATGGCCGCACGGAGCAATGCGGTGCTGCACGTGTGTCCTATCTTTCCCCGTGTTATGGGCCATGGGCAATGGATCACTATGGAGAGGGGAGGGGTCATCCCTTCTCCTTTCCATTGCGGCTGACGTATGCCCAGGAGGAGTGGTGACCCCTCCCCTCTCCGTAGTGATGTTTGGCACACGGCTCCTATCTTTTCCCCGAGTATGGAGTGGTACGGTGCCGCATGTTTGCCGTTTGCCGCGTATCGCTCCGTGCTCCTATTGCTGGTCTATGGTTGCCATATATACGTCCCCCTACGGTCGTGTGAATGTAGCCTTAGAAGGAAGGAGGGAGGATGATAAGAGCCAAAGTAAGAGGAGAAGGAAGCCCTTTCCTCTGATAAGATATTCATGACGTTTTGTGTTATTTTGCAGGATGTAGAGATCAATGTAGAAGTTTTTGGTTTTATTTTTCTCCACACACAGAAGAAGAAAGCAGCAAGTTGTAACACTGAGCACAAGTGTAATGTTTTTTTTTATTTTTCCAAGGTGAATTTTATCATTTTACAGGCTGCAAATTTCAGGTCTTCCATTCTTTCAACTCGCTCACTCACCATAGACTTTGTGAGTATCATTGTCCTTCCGAAAAATAGATCCTACAAAATAATTGGTCCTTGTTGAAGAACAAGCCGGAGTAAAGTCCTACTACAGAATAGGTCCTAGCAGCAGAATAGGTCCCTCCCAGGCAAGGTCGGCTCCAGGTTTCAGTAGGCCCCTTGGTCGATAGAGCCTCAGTGGGCCCCTTTGCAATGAACTCACTTCATTACAGCAGCATTAAACATTCTGAAACTAAAACAGTCTCCTGTTATATTATATAAGCCCCCCCTCACCTTCATGGATTCCTTATATACAGCCTTATGTGGGCCCCCCTGCAGCTCCGGGCCCCAGCACCTTCCCGGGTATGCCCAGTGCTGGGGCCGGCCCTGCTCCCGCGTCATTTTGCCTAAACTTTTATTATCAAAAATGCAGCAACACTGATCATAGCCAAAAAATTCTGGATATATTTGAAGACTTCTAAACAAGAGTCTAGGGAGCATGCTCCTTGACCTGGAGAGAGGTCACTGTGCAGGAAGGGGGAGGGGATAAGTTGTGAAATCATCTAGTATGAAATCTATGACCAATTACAGAGGGGATATCTCATCATGTTGGATCAGTCACTGGAATCCTATTTGTGATGGCATCAGTACGGGATATATTACGGGCGGTATGGGTGGCAGCCAAGGGCCCAATACTTCCAGGGGGCCCATGGCCAACCAAACCACCCACAAAATTTGTTACTGCCCCAAAGAAATAAGAATGAGAGGGATCTCCAGCCCTGAAATGCACATAACTGTGTGCTGACTCCTGACACACATCTATACAAGAGTCTTTCCAGGACCATTGAAGGTTTTGGTACCAATTGTACGCAGAATATGTCATAGCATTAAAAGATTAGACTTGTGGGGGTCCCATCATTTTCAGTGCCCACAATAGTGATAATTGATGAGGCACAGTGGTCAGTATTAGCACTGCAGGTCTTCAAGATTTTATTAAAGGGGTCATCCCGTAAACAAGGTTGCCAAGCAAATCCGGAATGTCACGCTACTGCGGATCCATTCGGATTTGAGTTCGGTTGAACCTTGAAAAAAGTTCAGTCTGGGTCGCTGGCACCGATCGTGTATGTTAACCTTTTAAATGCCGCTGGCAAAGTCACATTAAAAAGCCATTACCAGAAGCCAATTATAAAGCCGATGGCAGATTCCTTAGTGTCCTGTGACGTCATTGGGGATCGATGATCCTACAGAAAATGCCACTGGCGTCTTTGCTGGCTCCATTAAAAGGGTTAACGCACCGGTCGTAGCTGTAAGCATTGGGTTTTTTTAGAGAGGGTTCAGCCCGCGAGTTCTCTTCAATAGCCGAACCACAAAGTTCATTAGAAGTTCGGCACCAGTGTCGAGTTTCGGCTCAAACCCCCCTTCCAACATCATTAACGCCCGCAATCATTGGAAGTAATGATCCTCTCCAAAATGGTGCCGTGCAGCGGTGTCGACGCTTGGGGCCGCAATAACTTAAATGCTGCTGCCAATCTTTGGTGTTACTGGTGGGGGTTCGGGGTTTGTTTACCAAAATTTGGCTTCGGCCAAACCTGAATTGTGATGGGTCGGCTCGTTACTACACTTCAAACATCATTAAACTGGTTCATGGGCTTAAGTCTAGGTTGGAGGACCCGAACCTGCAACGTTTGGCACATACTTTGCAGTTCGTGTCAACTCAACGCCAACTACCGGTCAACGTCAACCGTAAAATGCACATGAAGGAAACAACCATCAGCCACGTCTCATCCCGTTTTCTCATCTTCTCTCTCCTCAGGCGTCCTGACGGGCTTAGTGCCCTTTACCAACTACGCGGTAACGTTATCCGTCTGCACATTATCCGGATGCAGCGAGGACTCCGGCGTTCTGAACATCACCACTCTCCAGGAAGGTAAAGTCATTCCCGAGGTCTTGACTTCCACATTCCGGTCATGAATAATAAAACGGAGGATCTAAATGCCGCCCGGCCATTCGCTACAGAACCAGAACCTAATGTGATGACAGAGTGCATTGCCAGAGCGTAATTGCTTCATTTTTTTGGGTGTTGCGGGGGGAGGGGAGGGTGCGAAAATGAATCAAACTCCATACCCTTTAATGACATGCATCTTTAATAGCTGTAATGCAGATTAATGGGCTTTTTAATTGCTGTTACATTGTTCATGCAAGAGCCTTGTCATTAATACGAAGCATCTGAAAGATTAATGAAAGCTTCCGCGCTTTACTGTGGCCGACGAGTAAATCTACAGACAGTCTGACTAAAAAGAATTGATTGTGTGGCGCAGTATGAAACCCGCTATCAAATGTTCGCTTTCTATGGTCTCTTTTAAGTGCTAAAGACTGGTACGGGCAACTATTATTTCAACTTACCGGAGCTACCAAATGCCAATTGGAAGCGGAATTAATCATCTCAGCTCGTGCGCCATTAATCAGATCACCCTCCCGTCCTGTCGCTAGACGCCAACAACAAGAAGTTTCCTCCAGTTAAATATCAGCGGAGTCATGTACATCAGACTGGTCTCCACACTACGTGTTATACATTATTAAATACATTGGTAATTCACACAATTCATTCTTAAAAAATGTATTTTTTTAAAAAAATTAGTTCATTATTAACTAATTATTTATCAATTGATTACTATTATTTTTTTATTAATTCATTTCACATTTCTTTGCTTTTTTTTATATTTTTGATATGAAACTCAATGGGGGTCATTTACTAAGGGCCCGATTCGCGTTTTCCCGACGTGTTACCCGAATATTTCCGATTTGCGCCGATTTTCCCTGAATTGCCCTGGGATTTTGGCGCACGCGATCAGATTGTGGCGCATCGGCGCTGGCATGCACGCGACGGAAATCGGGGGGCGTGGCCGAACGGTAACCCGATGGATTCGGAAAAACCGCCGCATTTTTTTAAAAAAATTGCTCACACGGGACATACTCACATGCACCCCAATGAAGACGATGAACTCCGGGGCACCTCGGCGGACTTCGGCGCAGCAGCGCCACCTGGTGGACAACGCTCGTCAGAGAAGCCGCCGCTAGAACGCGAATGGACCGGGTAAGTAAATGTGCCCCGATGAGCCAGATTTATCCGTTTTCTGCTCTGAAATAGGCACAATACCTGGCAAATGGCACCTATTTTCCCCTTAGGCCACCTCTGTGCCAAGTTTAAAGGAAATCTACCATTTGATTTCATGCATTGTGAACCAAACATACTCTAGACTGCTGTACCGACACTCAGTGTCGGACTGGCCCACCAGAGTACCAGAGGATCCTCCGGTGGACCCTGGCTCAACCCAATACTGAACCCCAGAGGTCCATCAGAAAACAAGACAATTTGAAGGCTGATAGAGTATATTTCCTGGGGGATAATGAAGAGTGGGCCCCAAGATTGATTTTCTCTGGTGGGCCTAAGGAAACCCAGTCCGACACTGGCGACACTGATGCAGAAACATATCTTATTTAACCTCTGAGCTGAGTGGTTTTGCTGAAAATACAATTATAAAATTCAGGCGAGTCTCCTTCGCTCCTTTGCCTGGCTCAGCGCTTCTCCTCTTATACTGCTCAGGAGAATGATGTAATCACTGACAGACAGAAGTAATCAATCGCTGCACCATCCCCCAGCTGCTGTGTATGAGTCATCCAGCTCAGGTTGATCAGTCCTGCCTGAACAGTGCCGACAGCTCGTGTAATATGTTTATGTACTGTAAGTAGCATGCAATCCAGCTTTCCCAAGGTCCTGAATGTTATAATTGTTTTTTCAGCAAAACCACTCAGCTCAGGGATTAAACAAGATATGTTTCTGCATCAGTGTTTTCAAGGTATATTTGGTTCATAATGCATGAAATCAAATGGTAGATTTCCTTTAAAGGGAGGCAAGGGAGTTTTACAAATTAAAAAAAAAATTAGTTTTTATTTAAAATTTTATATTTTTTACATTTTTAAGTATGATTTTTAAAAAGTTATTTCCATTTTTTTTATTATTCAGCACATCGAAGGACTTGGGGATCTCATTCTACTTGACTAGTTGCTGAAAAACATCTCTGCCTGCTTTATATTGTATCAGCATCCACAGGACGCCCATACAATTGATATTAATCACAGTTGTACCACTTACCGATACCAGGATCAAATATTGCCGTGCTCGCTCTAGACCCCAATATTATAAATATCAAAAGATATAGGGGGTCATTTATCTTATCTCCCCCTTCTCTGAGGTCTTTTTGCGCCTTTTGGGACACATCTACTAAGGGTCCGTCGGACGCATTTCCATCGGGTTTCCCGAATATTTCCGAATTGCCCTGAATTGCACAGGGGTTTTTGGCACACACGATCGGATCCGGCTTGCATGTGTCACAAATCGGGGCCGTGGCCGTCGGAAAACCTGACTGATTCGGACAAATTGCGGTATTTACAATTCAAATTGTGTTGCATCCATTGCACTTACATGCACCGGGAAGAAGAAGGTGAACTCCGGCGGACCTCAGCGGGGAAAGCGACACATGCAGGAAATTGGTCACGCGCTGTAAGTGAATCGTGGCAGACCCGAATCCTCGGTGGACATTCCAGATCGGTGGACGCAACGGGACGGGTAAGTAAATGTGCCCCTTTGTGTCTATTTTTTGCACCTCATTTGTCTTACTCATTTTGACTCTCTGTCAAATGCTGTTTTTTTTAGCCTTATTAGGTGCAGATTTTTAAAAAATCACACCATTGCCTTTTCTAAGCATGGTCAGGATTGGCGTGTTATTGTGCAATTTTTTCCGCAAATCAATGTTAAATAAGGCGCAAACATCTGGATTCAGGAGAAATACAAAGACGAATTAGGCACAAACCAGCAAACTGATACACGGTGAACTCCGGTGAACTGCTGAAAAAAGGCACAAAAAATTGTGCAAATACCAAAATGAGCCCAAAAAGTTACTAAAATACAACCAAAAAAGGCGCAAAAAAATGTGGAATGGCACCAGCACCTCTATAATCCACCTCCTATAAAAACCAGATCTCCCTCCACGACCCAAGCCTTACCTCAGCCTAATATTAAAGGGAATCTACCGTCTGGGTCATACTTACCCAAATACCTCCAACACCAGAATCCTATGGCCATCCTGATGCAGGATCTGTTTCTGAATTTTAAATGCTGCCATGTGAGTTCATTGCAAAGAGGCCCATAAAGCTCTTTTGCTTGCTGGCTCCAACTCAAAGGTTACCAGTTCCTACCTGAAGCATCAGTGAAGCTTGCATCAACCTAAACTGCGTCCCAGCCCATTCTTAAAGGGGTTAGACACTCTTTTACATAAGTTTTCAATGTGCCTTTACTGCCTTTATAATAAGACAGTAATAATAATTCATGAATATTCATCAAGTGATTCAGCGGTGTTGCTACTTACTTTACGCTGTGTGCAGACTCTCAGTGATTCTTTGTTTACTTGTCTGAGCTCTGATGAATAGGATGAGCTGTAGCAGGAGAGTTATGACTCATCCTGTTCCCTCCCCTCTTCCTATGTCACTGAGGACAGACAGTGAAAAGAGAGACACAGTGGGAGACGCCATGAAGACAGGTTGGAGCAGTGAGAGAGAGGAAGCTGTGTATATATGCAGAGGGCAGCATGAGGAGAACAGGGAAAGGCTAAAGCTCTCAAAGGAGGCAAAGACACAGCTACATATACTTGCAGAGACCTGTCTAATGGAAGAGATTTATCGAAAAGTGGCCAACCCCTTTAACCCCTTGTTCTCTCTCCCCACTCACCTCATAATGCTGGCTTCCTCCTAAGACTTTGAGTCTTCTTGGGCTTTCTTGACAAGCGTCTAGGTCTCTCCGAATTTCCGTGAGAATATACAAGTAGCATGTTACGGGAGCGGTTGTCAGAAGTTGTCAGACAACACTGGGAGTCGTGGTGTCACTATTACTGGAGACCTACACATTGCAGACCTCTCCGGTAGATGGAATATACTCCGTTTTTACAATTCCTTCTAAAAAAAACAATCACATAACGATGAGCTTCTTAGTGCACTTACTTTTAATGCAAATATGCACCGAAATAAGGAATCAGCATCTGAATTGCAAATAAATTAGAAAAAAA